>JANVCC010000068.1:948117-1221578 GCA_025345505.1 Todiramphus chloris collaris
AGGAAGGAAGGAAGGAAGGAAGGAAGGAAGGAAGGAAGGAAGGAAGGGAGGAAGGAAGGTTGGTTAGTAAGTAAATATTGATCCATGTTTGGAATTGAACCTCGTAATCTCAAATCTCTGTTGCTCTTAATGTCTAGAAAGAAACTACGGCCCATGTGTCCCCATCTCACAGAAAAAGCAAAGTTGAGCAGGATATAATTTTTCCCTGCTATGAACTTCTCTTTCAGCTCACACCACCATGACTGTTAAAAATATTTAAAGACTCTGTTGCTGCTGAGGATGTGATCATTGGGATTTCAACTGCCTTTATTACAAAGATTATGTTTGTGGAGTTGACTCAACATTTGCTGGCCCATAGTATTTCTGCCCCTGGTCAGACGTGTTATAACTGGAAAAGTTAATGACATTTAAACTCTTCCCTGGTAAGAAAAGCTCACTGAAGTTGAATGCTGAGAGATTGTAGATCACTCAAGCACAGACCACCTTCCTATATGTGACTAATAGAGTTGCATTTTGCTATGAACTTATGTTTTGCTTCAGCTCTCTTTATTTTTTTGTAGGGGAGAGATAGGCTTAAATATCTAAGAGTCTCAAGGAATGATTCAAAGGGATTTTTGACAGAATCACAGTGTGTTACATTGCAGTGTACTAGAGAAATGAAGAAAGGATGTACTTTGAGATGGCAGCTTTCTGGTAACCTTCTCATGTTGCCTGTAGTTAAAAAAAAAAACAAACCACAAAAAACCAACAAGAAGCTTCTGAGATAATTTATTTATTATTCTAAATGAGGCCTGAACCACCCTGGAGGGATCCTGCCACGTTCTGAATGAATTACTTCTGACATTTCGTTTGTAATCTGAAACATGGAGCCAAATCTTGTTTTAGGCAAGTTTTACTAGCTAGTTTCCTGCCCTAAATATACATTATGTAGAAAAAGCAAAAGTGGGGAAGGGAAAAACAAGCCCTACTAGTGCTATTGCTGCTCAGTCTTCTGCTGCTCTGCCTTGTTCTTGTAGATTGGTAATTACACACAGGAGGCCAGATGTTTCTATGGGTGACTTTGTTTTCAGTTTCATAGACATTTAAGCACTTGTTTGAATGAACTTGGTGGAGTTAGCTAAAGCAGGTCAGAGCTTAGTCCATTTGAACATGAGGATGTAACACAGTCCCACTTTCCTATGTCTTTATGTAAGAGCTGAGGAATGTGTTCCAAAACCTGAAGGTACTCAGTGTCATAAGGCCTTACAAAGAGAAAGTGAGTCTCTGATACTCAACTCACTGAACCTCCCGTTTAAATCTTGCCAAGGCTCCATAATTACTTTGGGGCATTTAAGAGTGTAGCTTTTCATTATCTTTTAAATTTTATTTATCACTATTTTTGTTAGATAAAGTTGGATATTTGAGGTTGAACTCAACTACTGTAAGCCAGGAACAGTCAAAAACAGGTATTTCAGTGCTTTTCAAGTTTCCTTCTTAATTTATGAAGACTGTGTGGGAGAAGACAACAATCTGTACTCAGGAGATATGCAGTGAATCAGCCTGTTCTTTTACGCAGCTGTTGTACCTTGGAGAAAGAAAACACAAATAAAGTTCAGATTCTACTTTAATAAATCTCTTTTTTAAAAAAAACAAGAAAGTTAAGCTGTTGTTCTTAAAACAAAAATACTCAACAGTGAAATCTGCGGTCTATAGTCTTTTCAATTTTTAGTATTGTTTTGAAACACCATATAATGCCCTCCTCCCTTTCTCTTTGGCTGCAGGAGCAGTACTGAATAATCACAGTAGACTATTATAGAAGTTATGCAAAGGCACAGGGAAGGAATAGTGCAGAGATTTATTGTCCCAGGGAAGGATCTGGGAGGGACCACATATGTAAACAGCACTACTTGACATACCTTTATAGGTAATTTAGAATGTTATCTGCGTACCCAGCTGGCCAGATAGGGGTAGACAGAAGCAAGTACAGAAGCAAGACCTTTCTGTCCTCTGCTGTGCAGAACGACTATCAACAATAACCTTACCTTACTTTGTTACTGTGCAGGGACATAAGAGGTGACAGAACATTTACTTAGGCACACAGAGACACCACAAAGAGGCACCTGGAGAAGTCAGGGTCAGTTTGAATTGGCCTGAGTTGAATTATTACCCTTTATCCCTACTCTAGGAAGTAAAGGACAATATGGAAATGGGCTGGTAAGCTCAGTGGCAGCACAGAACAGTGATTGTTCCTCTGTACTTTTTGTGGAACAGAACCTGAGGAATTAATACAGATGTCCTCAACATGATTGAGGACTGATAATTTCTAAGTTTCAGCCTGCCATAGCACCTTACCTCTGTCACTGTGCTATAAACATAACAACAAGGATTTAAATGCCTAGGAACTTGATGTAAAACCTGAGGCATACTGGGATTACATGACCCAGGAGACTACTTGAGTGGCCATATACTCTGACATGTTTTCTACTTGTTGTCCCAGTGTGAGAAACTCCAGGAGTAAGGCTGGAAACTCCCCATTCCTTGAAACTCACACCAACGATATCTTTGCTGGGCACAGTCCTCTGTGGTTCAGATCTCTTTAAAGGCATGGTAGGATAATATTCCTTTGCAAATTTCTGCTTCACCTTCTGGTCTGACCAGATATAGCAATGGCCCGGCAAATCTGGTGACCTCAATAACAACTGTTCTTGTTCACTGTGAACATCTGCTGCAAGTCTCAAGGAACTTCTAAGGCTCTTGGCAGCACCTCCATTCCAGATTGCTGTTATAACTACACATATTTGAATTTTAGTTTATATGAGGAGAAAGGGTTTCAAGCATTTTTTTTTAGTGGCAGACCTAGCCTTGGTTACCATGCCTTACATGGCTACTTCAGCCACGGGGGCCTCCAGCAGTCAGAAAAGTCCAGGTCCTATCATCCACATGCCAGAGGTCATCAAGAACTTCATGTTCATGCTCAGGACTGTTTTCTGTCTCTTTGGCAACTGTTGCTTGGGGTATAAACCACTAACTGCACTAAATAGAAAATGGCCACTCACCATTTCTGACCTTACACTCCCAGAGGCAAAGCTTACTGCAGCTGAAAGCAGGAGCTTCACATTTGCAATACATTCCTCCCACTCCCAATCTCCTTCAAACACACCTTAGAGCAAACCTAGCATCAGATAACATGATGTACAAAATGTTTTCCTCAAAGCAATCTCTACCTTGCAGTAAAGTATGAAATTCTAGCTCATGGAACATATTTGTAAAGGCACTCTGTGAAAAGTGAGCAGGAATTAGACACCAGAGCATATCTACAAATCCTATTTTGTGAGAATTTGGATATGGGGACCTGAAATCTTTCTCAGGTCCTGAACTACTCTCAGTGGATTTGCCCTGTTTCTTATCCATCTGCTAGCTGTAGAAGTAAGGCGACACTTTTCTTTTGGCCCATTTCACAGGTATTGTAAATGCTCCAGTTTACATCATTTACATACATGCTTTTCCCATTAGAGCAAAACAGTTTATGAATTCACATTCATGCAGTTGTCTTTACTGTCTGGATTAAAATATTTCAGAATCTTGATCTGAAATACAATAGGGATAAAATGATGATTCACCTACTTGTGTTCACAGCTTATTTTACTGAGCATTGCAATAGCTTAACTTTTTTCAGCAAAACACAAATACGTTCAGATGCATCTGATAATATGCCATTGTGAGCTTTTGTTATTTTATTTGAATTCTTATGGTAGGTCTAGTGGCAAAGTGAAGATCCAGATAAACCTGCTGAGGTCAAAGGTGTTTACATTCCTAGGAGCAGTCTGGGAAACTAAAAATGTGGAATGGAATTTTATTCCAACCTTTTTCTTCCCTGACATTCAGGATGGCAGCAGCTATTGGTGTTGGTGTTAATAAGTTTGTGCCCAAAAAAGACACAGCAAGTGACAGATTGTTAATGATTATGTAGAGTGATCATCCTTCAAATGCTTCTAAAGTATCTTTTTATTATTATTGGTATCATCCATTGTCTTATGTGATAGCACTGACCAAATTTCAACCCCATCACTCACAAACAGCCCTTCATCTGAGAAGAAATAAGACTGCTTAGTTTAGATAGAGCAGCAAATGCCTCACTTGGGGGAAAAAAAATTAATGCTGTTGTTTATTTTAGACATGGAAATATTTTCCTTTAGGCTTAGAATACAAGGACTAGCATACTATTACAAACTTAAATTTCTACATATTTGCTGATATTCCAGCATGCATAAGACATGACAAACAATGTCCAGTGTTGCAAATACTTTTGCAGATGCTGAATTTTAAATGTGGGAGTAGTCTAGTGAAATTCAACAAGGATAGTAGCGTGCAAGCAAAAGCAATGCTGATGTTAAGAGACAAAATTCAAACAAACACTACTTTCTGAGTTGCTGCTACTCAGAGATGTGTGTTAGTAATGATATTGTTGATGTAAGAGCATGTTTCCTACTTCAGAAGCTGGCCATCTTTCATTCAGTTTTCTGGAAGATATCCTGCAACACAAGTATAATATATGTTTCTGTGGGATATGTAGGCCTCCCTTTTCTCTACACTCTTACATTTTTCATTTGTGCATTGTGTGTGTGTTGGCAATGAATCAAGGTCCTGGCAGTGAGTGTTCAAACAAACAGCAAGTTCTTCTCAATCCTGCAGCAGAGAGAGGATGGGGATGAGTACAAAAGCTGAATCAATGTGCTCTGAGAGATTTAGTGGGAACACGTCAGCATCAGCAAAGTGATGGCTGGAAATGCATCTGAGCTCTAGGGTGAGCTATTTTAAGTACGAAGAATGAATTGTATCCGACCTCAAAATTAGCCTGCAGGTTGGACACTTCTGCAACACAGAAGGATTGTCAAGTACTGAGAATAGGCATGTGAATGCTTCAGACTATCAGGGCTTCAGATCTGGTTTCTTTCCCTTGCAGGCTGACATCCTAATTGCTTGGATCTCTTGAAGGACATGAAGGGGAGCAGCAGGATGAGGGGGGTAACTAAAACTTTTGCTTGCTCTTTTTTTTTCTTCATAAATTTGAAAGGTCTCAATTTCATCCCAATATGGAATGGAAAACTGTTTCTCAACTTGAATATATTCCTGGAATAGGAATAAATGGTTTTCTACTCATTTCTATTTGTGGTTCTTCATTCTTTCTATTTACAGCCATAGATTTCAGATTATGAAACCTGAAGTTCAAACATCTTTGAATAGTGGTCCTCTCAGAAGTGTGTTTGATCATGGATGAGTGAAGATGGAGGGCAGTTGCCTTATAAAAAGCATCCCACTCCTTATCTTCCTTCATTTTCACTGTATTCCTTTGGCCTTCAACCAATACCATGTATTTAGTAGAAGGAAAAAAGGGTGTAAGCCTGTCATAAATAATTATATAGACTGCAGTCCTCTGAGCAATGTTCAGCAGTTATTTTTGAAGCATGCCAGCACTAATACACAATTGTTAAAGTGCTTGAAGTTATTTGCTTTTTGTGTAATGGCAAACTTTTCCACTGATGTTTTTTATTAGATGAAAACAATGCAACTGACTGGGAACCAAGAAGATCCTGTATTCTAATTCATGTGAGACAAAGATTTGACTGAGAGCTTGTCATTGTAAGTGTGGCTGCCTAGGCCAAAAGAAATAAAAAAAAAAGAAACAATATTAGTAGATAGGGGGAAAAATGCACAAGTGTCAACAGATTGTATAATTGACACCTTTGTTGAATGAATTGGGGCAAGATGATTCACAGACATTGCAACCAAGTGCTTCATCTTCCCACCATTTTTCTCTTTACAGTTCTCTGGAATCCAATTTCTCTAGTTACACTGTTAGATGCAGATCTTGTTATAGTTATCCATGCCTTTTCTACCTTTAAAATCATTTAACATCATATGTTGCATGGGAACTGTCTGACAAGACGTGCAGGGAACATGTTAGTGCAGCACATACCTGTCCTCTTACTGAGTAGCAGAGAGCTTTATCTTGGTGCTCTATGATCAGCACTGTCACTTCCTCATTTCCATGTAGCATTTGTTAACTAGTGAAACTGAAATATGCCTCTTTTATGTGGTTAACTTAAGAACCTGTCTCTGCTGTGTAATGCTATCTCTAGAAAACACGAAAGTCAAAATACCTAGGTATCTTATAATTACCATAAAAATGACATCTGGTGAGCTTGATAAATTGCAGCAATTTTTTATGTCAAGATACAGAAGTTTCAAGATATACTGAACTGCCAAAAAAAAAAAAAGGAAAAAAAATATAAAAAAGGAAAACTTTTATTATCCATTATTATTACACTTATGTAATTTTTAACATTATGAGGGGTTAACAGTGCTGTCGAAGAAGTTTTGCCAGTTTATCTGATCAAAAAAAGTACTACTTTTATTGCAGTTCTTTTTGAGACTGAGCAAAAATGTGTAAAATTATCTTCCTCATCACCTGGCTGGGAATCACTTGTGTTGATGCAAGAAAACGAAATGCTGTAATTAGACTGGCAGAGTGCTCAGTTCAAGTGTCACAAGCCTTGAACTTCCTCACAGAGGAAGAATTCACATGACTTTAGCACTTGCAAAATGAGTCAGAGGACCAGAAAAAGCTTTTCTATAAAATCCTATAAATAAAGCTTTCCTATATTACATCTTGAGAAGTACTCTGGGTAGGCAAATATCATATACAAAATAGTTATGAATGATTCTACATGAGGCACAGTTCACTTCTGATTTTGACTCCACTCCCAGAATCTAAGATGCAATAAACATTTCAATCTTAGGAGGACAGAATAGTGTGAACTACAGGGTATTCAGACATCTGGGAGTTCAGGCAGAATGGATATGTAACTGTCTGCACCCATCTGTGCAGATGTGTCGTAACTTTGTTTACTTACAAATACTGTGAGAAGTGAAATGAAGGTAACAGAGGAGTTTCAAGGCTTGAGTAGATGTTTCTGTGCAGGAAGTGCCATTCTGAGAACAGGAAGGATCGTCACACAAAGGACACATAAGGATTTATAGAATGATAGCAGATATTTAATGATAACTTGCCAAGAGGAAGACAAATATTTGCCATAAAAAATGAGCACATCTAACCATACAGAACAGAAATAATATCATGTGAGCCTGAGGGCTATCATGCAGTTCGTACACAAAATTAGAAATTAAATGGAAGCTAAATTTCATGGGTGAACAACAGACCAGCTCTAGTTGTACATATTGTGAAGGGAAAAATTAGATTGCTGAGGATGATATATGACATTCAGAGCAGGTATAGGAAGGGGCAATAAAGAGTGGAAAATGAAAATACCAGAGATCTTACTGAGAACATCAGAAGAATAGAAGATAGCAAGTAGCTAGGGTCAAGACAGGGTGCTTCTCCCAGGTGTTTCAAATGTTCTAAAAAAGTTCCATTTGAAACATTATTTTTAAAAATTATTTTATTTTATATACTTTATTTTATTATTTTATTTTAGAGATTGTGTTGAAATTCTAGCTAGAGTTTATTTTTTTTTCCCAAATGTTTGTTGATCGTTACATATGAGCAATAAAAAATGTGACTGTGTGGGCTGGCTATAATGAAGCTGGGATTTTGTGTTCATTCATCACAAGATGTAACTCTTAAGTGCATCTGTTATTTATTTCAAGATCTTTTTTCTTATGGATAGATTTATGGATCATTGAGGTAGTGAAGATCTTTGTAGAATATCATAAGGGAAGAAGGTACATAGAGGCTTCAGTGGGGTGACTCTCTGGTTGGCTCAGTCATGAGAGAAGAATTACAGAAAAAGAGGTTTACCTCATAGGGATTTAGTCACACAGGCTTTAGCATACAATTTCAGACAGTCATCAGGTTCCTCTCTGTTACTGCTGCATAGAAATTAATCTGTTATCTTAAACACCTGTCTTATGATGTAGAGAACTCTCATGTGAAGGTTTTATCCCTCTCAAATTAATATAGAGAGCCTAAATGGTAGCTTAGGTGAGACACTTCCAAGTGGCTTGTAACATAAATCTCACCTTAGGAACACAACAAAAATCCCTCTGTTTAGGTGAAATCCTCTGAGAACCCCTCCCAGGAGAAAGAAGCATACAGATCCTGCTAACAGCTAGTAGAAATTGGGCACAGGCCTCAGCAGGTACCTGTAGAACTCCAGTGTCAGGCATTGGGCTGCCCTTCTCCCCTTGAAAAGGAGGTATATGGTGACAAAAGCCTTCATGCAGAAAAGCCTGGTCTCATCTAAAGCTCTCTAATCATGCATTGCTTATATGTAACTACTGTGAACTTCAGAAACAACATAAGCAGTGAGCTGCTGACACAAGGGAGGGAATGGAGGTAGGCATAAGCTTGAACAGTCAGGTGTGTGAATTAGTGCAGAGTGCTCGTATTCATATTCCCTGTGCAAACAGCAAAAGCTGTTTAAGGTACTGTCTCTCCTGCATTGTTTGCTTACTGGATGTTACTACTCCTGTAATTGTGCTAGTAGAAATGAACATGTATGCATCAACAGCTCGCTTTCTGCAGATCTACACCTTCAGGCAAGACTGGCATCAGCTAAGAAGCTGGACCTGATATTCCCATCAGAGAGATGTTGGCATGAACTGAATTCTTCTGATTCTGTCGTGAGGAGGCAGAAGAAAATGGTGGGCAGTAGAAGGCTGTAAATTAATAGCCTAACATCCAAACACCAGAGGTGTTTGTCAAAGACCTAAAACGATGCAGAATTTGTTCATTTCCTCCAAAAACCTCTGTCATTCATTCACAAGTTCTGTAATCAGAGGTTTGCTTATGGTAGGAGATGCGCTTCCTGCTATAGCAAGCTGTTGAAGATAACAGATATATAAAGGCATAAACAAAATTTAAATATCTAACCCCTATTGACTTTTAGTGTAACCTAGTTCTTAGTGTAACCAAGTATTGCGCTCCGCATCTTTCAAATGTTTCCCTGTGGACCTCAGTATGTGGTTTTTCAATGCACTTCTGAGACATGTTTAGTCTTCTAGAAACTGCTGTGATATTTTTGCATATTCAGATTTTTGTAACCATATAATTCCAGTTTGAGGAGGCCAACTGTTCCCTCTGTTTTCATATGAAGATAGAATGAATCAGTGTTACTTCCACCCGTATTGCTGTTCTCCCAAATGCTTTCACAGATGTACCAGGAACATGGAGTTCTGCGGTCTATAATGGTAATAACCCAGACTGGGCTGCTTTCAAAAACCATCCTGTAGGAATAATGAAATTTTAAGTAACACAAGGCTGGTAGGAGTTGTCACATGTCACATGAGGAAAGATCCCATGAAGGTGCTCAGATGATAGCAAATGTCTCATGGGAAAAGAAAAAGAAATCACAGAATAGTCCTCCAGTGATCTTATTTGCATGCTTAGGGGAAGAAAGTTACTGTGTCTCCAAGATTAGCCAGTACTTACTAGATGACTGTAAGAAAACTCTACTGATTGGCATATATTTCATACATATTATGTCTTTTAAACTTCTTGTGTGCATTTTAGCTTGCTGATAGGAACTCTGGTACCACTCCATATATTCTTTTCTTCTCAGAAATATGCTAGAAGTAAGCATACATTCCTAAGTATAAGAAGACTGCTGATTTTATATCCAGCCTGCTGTGAGAATGAATTCATATCACAGTAGCACTGTGCATCACTTGTACTAGCTCAGCAGAGGTATCAGTGCAAGCTTAGAATGGAACAACTAATTAAATCTACATTCCTAATGATGGAAAAATTGAGGGAACTACTGAGTATAACAAAGTACAATGGCCTGGTGATGAAGATAGGAAAGAGAGAAACATCTTCAGTTGGTAGACCTTTAACTTCTGCAAGCCTGGGCATTTTTTATTTGACACTCCAACAGCAATAACATCAGCAACAGTTAAGAATAAAAGGAAGAATAACAGTAAAGTATGAAGTGCGGTCTATGTAAACCTTCCCTATCTGTGAGACATTTAGGTCTCCACCAGCTGTGCTGGCTTGCTTCCAACATCTAGGCTCTGAAATGGGTAATAAGAAAACTCCAAGAGAACTATTTTAAGAACTCTGGCACCAAACAGAGTGGGTAAAGGGAAAAAAACCCAACACAAACACCAACAAAATAAAAAAATAAATAAACCACCCCCCTCCCCCCAAAAAACCATACCCACACAGAAAACAAAAACAAAACACAAAGAAACACACACAAAATAGTCAAAGAAGAAAAAGAAATAAAAAACCCCAATACTGTACTTCCTTACTGAAATCATTCTGTTGAAAGCATTTCTGTTTAGCTGCCACAGTTTGCCAAGCAGCCTAATATGCCAGCTATTAGTACCCAGCAGAGAGCATGTTTGCAGCTATTCAGCAAAACTATCACATGTCCTTAGCCAACGAAAGGGATCAGCTGCTGAACACTGGAGCTGATGAAGAGCAGAGCTATTAAAGCAAGCAATAAAAAAACCCCACAACCCAGAATGGAGACTGATTTTTATTATAATTTTTTTTAACCTAATGGATGACATTTATAACTGGAAAGTATGAGTCAGAGTGTGCTGTGCCAGCATGGAGTCTTTATGATGTTTTCATCTTGCTTGTTCTTCCTTGGCCAGGACCATTCTGTCTTGTTGATTTGTAAGTTTTAGGTTCCTTGCAGTGTTTAGGAGACGGGTGCACATGTGCATGTGTGTGTGTAAGTAGTCACCATACCTCAGTGAACTGGAAGTAAAGTACAAAACTACTCAACTCAGAATTTTTTTAGGGGGGAGTGAGTCTACTTTACAGTGCTGGGACCTCTTAGATAAATTATTGCTGCCAAATGTGGCAGTGACATGAGAGTGGGAGGCAACCGCCCACTTGCCAGTGAGGACAAAATGGACACAGCTCCATCTCCGTAACCACTAATCTTATCCAAAAAGCTTTAAAAACAGAGAACTGTTTGTCCTTTTGTAGCACATAAGCAAATAGAATCTATTTGCCACAGAGCTTCTCTGTAATACTGGATCTCTTGCATGTAACCAAGAAACAAAATTATACTACTTTTTGCAATGACATTATAGTCTGCTTACCTCAGAAACAACAGGCTCCATTCCCAATTCCGATTCCAGAAATTTCTCTTTACATTACTGGATCAAGCCTGTAGCATTTCAGAGGAAGAACACATTAAGGAACCCCTATTATGGGAAAGTCCTGTCCTGACATACAGTCAGCATTATTTTATAGCAGCTTCCCCTACTCTGCAACACCCTGTTACAGGATTCAGGTTGGTACAAACAAACTCTCATTAGCAAAGTAATCCCCCAAACCCATGCAAGGCAATGTCACATAGCCACAGCTATTTAGGTAGCACAGTGGCTGGGTCCCTCCACAGCTTCCTAAGGATGTGAGGAGGTGTGAGGAGCCTACAGAGCCTTTGCCTCCCTTTTCTCACAGCTGATATGGGTCATGCTCAGCGCAGCTGAAAATTGAGCCCTCAGGCAGGGAGCTGTAATGAATTCACTAGATTAGGCAATGAAAGCCAGTGTGAACAAAACCACCAGCTGGCTCAAGAATATTTCATGCTAGTGTAAAAATGGTACAGAAGTGGAGGAAATAAGCTTCAAAACTGTCCCCTTTCATTCCTCTGAAGATCATACTCATCTTTTATACACACTGTTATAGTCTACGTATAGCTGTGAAACTGAAAAGAATGAAAGGTATTTTCATCTTCTATGTACTGTATATATATTATAGTCATTAAAAACTGTAGACTGTGTCCTCATGTAAGAATGTGATGCACCTTGGTGAAGGACTGTTCATGGAGGAATTCTGCCTGAAGCTCTGAGATCTCAGGCTTGGTTTTTTTTTTTTCCCCTTTTTAATGACTATTGGAATCCAACCCTGTTGTTTAGCTCTTTGTGGAAATCTTTTAATTCTGAACAATTAAAAGCCTTTTCAAGTATATATAATCATTATTTCTAAAGAATCTCAAAAATAACACACATAGGGTTGCAGAATTCCAGTATCAGAAATTGAAAAGGTGCTTTACCTTTGTTGCTGGAAGTGGAACAGTATTTTCAACATAGTCTAGTGTGAGAGTAGACTCCAGTTTATTTCTTTGCTTTTGTCCTATGTCTAGAGCTGTGTTGAAACCCTGTGCCGTAAAATGTTGTTGTTTTTCCTTTTGCTGAGAGATGGCTTTCTATATGTGAGCCAATCCACCCACACTCTTCCTGCGATTATCCTCAAGAAATGGGAAAAAAATTCCATACAGTGTGCATAACTGATAACATTGCATTTACACTTCAGCCTTAGTTTCACTTGATTAATAGTTTCCCTTCCTTTCCAGTTCCAAGAAATGTGTATTCCCATGAGATGTTTTTGGAACATGCATGGCAATTACTGCATTGGAGGAATGTCTCCTATGGATGCCAGTCTTACCACAGGAAAGACGTAGGTAAAAACAGCCTCACATTTGGCATTTGAATGAGTGAAAGGCAACACTTAGGAGTTCTCTTACAGCATTGCCCTTACAATCTCCTAAGGAAATCCACCGTAAAATACAGTATGTGCTGAGAATAGGCTGGGCCACCTAAATAGGGATTACTTTTGGCTTCAGCTATTCAGAAATCCCCAGAACAGGTGCCAAATTAAGCCGCCCTACTAGCTGCTTTCCATGGCTGAAGGTCAGTAATAGTTAACATGGAGAGGCATTTGGATAGCACATCTCACAATTCAAGAGCAGCTCTAAGACCTCTCTAAAACACCAATGCATTCTTGCCTCTGAAAATCTGAAGTGTAGACCTTTGACACAGAAGTGGTTTACAGCTTATAAGGAAAACATAGAGTCTTTTTGTATCAATGTTAATTTATGCCATATTTTCCATGTATTTACAACTTAAACTTTCTAAATTAGAAATTTTAGATACAGATACATTATAATATGACAGAAGGCAAAATATTCAATAAATCTGATTTAGAAAAGGGAAATTCATAAATTTATAGCTGACTAATGGTTCTACAGTTGCAGTTTCAGGAACATGATTTTCTGAAAGAACTGCTGACAAACCATGTTAAACTTTGAAGATTAGTATGTTTAGTCATAATTTTGCTCCTATTTGAATCCTACTTTGTTGTCTCCTTGTTTCTTATTGTCTTCTTTGTTTCTTGGAACACTTGCATAAATAAAGAATTTTTGTTACTTGAAAGCTTTTTCATCTCCTTTTAATTTCCCACTTGCAATTATAACTCTGTCTTGGTAACATCACCCATTAGATGTAGTGAAAGGAATTCTGATAAATGGCTGAATAAAAAATTATTGACAATAAGTAGAAAATAGCCAGCTAGAACTGATGAACTCTCAAAAATCCTGTTTTCATGCAAGAATGATAAGAAAGAATCAGGGAAATATAGAAAGTGCTTTATGCAAGTTATGCAGTGCAAAGTCAATACACAGAATTGAAAATCTCACAAAGGTGGTTGGTATGTAACCTGGCTAGATAGAGAATTCACAGAAGCATGAATACAACAATAGTGATAAATTATTATACTTTGTTTCATAAAACGTGAACTAGCACAGCCCTTTTTCTTCCATATTTACTTAAATTTAGGCTGGGTGCACTTTTAAGAATATCCATCTGCATAGATGAATTTCGCTTTCCAGTGTAACACACAGTAAATGTATGGTAGGCCTGTATTCCTACTGATTTACTATCTTGCCTTTTTCCTTATTCCTCAGATTATTATTTGCATTATATCTAAATCCAGATTTTAAGCAAGTATAAAACAATTTAACTCTCTGAACTTGAGTGGAGCTTCCTTTAAACTCTGCCAATCAAGAATCTAGTAACTTTCTGAAACAAGTATACACTACCGCTTTTTTTCCTTCTGTAAACTGGGATCATAGTGACCTTAAGCAAAGACCTTAATCATATTTACTACAAGAACATGGAAGTATCGATTGCAAACCACTTCCTTCTTTAAGACATGAAATATTATTTCAAGAGCATTAAAAACCATTTGTTGCTCTTGGTCTCTGTCCGCTCTGTTGCAGTGCTTCATAATATTCAAAGCAAAAAACTGAAGGCAGGGAATACACCAGGTACCAGTAATCCCAGTTTGGGCCTCTTTTTTGAAGGAATTGGAAAAGAAGTAATTGTAGAGAGGAGTTTCTGTCAGTTTACACTTTTGCCAGAGTGGACAGTAGAGTTACCTATCTTAGTTTTGGTACTCTTGGTTTGCAGTCCAGACAGAATGTGACAGTTAATGCATATTCTGCAAAATCTTCAGGTTAACATGAAATTTAACAGTTTTTTACATGATTACATTCCAACATTATACATTATTATCATTACAACTTTTTAGACAAACCTGCTGTGCCTTTCTTCACTGTGCAATAAGATATAAAAAGTTACTGGACTTAAAGCAGGTTGAAAGAATGTGGTACATATTCAGTAATAGGCCCTAAAAAGAGTAACAACAGTCATACACCATCTTGAAGTTAGAGTTGGTTCGTGTCCACAATCACAGTGGTATTTGCCATAGTGCTTATACAAGTGCTGTGTACTAATAAGCATGGATAATGTTAAGACTTTCCACTGTACTTTGAACTTGCACAGCTTATGACTTCATAGTAGAGATGATTCAAATGCATTCTCTGATTCAAAAGTAGTTGCCCTCTGGAACTACTTAATAGGTGCTCCTACTTCAAACCTAGTTAGCGAAGTCTAGAAATCGCTTTCATACACAGATTGTATCTGCTCTAAGTCTATCAAAGCTACCATGGGTTTCCACCATCACAAAAACAAAAGGAAAGCTACCTATTCTTTCACCACCAAGGAACTCACTCTGTTTGGAATGGCATTTTTGGGAAACCCATGAGCTCTGCAATGTGAGCCAACCAAAACAGACTTCTTAACGCAGAGTTTTTGAGAGTTCATAAACAAGGTGGTGGAAATCACTTCCAGTCTATTCTGACTCTTCTGATGGAAATCAGAAACTTGTTTTATAAACTCGCTCTGATTCTGAAAGGGACACATTTTGTATACATCTCTTTAAAAAATGTTAGCAACACTGTATTTGCCTATCATCTTTGAAACAGTACCTTCTGTCTGCATAAGATCCTGACAAATACATTTTGTGTCTAAAACAGTACCTCCAGAGAGGTACTGTCTGGGACTGAAGGAGCAATTTCCTTCCTTTTAGCCAAGCTTGTGAACTGAGAGTATCTTCTAGGACTTCAGGTGCATCTTGATCCTTGGCAGCAATAGCAGACAGGGAATTTTATTCTGTTTTGATTTCTTATTTACAAATATATGTCCAAATGCAGACTTTCCACTGTTTTTGTTATCCAGAGCAAACAGTTGCATAGTCCAGGTTTTTAAATCAGTTGGAACCTCAGCAAGAGTAAAATATGGTTTGCTTTCTACTCCATGTCTTCTACTGCATTGCTTTTTAAGATCTATGTGTATTTCCACTTCCATTCTAGACGCATATTAATTTCTGGCTTTTTAGTTCACTGTATCTGAAAGACACAGTCTCTTACAAGACAACAAGTTAGATTGCTGGAGGAATACATGCTCATGGTCCTCACATTTGGAGTTCTGGATGGATGATCTTATATCTTGGTGTGATCTTAGCTTCTTGGTCTAGTGTGATAATCATTAGTGAATACTACTTGTGTAAGCTATAATAACAGGATTTTATTACGAGGAAAATTGTCTAGTTTTTGCTGTTTGGAAGGTTTTTATTTGAAGTTTTGTTGATTTGGTTTTATCAATAAATTGGCTTTTTGTATAATATATTCATTCATCCAGATCATTTGGGACAGATGCATCATATAAATTGATCAAATATTTGCATAAATTGCATAAATACTGTAGATACCAAAAGCAAGAGTTTATTGGAAAATGCCCATATGATGCCTGGTGCAGAAACTAATGCATGATTGTTGTTTATCAGGAACAGTCATCTGAAGGTCTCTCTTTAATAATTTGCGCTATTAGAGAAGGTAAGTCTTCATTCCCCAGCACAGGAAAATGAAGCTATTTCACAAGTTGGTGCAAACAGAAGCAGTTAGATGTAATAATTTATTTGGTTCAGACTTTGACTGTTATGCAATGATACACAGTTATTTTGCCAGGTCAGAAATAACACTTTAGTTCACTGTTAAGGGTACATTATAATCTCGGTATTAGTTTTCCTGAACAGAACACATATCCATCATAAATGTTCTAGCAATCCATTCAGAAAACACAGCACAGGTTGTCAGTTTTTACAGACTAACATTGCCCAGGGCCGCTAGGGCAGGATAAGGACTGAATAAATGCTCTGACACTGAGAAACTGTCTAAGATCTTACTTTCTATAACAATTTCTATAACCTTCTAAGAGCTTAATGAACAGGTTGACAGCATAAATGAAGTCAAGCTTTACAGTAGAGGCCTGTTCCAAAGATGATCCAATTCAATAGCAGACTTCTCAGTGATTTCACAGTGATTCCAGGGATTTTACACCAGGCTTTCAATGTAAATCTTTTTCTCCCTGTAATTTAAGAGAGTGAGAAGGCAAGACAGGCATTTTGAATATATTTTTTTGATTAGAAGACCTTGTACGCAGTGACTGTATTTTTAGCATCTTCTAGTTGGGTATCGCCTTTCACCATTGTATTAACTGGTACTACTGATCCGTTCATTGCTTTGTTTTTTGTGAAAAGATGGAGGTTTTCCACTAAAACAAAATATGTATGCTTGAGTAAAAATAGTGAGGACTATTCTGCTAACTCACTTGGGTATCAGTTTGTAAAGATAGTCAGATATCAAAAATTTTACAGTCTGGATTGAGTTTGGATAAACATCTATGAGAGCAAGATTCCTTATCAGATTCCATCATTTCCACTTGGCATCTCAACTGGAAATACCAGAAGAAAAGACTTTCTGTTAGAGCACACTCATTTCCAGCTCTAGTCCCTTGTGAAAACCAGAGGTGCCAAAGTACTTTTGCTCATGAAGGGTTCAGCGTAAGTTCAGTTCAAAACATGGGCTAAGGTTTCTTTTGTTTATCTTCCTTGAAGTCTGTGTGAGGGCTTGCATTGTAAGTAATGTTTGGGTTTTTTTTGAAACCCTTATTGTAAACCAAGTGGGCCTTCACTTCTAATTGCTATATGAGGATGTGACTCAGGCCATCATTTTGAAAAGGACTGCTTATTTTGTGTATATTTATTGTCAGGTTTTCTGTACAAGAGAAAGGAAGGGGTGAAAGTATTGGATGGAACTTTCTTTAAGTTAATTATTAAGTCTAACTCTTTTCCACAAAATGCATAACTACCTTCTTCTGCCTAAGGAGACTTGAGCAGCAATTTTTTATATTCCCAAAGACCACCCTAATCACTACACTTCAGCAGAGTCTGGGAGTGGGAGAGAGGAGAGTCTTCTTGGCCACTTTTGATGAAGCTATTCCACTTTCAATAAAATACTGTAAATTAGATGAGAAGGTTTAATACCATCTCTTTATATTCACACAAATGTTTAAGCTAAAAGACTTTTATTCTCAGTGTTTACCACAATTAATATTTAAATGAGTGCATATGAAGTAGAGCAGTTTGGGTCAGAGAGGTAGTGCAGACCTTCTAGTCCAAAATGTGCCATATCCAGATACTAGACCGCATTTAGAGAAAGTGTGCGTTCAAGACCACTGAAGCAGATGAGGAATGTGATTTCAAGGCTTTCAAGAACCTCCATAGTGCTCTAATGGGCAACAGAGAAAATGCCACCAGCATCTCTTCCAGCAATTTTTATCTGTGTACAAAGACTATTCCAGTAACCATGTTCTGAGAATCACAAATCCTGAGTGGATGTTTAGTTGGATAATTAGTTCTGTGGATGTTTAGTTCATACTGACATGGTTTGGATGGTTCTGAACATGCTGATGAGCAGATATTTAAACACAAATTTGAGCTGATCTTGTTTAATTCTCACTCCCAGTCAGTGAAAACACCATCAGAGGGTCATTTGTTCTACATACCTTAAGCTCACACCTTATGATAGGAAGAATGGTACTTTGAAGGTTTCTTTTTTTTTTTTTTGTCTGCACACTAGGAACCTAGACATACAGTTTTGACTATATTAACTTTTAGAGTAACTGGTAGCAATCCTACTGTTAAGTACTTAGGAAGCCTATCTTGTAAAAGTGGATACATTTACAAAATTTGGACATCTATACCGTTTAATGATAGTTTGTGGGGTCTACAGAAATTAGAATTTTGAATGTCATCAACAGAAGTAAGAAACAGGTACTGCAATCTTTTTGCTTCTGTGGCTCTGTGTGCCTGTTTGGTATCTATTCTTACTAGGTCAGCTCTTATGTGCTGTTTTAAGACAAATAAATAACAATCTATTTTTCATTGTAAAGTGATTTCACATAAAAATGCTGTGTAACAGTAAGTATTATTCAGAATACCTCCTGTATAACTTTCTGTAAAGCTCATAGATATATTTTTTTTTATATCTTGGTTTCTTTCTTGTCTAAATCTCCAAAAGAATATGCTTTCCAAATTGATATAGGTGTTCAGATGGTTTGGCTAGGAAAGATAGCATGATTCTTTCAATAACATTTTCAGTTTTGCCCTCAGATAGAAAAAGTTGATTACCTTTGAATAATATATATACAGATGTTGGGACATCTGTAATTCTTTTAAAAAGTTTTTCTTTCTAAAGTTTAAATAAAATAATCAGTAAAGCTCTCTGGTCTTCATTTTGATTAATTCCCATTCATAGTTAGTTCATGTGAAAAATGGAGCACAGACACTTGTGTTCTCACATATAGATGTCAGACCATAGTTCTTCCTTATGGCTTATCTGTGGAAAGTGTGCTTCTGTTACCAGATTCTTAAGACTATATTGGAATGCTGGAGTTTCAGTACTGCAGTATATAACCATAGGCAGTCATATGCCATCACAAACCAGTGAAAGAAATACCCATAGAACAGCAAGCAGCTTGAGTTACAAAGCTAGCTCGTATCTTAAATCCATTCTGTTTGGCTTCTGATATTTCTGTCTGGAAAAAAGGGATTATCTCATACTATGGAGAAGTGCTACATCCTTAACTAAAGTAAATCAAGATCTACCTCTGCTTGAAACAGGAGAGGTGATGATGTGTGTTACCAGAAAGTCACCTAAGGTAACACAGCTTCTTTAGCTCAATGTAGCATCTTAGCCTAGAAAGCAAGAGTCCTGTCTTACTTTCTGCCTGACATTACTTTTGTTTTCTGTTTGTATTTTCTTGAATTCAGAAAAATGTGTATTTCTGAGTTGTCTCTGCTGTGGAACAGTGTGGAAATAAGTAATGATCCAGAAAAGATAGTCACTAACCAATTTATCCCTGTGTTTCTCATTTCTTCTTGTGTGTTTCAGCTTCTTGAATACTGTCTTTGAATATCGACATCATCAGGAGATATGTTCAATATGTGTTGTACACTTCTGTGCTTATAATCCTTGACCTAGACTGTGAGCTGGGAAAGGGACAGTCTCTTTCCAGTCCCTGAGCATCCATTTGGTTCACTCAAGGACAAATTTATTTTAACAGCAGTTGATTACCTGTCTGAAATAAGTGACCTTCAGAGAAGGCCAAGGAAACAGAACTGAAACACACATATGTTCAGGTCACAATGCCAATAAAATTTGTGAAACAATGCATTTTTTTTCCTGTAGAAAATCCCAAATGCTCCTTTCTTTCTGCATAAAGTATATTTTTCCTCCAGAAGTTAATTAATTGATACTTATGTTTCATGATATATTCCTTCTATTACTAACATTATAGCCTACTGCACAATATGCACATCAGGTGTTTCTTCTTTTTGCAAATTTAAAAAAACCTAGCATGGCACTAGCTGTTTAACAAGACAGAGCACATACTACTGATTGCCAATTCTTTTTCAAAGTGGCAGTTGAATTAACATAAGCTTTAAGTGGGCATTATGTGTTTATTTGCACATTTTCTGCTGCTGCTTATGATTGGTTTAGCTGCAATCTGTTACACATGAAAGGACTACTGCACCTCTATAGATCCTTATAGAAGTGGAAGATGCTTCAGGTATCTCTGTATAAATTCATGTAAAACACTGCAAGTCATTAGTTTTAAATGCTTGGGGTCAGAGAACTAAATCTCTTTTTCTCTCTACCCACAGTCTCACCCACCACCAGCTCTAGACAGACACATTAAATTGGCACTCTCATCATCATCATGAGTCATGTTTCAGCTTATTGTCCTTTATCTTTCCTGTCTACTATTCAAGTGAGATATTGTTTAAAATATACCCAGGATACACTGGTCATAAAAGAGATTTTTTTTTTTGCATTTACTTCAGAAGATCAGACATGGTAAACATGAAAACAATTGCAGTGGTTGCTTTGCCACACACCCCTGCTGCAGCATCCCCAGCCCGATGGCCTCTGTATGTAACCCCTCTGCTGAGCACGCTAAAATACCTTTGTTAAACACTTTTCTTAGAAAGAATAAGATGAAACCAACAGTATAATTCTCTGCTATTACCTTATTATCTAAAATAGATTTGAATTCAATTTTTTTGCAGAAGTTCCTGTGACAGATCACAACTACTACTTGTTTACTTCTTACTGAATAATCTCCATTTGCAGAAAAAATATCGGTGCTGTGGCTCCCTGAATTCAGATTAAATCAGACAATACATGTTATTTCTACTTCTGGAAAATATGATCATATCTTGCCTTTTGCTTGTAAACTACTTTGCATGGCCTCCTCCCCCCCCCCCCCCCCCAGAGCACATTACTTTTTTGTTGATGTATGCAGTGGTAATTTCCAAGACCACACAGGAACAAAAGCAAAGTGCATACTGTTTGTTCTGATGGCTTATCCAAGTCACTGCACAGCAAGGGTAGAACTCATTCATGAATTGCTCTTGATTTTTTATCCGTTACCACTGTGACCACTCTGTTCAAGTTGCTTCTGCACACAGAAGTGTAGAGGCATGTTTAATCCCTTACGTCATTGAGATCACTTCATAAAGCAAAGGGGATCACATAAAAATGTAGTTTGTTTTTTTCCTGGCCTACACTTTATATGCTATATATTAGGACAGCTTAGGGATAGTTGTGAGAGATGATAGAAAGTGTGTCTGACAGACTGCAGAAACCACTGCAAGAACCGAGACAAGAGGGCTGATGTCCATGTTTCAAAGATAGCAATTATCTATATGAAATCTGTCCCTGTACATGCTCACTTTCCATTGCAAAACACACCTTATAAAGTGGTCCTTTTGCTTCTTGGCTAGTTTAACGTGCAGTATACATCTTCTCACCACTAACAGGTTGCTATTTATGAACCCTACTTGATAAAGAAATCTATTAACTTTTGAGCCTCGCTTTAAAATGTTAAAATGCATCCTTTAGAGATAAGTAACTTGTTTATATTCACTCACACTACTTTTTTTTTTCCTGTTATTGTCTACTTAGTTTAATGACATATTTGTCTCTGAATATTATTTTAAATAATCTCAGCAGAAATGGCTTGGGTGCAGTAACTGAATAATAAATTGACAGGTTGTTTTTCAGCTGTAGGTGAAGTGTCCCTGTTGTCACATATGCTGTTTGACATTCTGAAAACTGTCTTTTGAAACAGGGAAACACAAAAAATAATAAAATACACTAAAACTTCTATTTGAACCAGAACAAAGGAGTACAACTCCAAAAATATGTTTGTTTAAGAAAATTTTTCTTTCTTGTTCTTATTATATTAGATTGTGGATTTTTAAAAAAAATTCCTGATATGTGACACATTGCATCAATTCTCATGAAGGAAGAACTCAGTCCTTTGACATGGGATGATATTGATCTCACCACGTTTTACCCATAAAATGTGCAAAAATATAATCTGAGCTAATCAAGCAAGCTCCATTTGCAGGTGAAACACTTCCACAACATCTTAATACAAGTGTCTAGGGCTAGTGGGATTAATGGCCCCCTCGAGATGCCTACCTCTCAGTTCAATGCAGATGGAGCCTAGATTTGATATCACATCTTTTAGATAGATGAACAAAGTCTGATGAGGTGAATTGCATATGAATTCACATAAAGATTGATTCAACACAGTATGAATTCATGATGTTTTTGTTTAGAAGAAAATACAACATTAATTGCAACATAGAAGAAAATAAAATAAATTGGATCACAAAACCTATTTTGCTATTATATTGCACTGCAGTATGACTTCATGTGAAATAAGGCAACAACAAAGGAAAGAAAGCTGAATGACCAGATAAATTAACAGTTTCCTAAAGACAGGAAAAGGTCTATCATTCCTTGCACTGTTTCCAAGATAGAATAGTGGTCCACATTTTACTCCTGTCCTCCCCTCTAAGGGTTTGGGGACTAGAAGTAGTGAAAGAATAAATTGTCCTTTACAAAGATAGGATATTCCGGGACAATAAGGAAAATTAGGAGGACAGGAAAAGTGAGAAATTATCAGAAATTGGTTGCTCTTTGAGCTCAATTAAGAAAAAAAGAAGCCCACTGGTACTACTTTTTTCAATGTCTCTGAACTGGAAAAATCCTAATCTATCTAATTTTATCAAAATGGGTCCTCCTGATTAAAATTATTTCAGTGTTAATTTGATGTGGTTTTTTTTTTTTTTTTTTTTATAGTGTATTTGGTAAACTCATCTACAAAAGCATTCTTTTTATCCAAGAACGCCATTGTATGTAAAATGCAAACTATTATGTTATGGAGCTAGAGGAAAATATGAAAAAAACCTCAAACCACTGTGGTGTTAATAACAGCTCCACATTTAAATAGCTACACACCATTCACTTATTTTCACTGTAATTTCAGCCATGCGATTTCTGTGTTTACTAATTATTCCTATAGAAATGCTATGTATCATCAAGCAGTTGTAATGACTGCGGAGGGTGGCATTACAGTGATCATGTGTTTGTATATAGGAGAGGTGTTTTGACAATATTTTTTTCATCAGATATGAATAAAAGACAAAATCATTGCACTTTGTCGATTTTATGTTACTTTTTTTCCCCTCCAAAAACCTAAGAAAATTATTTTGAAAAACTATTAGCTAGCTGTGGGATGCACATCTGTGTGTGCATCCATTCTGTTGATGGAAGGTGCTAAGGAAACCAGAAATTATTAACTACTAACGTAATGAGTTATCTATGTTCACTAATGACCAGAAGAATTTTTTATGAAAAATCACCTTCTGATGTTGGAATCTTAGGCCATAATGTTCAGATATAAGCCACAGAACTTAAATGTATGAAAATTACTCTTGTGGTCAGATCTTTACTAGTGTCAAATGCTCAGCACTTCCACTTGCCTCTGGAGGAACCATTTTATGTCTCAGCATCTTTAAATATGAGACTAGAAAACTGGGTTGCAAAATCTAATGTACTAATAGTGACTGAAAAGCAAAGACATTTCAAAGTCAAACATTTTGTTTAATATATCAGCCCTTGTAAATAATTATAACCTCTGTATTTAGCTTTTGAAGTCATTTTCACTTTACACAAAATAAGTGCAATTACTAAATTAGCCAGTTTGAACAGTCATACTTGTTATAAGAGTTAACCCTGTGAGCACTTGCTGAAAAGTCAGCTTGAAGCTCTTCCAACACATTCTTCATGTTTAATGAACTATGGCTACACAAGGACTTACTGTCATTTGGAAATGAAGGTCCAACAGGGACAGGGAACCATCCAGAGAATCACTATTCATCAGTATGGGCATGGGTTTTTTGTTTGTTCCTAAATAACAACGTTTCTAAAAAGGGATGCGGGGAAGACCCTGAAAATATGTAAAACAATAGTATCCTCATTAAAACTAAAAGTGTTCTAAATAGAAGCAATTCTACTGAATTCAGCAGAATTCCTATCCCAGAATGCTGGACTTCAAAGCCACATGGGGATTTTGTCTGTAAAGTTCCCAATAACATTGATGTGAAAATTTCTGATGGTGATTATTACTGTTTTCCTTTTACTGAAATGATTCTTACGTTTTTTTTAACCTAAGAGTTACTTTTTCTTAAATGTACTTCTCTGGCAAGCTTATAACATTATCCCTCTTTCAGCAAATATTTAAGATAATTACAGACATGACAGAACATTAAAAGCAATGACAGTCAGAGAACTGTAGCTTCTCAGCTCTAACTGATTTGACATTTGAGGGATCTAAAAGGGTGGCAGTGATATGGAAAGGTATAGAATCATAGAATGATTTGGGTTGGAAGGGATGTTTAAAGGTCATCTAGTCCAATTCCCTTGCAGAGAGCAGGGACATCGTTAACTAGATCAGGTGGCTCAGAGCCCCATCAAGCCTGACCTTGAATGTTTCCAGGGATGAGGCTTCTCCCCCTGTTCCAGTGTTTCACCACCCTCACTGTAAAAAATTTCTTTCTTTATCTAGTCTAAATCTACCCTCTTGTCATTTAAAACCATTACCTCTTGTTCTGGCCCAACAGGCCCTGCAAAAAAGTCTGTCCCTGTCTTTCTTATTGGCCCCTTTTAAGTACTGAAAAACTGCTATAATGTCTCCCCGGAGCCTTTTTTTCTTCAGGCTGAAAAACCCAACTCTCACATCCTGTCATCACAGGAGAGGTACTCCAGCCCTCTGATCATTTTAGAGGCTCTCCTCTGGACCTGCTCCAACAGGTTCATCTCCTTCTTGCCCTGAGGGCTTCAAAGCTGGACACATTACTCCAGGTGAGGCCTCACCAGAGAAGAGTAGAGGGGCAGAATCACTTCCCTTGATCTTCTGACCACACTTCTCTTGATGCAGCCAGGATACAGTTGGTTTTCGGGGCTGTGAGTTCACATTGCTGGCTCATGCCTAGGTTTTCATTCAGCAGTAATCCCAGGTCCTTCTCTGCAGGGCTGCTCTCAATCATATAATTGATATTATTGATTGATACTGAGGATTGCCCTGACCCAGCTGCAGGACCTTGCACTTGGACTTGTAGAATACCATGAGGTTCATGTGGGCCCATTCTCAAACTTGACCAGGTCCCTCTGGTTGACATCCCATCACTCTGGCATGTCAATGACACCACTCAGCTTGATGTTGTCTGCAAACATGCTGAAAGTGCACTCAATCCTTTCGTCTATGTCATTCGTGAAGATACTAAACAGCACTGGTCCTAGTACCAGATAGCAACAAGACAAGAGGTTTCACCCAAGGATATAGTTCAGACTATGGCATAAGAAGGAGCTGTTACACAAACTTGCTTGAGGTCTCATCATATCATTCTTGTACCTGCTAAACTGCAGAGGTCCATCAGATATATATCCTTTATTCTAGCAAAGTACCATAGTAAAGAATGGTCAAAGGGGTAAAAAATGGAGGAATTACAGATTATTAAAGTTCCTTTTCTTTTACTACTAACTGAACAAATTTGAATGTATGGTTCAATATTATTTGAAATAGTGTCTATGTCTTGCTATGTAGAATCAGACTGCTACCATCACACATATATTTTCCTGTGTATAGATATATACCCTTATAAAAGCAAAGAAATTCAATCACATGGCTATGCAGCTCCTACATTATGTAACTATCCCCAGGATGTGAGAGTGATCTTGCTCTTCATTAATGTGAAAGTTAAAAGCCCACCCTAAGCTCATCATGGGGGCTAGGATTCTTCTTACCCTTACTTCATTTCTTTCTACATTCGGACTCATAATTTTTCTCCATGGCCACTGGTCATTCTGGGAAGACAGCTGACACCTGTTTTATATCCCTCTTCAAGGTTAGAAAAGTCTCTCTCAGCAGATGTGCAAACCTCTGTATAAAATACAGAGGAAAGTACAAGACTAGCTTAGACTTGACTCACATTTTAGATTGCTAAAATTAGTGAGGTGAATCCTACTCATCTAGATTTGCTGTATAGACAGCAGTAGACACTGTGTTGTGTGAAGAATCGATGCGAAAATAAACATCATCTTTGTTAGAACCCAGAACTGCAAAAAACAGCCAAGTGACATTCTTTTCCTGAACTTTTTGTCTAAAGTGGGCATGAAGTCCAAATATTTGGCTGAAGTTTGAATAATGACTTCAGCACTGGGAAGGCATTTTCAATAACCATATGCAAGTAAATTTTTTAAAACTTCAGACGCTCCCCTTTTCTGCTAAAAATATTGATTAGGTCTTCAGCACCTTCTTGTGAAGCAAAGGAGATTATTGTAACAAATGTATTCAGCTGAGAGCGAAGACAGTGAGACTAAATATAACTATCTTGGCTCATAGTCTAAACCCTTGATTTTAAATTGATAATTAGCTTTTTTTGACATTGAGAATATTATACATCTGAAAAAAACGATTATTTCCTTTATTTAAAAGATTCAGTCTCTATTTGATGTGATTACATTAATGCACTGTCTATAGAAAAATTGACACCTGTGCAGAAAAGAATAATGATGAAAGACACGTGAAAAAAAGAATGATATAATTATTAATTAAATATTGTATCCATCAGTGCTTCTTGGATATTAGGGTATAAATAAGTTAGGTGTGGTCATTCACTTCACATGTTTACATTTTTGGGTCTATCTAAGATTTTAAAAAGATATATAAAAGATATTTATTATCTACTTAACAACTGATGCTAATGTTTTTTTAAAATCAAAGACTTCTGTTGATATGCAATCTTTTTTTCTTCTCTGTATTCCTCCACAAAAGAGGGAGTAGCATATGAACCTTACACTGACTGACTTACTGCACTTGACTAAAAAAATCTCGGCTAGGAAACTTGGGGAAATAATGTGTGACATTTATGTAAAGTCTGCCTCTATCACAGAACCATAAAAGCTTTTCTAGCTTTTTACCTCCAATCTGGATTAAAGTCAGAGAGAAGTTTGGGTAGATGGCATCTTCCATATTTCTTCTTCCCTAGCAGAAGCTGACTAACTCCACCTGGATTCCTTGGCAATCTTTAGTGACAGCAGTCCTGGTAGAAAGAACATATAGGAGATGATCATGCAGTAAGGCTTTTGAACATGACAGTTTGCACTTCTTGAAAAAGAGAAAGAATGTTTTCTTTAAAAATGCCTAGTGTTAATGAAATATGCCCCTGTTCTGTCAAACTGCAGCATTGCTTTCATTGGAGGCCCATTTTCTTAACATTCACTGGCATGAAGTACTTTCCAAATATCATCTAAAAGTAGTTACCTTCTTTTCTGTTCTCCAGTGAAATTTATATAATAACTACCTCTTAAAGACAAAAGATAATAACATCTTTATTCTTCTCACACGAATCTTTCCTTTTTTAATTTACCAGAAAAAAAAAAGTATATATTTTATGTCTATGTATGTATTTTATATTAGGCTATCATTTTATAAATGGAAAACGTGAGGATTCTGAACCTGAATTGAAAACCACATTGAAGGGCCATTCTTTCCTTAAATAAAACGTGAGCTCCTTACATGCCCATGGATTCAGAAGAGTGTTAAACCACTTTCTATTTCATCACAGTATTCTTACTAAAAACTTCCAACCCCTCACAGGAATGTGACCAAGAACAGAGACTTTCTGTTGCATTAGGGTTTGCAGGGTATTCTTGCGTTGCCTTGTGTTTTCAGTTTTCCCTGTCTCTTCCCCACACTGCTATAGACAAGACAATGCAGGCTAAGCCTTTGCTTTGCACCTCTAAGCCTGTTTTCAGACACTCTGCACTGCTCTTTGACATTGAGATAGGCCCTGCACAAAATCTCATTTCTCTTTGACTTGAGAATCATGTCTACAGTGCCCACCCCTGCAGCTGGGGATGTCCTGAACTGTATGATCTGTTTACCAGCAGCAGACAGAGTCTGAAGTCTTGGAAAGACCTAACTGCTTTGGACTCTGTCCTGTGAATATTCAGGGTCAATTAACACATGCTGGTTTCTGTTAGGGTCTGTCTTTAGTATGAGGCATCTATGAGAGCAGAGTCACACAGTGGGCAGATCACAAACATCACACAATTTATCTGTCCTTCAGTACTGTCCTGTTCAGGTGAAACCACCCTGGAACATTGGCTTGAATAAAATGAAGAGAAGCGGTTATATTTTGTTTTCCCTTTTCCTCAAATTTTCTGAAAAAAAAAAAAAAAAAAAAAAAGAAAAAAAGAGATAGATTATCGATTAAAAAAACCCAAAAAACAACAACAAAAAAATCACATTAGATCAATTTGCTTTAGAAAGACAGGCAAAGTGTGTTCTAGAAGTGGGTATTTAGTATCCTAGAAGTAGCCAAGTCACAGCTAGAGGACCAATGAACAATAAATTGTGGAAGAAAGATCCCAAATATCTCGTATGATAGAAGAAGTGATGAGGAAACCAATACAGGAAAATGTATATGTGAGTATTAGCTGCCATTTGCCTAAACTTTCCCTTTTGCCTAAATCTATGTGGATCCCCTGGAAGAGTACCCACCAAAGTGGCATAGGAGAGTACCCTGTCACAGGGAGCTGAAACAATACTCTACTGGTGGAACAGAAATGGTGTAATGGTGGATATAAGTGGTGAAACAGGGTATAGCAGTGACTCAGACAAGCAAACCATGTGGGGGCAGAAATGTAGCACTGCCTTTTGGTGGACACAACTGCTGGCTGTATGGGTGAGCTCCTCACCCCTCTACTTCACCAAAACAATGTGAGTGGGTTTAAGCTTCTGATTCCATGACTTGAAGAGAGCTGTTTACATCTTGCACAGGTTTAAGTCAGTCAAAAGGAACTGTTCTTGAATGAATCCAACACAGGTGAAAAAAGGCTTAGTTCTAGATCTTGGCCATAGCAAATCATGGCAGTACAGCCCATGAGAGGGACTGTTCATGTGCTTTCTCTTTAATGAACTTCTCAGTGCTTCCTTTTGGTATTACATTGTCATCTTCACAGCCAGTGGATAAGATACCAGAATTCTCACTCATTTAAGTATCCTGTATAAGTATTGTGTAACATAACCTTTTCTTGAGGTCCAGCAGGCTTTTTCTCCTCCTGTACTATACGTGTATCTAGCAACTCCTCTCTGATTTCTAATTTTGAGTATTTGTTAGAAATGTTTTTTCTACAGCTGGTAAGGTAACAATAGAACAATCCTATCTACAGTAGAAGGAAATGTTCACTTCAAAAACATTATGCAAAACAAAAGGGAAATACACATTAAAATAAAGCACTTAAAAATAGACTACAGAGTCCTTGATGTGTCTTTCCATCACCTGAAAATGCTGTGATATAATTATTAAAAAACCCAAATAATACATTCCCGGCCAGATCACTACAACCTCTTGGGACTCATCTAATATATTTATGTATGTATCATAATAGTTATCCTGCCTTTTCCCATCTACTGCTGTATAAGTTAATTCACATTGATTTTAATGCTGATATTCAAAATAGCTTCCCTGATTATTCTTGTTACACTTCCCTGTGTTAACTGATGGGCCAGTCATGAACCAAACTCATGAACCAAATACTTGAGGATGTGCTAATTCTCTCTTTTGCATCTTACATTGCTTTTTAATAAAAAGATAAAATTGATTTTCAGAGACATCATGTTATTACAGTAGAGCTTCATCTCAAAGACTTGCAATATAGTTAAATGGAGCAACTGCATTTATTCTCTCGTAGGGAGGTCCTCTCTGATATGTTATGGTTTTCCCAAATCCAGACACTCAAAAATCATGGATTAACTCCATCTTCAACACATCTAAACTAAAAATTAAAAATTGCTGGTATCACTACATTTTATTTTCCTCTTGGGTTTTGAGGCTATGTGTGCTCATAGTACACTTTCACAGAATCACAGAATGACTGGAATAGACCTTTAAGATCATGCAGACCTACCATTATCTAACTCTGCCAGGGCCACTACTACATCATATTCTTAAACACCATATCTAGATGGCTTTTAAATACATACAGGGATGGCATTTCAGCCACTTCCCTGGGCAACTTGTTGTCGTGGTTTAGGGTCAGGGCAGCCCCTTAAACCTATAACAGACGCTCTCTGTTAACCCCCCTCCCTCCCCAAAGGGGAAGAGAAAGGGAATAAGGGAGAGAGACTTAGATTAGAAAAGGAAACTAGAACAGCTTTAATGAAAAGGAAAATAATAATTATAAAAATAAAATATATACAAATATATACAAAACCAGTATCAAACCTAACCCCCCTGATGGCAATTACATCACCGTCACCACTGATGTTGTGCAGGCTCCGGGGCAGTCCCAGACTGGGCCCCGCAGCAGACAGGAGCTGTGTTCAGGAGCTGGATTCTGGTACTGGGTTCAGGAACACGCAGGTCGGATCGAAGGCAGAACGGACAGAGTCCTCCTTGGGTGCTCCGAGGAAGGAACCAAAAGAGGACCCGAGCCAAGCCAAGCAAAAGCTGGCAAAGCAGTCCACAAGGAAAGAGAAGAGCCCAGAGACCCTTCAGGTCCCTCAGCTCTAGATTGAATATGGCGTCTATGGGATGGAATACCTCGCTGGTCAGTTTAGAGTCATCCGTCCTGTCCACTCCTCCCTGAAGGTGCAGCCTTTCACTTTCTGCACCCCCAATGTGGTACACAAGATCCAGCAGTGGCCTTGGTCTGCACACCAATCCTTGGTAGTAACTCTAAACATAAGGTGTTATCACTGCTAGAAGCAGGCACTGTCTGTGAGAACAGGCTGCTAACTTCAGAAAGTGCAGTTAATTAGAAGAACCAAGCTGAAAAGTAAAATTACTGAACAGAATTAGTTCTGTTTTCACTCAAACCAGGACACTTGTTCCAGTCTTTGATAACCCTATTGATATAGACGTTTTTCCTGATGTCTGTCTTAATCTCCCTCTGATGCAACTTGATGCCATTTCCTCTTCTATCAGTTGTGACTTGTGAGAAGACATCAACGCACACCTCTCTACAACCTCCTTTCAGGTAGTTGTAGAGAGCAATAAGGTTTCACCTCTTTTTATTCAGACTGAACAAGCCCAGCTCCCTCCAAGCTATTCTTTTCAGACAAAAGTACTTTTTTACTTATAAGTAAAAATTGGAATCACATTTTTTCTCTTTGTCTCCAAGAGCTGAGGTTTAAGAAAATACATTAAAGATAGGAAGACCCCTGATTAATCACAGGATCTGAGAACACACATGTAATGAAACTAAGGAAGATGCATGTAACATGCATTTCTGTACTATGAAATAAAATATAATAAAATTGTAGCAACAAGAAAATTATGCAAAATTTAAAGAATGGTAGTTAGATATCGATAGCTGATCTTTAAGAGGAATTGTACAAATGTTCAAAGTTCCTGTGTTTGATTGTTCAATTTAATAAAAGCAATAAGAAATATGTTTCTCATTTCACTGCCACTTGCTATTCATACAGGTTAATTCTCACTCTGCCAGTAACTCATTTCTTCAGTTACAGGGTATACCTTCATTATTGTTGATGTATTATAATAAACAGTGTCTTATGTTAATATTCAGAAACTTCTGTTTGCCAGACATCCTCTTTAAAGAAAAAAACCCTCGAATTTTCTTTTTAATTAAACAGTTGTCTTCAATATGAATTGTGATAATCTACTGCTGTTACGCAATGTGTAGTGTTTCCAAAGATCATTATGGAAGTGTTCAATAAGAAATTTCACATCTGTATTTCTTGAATAGTATATGGAATACAAAGAAAAGCCAAATTGCAAAGTAGATAGTTCTCTAGTGTGGCCCCCAAACAGAGGAGTTGTATAACAGTATTGAAGAAATTTTGGGAAGTTTCTATAGTTTCCTGCTGTATTCTCTGAAGAAATGAGACACCCACCTTTATCATTTGTATCATCTGCTCTTATTAGCATAATAATAATCTTTTGACCTCAATTTTGATGGTGTTTGTTGCAGACATTTGACTCATCTCATTAACTCATCTATAATAGTTTGATGAGTAAATGATGTTAATGAAGAAATCTAGGCAGCTTTTAGTGAGAAAAAGTAGCAAAGGCAGAGTGGGTATTGCCTCTTCCTGTGAATCCAGAAGCTTGGGTTTGAGATGTGTTCTGTAGTGAGGGCAGCAGTGAGGACTGTCCTCAAGATACCCAGTGTGGAAAGGGGATAATCTGGATTAGGTAGCTCAGTGTAGCTGGAGAGGCAACTGTCACTGTTTTGTGCATCACTGACTACATAGCAGATACTGGCTTACATTCAGAATCACAGTCATAGAATGATAGGGATTGGAAGTGACCTCTGGATATCATCTAGTCCAATGCCCCTGCCAAGGCAGGTGCACCTAAAGAAGGTTGCACAGGAACAGGTCCAGGCAGGTTTGGAATGTCTCCAGAGACAGAGACCCCACTACCTCTCTGGGCAGCCTGTTCCAGTGCTCCATCACCCTCAAAGTAGAATCATAGAAAGCCCCAGGCTGGAAGGGACATCCAAAGGTCATCTAGTCCAACCCTGCTGCTGTATGCAGGGATATCCTCAACTAGATCAGGTTGCTTACTTAACTGTGAACTTTGCAGAGTGTAGCAATTTTCTGTGTGTTTGACTAAAACAGAGAGGTCATCAAAAGTATGTCCAGATTTTCATGTTTAAGCGTGGGAAAATAGGGGGAAGGCATTTCACTGTGTTTTCCTCTCCCACTTCTTCTTTGGCTACAGTAATATGCAATGGAATAATGATCTTACAGAAATATTGTGTTTTGGGAAAAAAACAATGCTTTTTAACAATGGGATTAATTATTTAATCAAAGTAAAGTTAATGTGACAGTGTTTACAAATGTGATTCTCTTCATCCAAAGGTAAATATCTAAGACAAGTTGAATAAATTGCCCTCTAGAAATGTCATTCTTTTTCTCTTGCCTCCTGAGGGGGCCCAGATGACTAGGTTAGATTATGTGTTTCATTTCTAATAGGCTAAAATTAAGTCAGCAGAATACTGCCCAAGATGATTCTGTTATAAAGATCACTTCTTTGATGCCTCACTGTATTTAGTACAACATTGGCAGCAGAAGGAGCCTTAAGTTCATTTTGATGATGGAAACCCAGTCCTACTGTAAACCTAAAAAAGATCACTAAATTATGCAAAATGCTGTAAGACAAACAAGCAAAAGATCCCACCATTTCTTTTGCCTTGAGAAGATTAAAAAGGCTTCATATTGTCTGTTTTATAAGCTTGAATAATTGATGCAAGTACATTCAATTATCCTGGTGCTTCTCTTTATCTGTTTTTCTCAGCATTTTACCTGAAAATTACCCTAATGGAGTACTGGGCAGAAAAATATCTTTGTCAAGAAACTGTGGATTATCAGACAGCTGTTATCTCAACAAAGAAAATCAAACAAAAAAGGAGGAAAACATAAGAGATACAAATGTCAGTTCCTGCTGCTTCTTCAGCAAGATTATTACTATTCAAAAGACCTCTTTCCAACACAGAAATGTGGGAAATAGAGTTGAAATTTGTAATGCTTCATCTAAAAGTAAAAAAAAGATGTCAGATGTTGTTAAGAAACACGTGATAACTTTAGAATGGTAAAAATCTACTTTCATTATATAAAGAGTTTTCATTATGTAAAGCTATAAAGTCATTGGGAGACTATTGACCAGCATCTGAATAGATATGAGCAATGTAGGAGAGAAAATGTAGATCTCTGCAAACTCCATTTATTACCCTACATTGCATGTTCTTTTTTCTTGATTTCTGTTTCTTAATGTCTGCTGCAGGAACTTTAGGGTGAATGATGGAATTCATTTGCACTTAGAAAATTTGAATTCACTTTCCAGATCTGCCAGCAATTTCTCTGTGTGAACATGATCAAACCACATAAGAACTGAGGTTCAGATACATTAAATTTGCATAAGTTTTCAGAGGTTAGTTCTGAAGATCTTGGGACAGTTTGACTGTATAGGACATGCTTGAGACAATCATTCTTTCCCCCTTTCATGCTGATAGATAAATATTTGCTTGGATCCTGAATGCATTAGGAAGTGTCCAACAGTAAATAAAAGGCATGCATCTATTTAGTGATAATGTGGGTCACACAGTCTGACTCTTTTTTTAAGACAAATAAATGCCTATAAGCACAAGAGTGATTGACAAAATAATGTTTATTACCTATGCTAAAAATATTAGAGTTTCATTCTTCTTTTGACATCAGTAAGATAGCACAAGTCTCTGTAGATGGCAATAAAGATAATAAATTGACAAAATGATACTTTAGGTTTCCCTGCATTTTCTCTTCCTTTTAGGACTGATTAAAAATTAACATTTTTAAACACATCAGCCTAGGAATTCATTGTATCATTTAGCTAAATAAAGTAAAAAAAGGAATTTTAAAATATTTCTTGTCAGTATATTTCATTAAATTTTTAGAAAACATCAGAGAATGTATCCAGTCTAATCTCAAAATGCATTCTAATTAAATATTTTTTTGTACAGAGTATGACATATCACCACATACTTATCCTAGTAATGGACCTTCCTCAGAATCATGACTATTTCTAGTTATGACTAGTGTTATAAGATTATTTTTGGATTACATCAACAAGAAAGATTATTTGATATTGATAAGGAAAATCTACTGATTTGTGAATCATATATAAAACTGTAACATTGTGCAGGAACTTTAATAGATCAATAATTGTCCTTTATTATCTTTTATGTTTGTGTTTCTTTAAGCAGATTTTAATATTTTTTCTGTCTCATCATAATAGGTTTGTCTGACATATCCATCCTGGAACTTCTAATAACTTTTGAACCTGTTAACTAATTTCAGACTAATTTGACATTGAGATGGAAATATCATTAAAAAAAATTCTTAAGAATATCATTAAAATCTGGCTGGGTACAGCAGTATGCATCCTAGTGAAAGGAAAATTACCATATGAACTTATATATGAATAGGTACCAAAGAATTAAACCAGGGGATACCCTTAGAAGTCCCCTGATGCATGGAAGGATTCGATAAAATTTGACCCCTTCTTGATATCAAATTGAATTAATGATGATAAAGATGAGCTCTGAGAAGCGAAACACTTGATTAACCCCAGTGCTTGTGGAACAATGTCTTTGTTTACTCTAAGTATGTATGTGTTTACACCCTGATAAGAGGACAGTAAAATCAAAACCACACTCATTTTAATCAACCTAGTTGAGGATTCCATATAGCCTCTGCCTTTAAACTGTCACTGACTTCATGTAGTTTCAGACTGAAACACTCTCTTGATCAAAGTCAGGTTTCTTTAATGAATTCTTTTTTGAAGAAAGTTTCCTTTTTTCTTAACCTAGATTGTGTTAGAAATGCTGAAATTAAGAGACAAGCTTTGAAGTCTCTTAAACCTTCACAAGATTCCACTGGATTCTACACATGCATCAAATATAACAGCCCAAGATACACAGCAAGTCTAACTTGATTATTTTGAGATCTCTTCTTGCTTTAAGCTATACAAAATTTAGGAGGTAAAAGTGGCCTTGACTGTGTCTTGCAAGTCATTAGCACAGAATATGCAAAAGAGCTCCATTCTTTTCTGATCATAGAAGAATACAGATGGCACTTACTCCTAGACCCATACATTTTTATCTACTAAACAAAGACCCGCTACCTATCTGGTTAGGAGCAAATATGAGAAGATAATTTAAATTAATTTGGCAGCCATGATATAAGCCAGCTAACACTTGTGTACATTGTGGAGATTAATGCCTGTAATGTGCAAAAAAAGAAAAGCAGGATGCTGTGGTTGAAGTGACAGAGGATAAAAGGCCTAAGATTTGGGCCTATGTTCTTTAATGGTGCAACAGGTAAAATCTTCTTTAATTAATTCAGCCTGAATGAATACAGCCATTTGTAGTTAAGATATGCCAACTCCAACATTTGAATTAATGTTTACCTCTTGATTCATCGCTACTTCAATTTATAAGGAAAATATAAAAAATATTTTTGAAAGTATCAGAACATTTTGCCTAATTTTACTTACTATAGTGAAAAGATGACAAAAATTATAATAGATACCTGAAACCATTGGCCATGCCCTCTGACAGACCTACATTTCCCATGAGTGCGAATAAAAATGTGTCAGATGTGTATATCTGAGCTGAGAAGAATAGGAATCAAATGGATGAAACTTTGTTTTTCTTTCTTTAATTAGATGGCCACAAGTACCTATATTTTATGGATTTTGCTTATTAATATTTTTAAAAGTCAGGCTTTTTTAGTATATATACATATGTTTTCTACATATGATAAGTTTTTATTTTAAAATATCATGTTACAATTTTATTAAATATTTGTTACTTAAGTTTTTATCTATATGCATACATAATATTACAATATTATTTAATAAATAAGAATATTTTATTTATAACTATAATACATAAATACTTCAAGAACTTTTGGCAGTCCTTAACTGTGAGGTGCCTTACTACATCTTCATTGATTTTATGACACAGTTAGTAGGTGTTGTCTGTTTCATTCTCAGTCAGACTATACCATTTCTGCAGAGGGAAAAATATTGCTTATAACAACCTTCGGTGGAACCAAGTATGTACAGCAAACTCCAAAGGACCACTTTAAGTTGCTAGAGAAAATTTGTAGCAATTTGTAAAGAATTTGTAGAAAAAAGCTTGGATGGAGTACTTGGAGGAAGCCTCAATCTTTTTTCTCAGAGCTTCACTAACAGTAATGAGAACATAGTTCTAAATAATCGATAAAGAGACTGGGTTTTTTAGAAGCATCCCTTTCATGTACTACACAAGAAAGATAGTGAAGGGAGAATGACAGCAAAACAAGGGCGTGTGGTTAGTAGCAAAACAAACCAGAACTTAAGAGTCTAAGTAGGTGACTCCTATAATAGGAAATGAGATACTTAACAGAAATAGAGTCCCAATCTGAGGACAGTGGCCAAACAGTTTGGATACTGTTGCCTCAAACTGAAAGCGTCTGTGGTGATTGTTTATCAGAAAATAAAGAGCAATGCAAGTGATAGTGTTGAGAAACCTGTTATTATATGCAATTTTGCAAGCATTAAAAATTTCCTAACTTTTGACAGGGCTATATCATGGAACTTGTTCCTCCAGGCTTTTGTGAGATTGGGCAGAAACAAATTTAAACCTTAAGAATAATCTGCAATTAACTGATCATTCAGAGAAAGGGACAGAATAAATGTGGGTGCTCAAAATGAAGGAATTCATAGGGCAGGACAGAGGATGAAAATCTCTAGTTTGAAACAATAGTAATATGGCAGATACTAAAAGGACTTTCAATTTCAATGGCTTTTTTTTTTTTTTTTTTTTTAAACAGGACCCAAACAACCAAAGCAAAAGTTCAATGATTGATATAGTTTAATTTGTTTCCTAGATATAGAGAAATGCCAATCACTAAATAGCAGAACTGAAAATTCAACTGAAAAGTAATACCATGAAATCAGTGGTATCAGAGACATGAAAACAAGTGCCTGTCTTGAAATAATATCACACATCTAGCTAAACATATTCAATTTTATATATCACAGATATATACACATAGGTACACATTTCAAGAATTCAACTAGCTTTCTATTTCAAGCACCAACTGAAAAGGTTACTTAACATTCTTAGTTTTGGAGCATGTGGTTGTAAGGCAGCCCTTGAATTTGACTTCTTTTTTGTAAAGCAGAAGCAAATTCCACATCTTTGCAGTTTATGGGTTTGTTTTAAAATGGCAATTGCCAGCAGCCTTGTTCATCCCACTTTGTTCATCCCATAGTATATCTTTCTGTTTCTTCACAGATTAAACTATAATTCCTAATTTTATCTCTGAATTAGCTTCCCACAGAGATCCTTGTTATAACAAGTTATAACAAATGTGGTTGTTCTAAACCATTTTAACAATTTAGCCGATAAATTGGTAGAAAGTACTTTATGTTTTCTTGTTAGTGAACAGAACTTATTTTTAAAGGGAATTTAACTACATTATATGTACTTCATGCTGACTGGCTGATAAATTTTTGCATGTTTGCCATTACAGTACATTAAGCATGCAATAATGTAGCAAATAGGATTGTTAGCAGCAGACCTGAATGTGAATTTGTAAGAACTAAGACTACAGAGAAAGGAATACTTTGGTGAAAATAAATAAATAAATAAATACACCAATGTGTTAGTGTATGTGGAAATGTACTCTAATAAATACTGAGATTTCAAAAAAATCCTGCTGCCAGAAGTGTTGAAAAATCATCTTATTATGCTATACAATACTTACTTACTGCAATAGTTACTGCAGTACTTACTGCAGGCAATTCTGAGTGATATGGCAGATACTAGACTTTATTTACAGACATAGAGATAAGACAGATTAATATATATATAAAGATATTCTTTAAGATTGGAAATTATTAAAATGGATATTGTTTATTTTCTCTCTCTTAGCATAACCCTAAGCTGTCAGGGAACAGGCAGGCAGAAGAAGGCTGTTAGGGCAGGCAGTGCCCTACTGTCCCCAGCAAGGGTGCAGCCCTGCAGTGTCTGCACAAGGCAGGCAGGACACAAGTGGTGGTAGTCGCCAGGGACAGCCAAGGCCCAGCTGTCATCCTCATGCTGCTCTTTCCCAGGAGAAGGGGCTGCTTGGAGGCACATCTCAGATCATAGGCAGCTGGCCTCCTTGGTGCTGCAAAGCCTGTTGGGGTGCTCAGAGTCCTGACACAGACAATCTCTTTCTCTTGTCCTTCACAACTTCCCTCTCTTCTAGTTTTCACAATTCAGTGTTTACTTTCTCTTATGTATAACTCACACATCACAATTTTTTCTTGATGAACTTCTGTTTTGGCTTAAAGAAAAGTAAGTATCATACGATTTTTTCCTTGATTGTCAATACTACATTTCTCAGGAATTGACATTATCTATACTGGCATCCTTGGGTTAAAAAAAATGCTTTGAAATAGTCTTTTTTTAGGAGATAAAGATGGAAGTAATGAAAGGATGTGAAGATGGGCACTAGGCATTTACGTTTCTACTCTTTTGTGAATAAATAAAAAAAGCTCATGACTGAGACTGGGATCTGAGCCCTCCAAAATTAGAATTTCCAGTCCTAACAATCACTTTTTTTGTATTCTCTAGCTTTTTGCTTATGTAATTAGTTGAAATAGGATTGATAAAGATGAAGCAAATTCATGGACTTTAGATCCTCAAATGTCCAAATTGCTCTCTTAAGAACAGAAACCTTGATATTACTTATTAGCTCACCAATACAATACCACTTTGATCATAACAAATTTCTGGTTTTCTGAAAGAAGGTATCAGAAGAAAGTCTTTATATCTGGTTGTCTTTACTCAAAATTGTTCACACCATTTGGACAGGAATATCTGAAACAGCTGAAAAAATTAATTGATACCTTTTGTCATTCTTGTGAAAAGTACATTTTCATTACCTCAGTAAATTTTGCTCTGAACCACCACAGAAGATTACTTGAAAGAGAATTTAACACAACACAAGCAGTCTAGATTAATCTCTCCAGCCTATGATAGAAACAAATTTCTCAACTGTCTCTGGAATACAGTATGTAACAGAGTCCAAAGAGAGAAGCACAAAAATCTGTCAATCAAAACACATACAACTGCCATAAAAATATGATTCTTTCAGTGCAAAAAACTCACTGTGTTCATCCCATTCGAGCCTGCTCTTTCTTATGTAAACTGTAGCAATAAAAGCTAGTTTTTCAGGAGCTTGAAGCCATCATTCATCTGTAAAACTGATGGTCCACAGGAGGGGAGGTTGGCTGTGGAGCATTTAATTGCAACCGTATCAATACTCATGACATTAAAAGTTCTTTTAACGTCATTAAGATCATTGCCTGATGGTAAGCTAATATGCTTCCCCTTTGCTCTCTAAGAATAGCTGGTTTCCATTTTAGACTATTCGGTTCAGTTAGGCTGTGTAAAAAGTAGGACACCAGACAATGGAAACCTTTTTCTTTTCAGGAATGAGCTCTTGGTACATTTTGAAGAGATCAATGTCTGAGGGACCTAAAGTTACTTATGTTACACAATCTGAACCTTTGCTTCCCAATTCCAGCATCCAGTGATTTTTTTTTATTTTTAATTTGCTCTTTATTTGTTACAGAGGATTAGACTGAATGTCGTGTGTCTACATAAAATGTATATACTGTTATTTACACGGGGTGCTTCTTAGTTGTGAAATCATATAACTGTACCTCCAAATTGCTAAAATACAAGAAACAGGCTAGGCATAGAAAGATATGTTATTCTAAACAAACAGAACTGTTAATTAAGAACTCTTACATATTGATGTTGAGAGGAAATATGTTCATATTCTAACCCCATGAACAGGCAAAATTGTCCTGACAGATTTTTGAAAACTTTAGCCAGAAACAGCATTGTATTAGCCAGAAAAATATTAATATATCTCTCCATTTCCTTTCCAGGTTAAGGTTTTAAGGGTTATTGCATAGAGAATTAAATGGCATATTGCCTAGAAGTATTGAAAATCCAATCTCCATGTATACAACTTAAAAAAAACAATGTATGCCAAATATGTTATGCAAGTAGTTGTCCAGCTAAATTTCTCATAACCTAAACTGATTCTCTCCCCAGCTGCTTTCCAAATGGATATGATCCGTGGAGCAAACTAGATCTTCTGCTTTTGATAGATGGCAGTCATACTTTTATTATTATCAATTAATTAATTTTTTTTTAAAGTTTCTGGCTCAAAATAACCTTGTTCTAACTTTCATATCCATATTACTTCAACTCAAGGTCAAAAGGAAAATGTGATACTTCTATTCCACTTCAATTATAATAATAATTTTCCCAATTGACTACGATATTGATTTTCGCACAGCTATTTGAAGGTAGCACATTTTATATACATATATATACTCATGTATACACAGATGTATGTATGTATACATATATATATGTATTTGTGTATACACACACAGATGCAAAAACTAGGAAGATCTAAAAAAGTAAAGGGACTGGTTTTCTGCTCGGTTTCTACTAAGGATCAATATAACTTGGGCATCTGAAATCCAATTTGTACCTTTGAAAAATCTTTTCCATAAATATCATCTTCAGAGGTAATATTCAATAAAATAATCCTCTGGACTGACAGATAGAAAGTAAAAGGGCTTGAATCCTGTTTCAGAATGTATGCTGAAAAATTCCCATGCCCGAACAAATTGTGTTCCATTTGCCATATTTCCTCTTTTCTACATATAAGAAAAACATATTTATGACTGATGTTCATGTCTTTTAGCTTCCCATAATTTTGTCCTAGTTGCAGTAACAGATCCTAAAACATTTAATATGAGAGAAATCAGGGCAAAACCATAACTGTTATATGATGGTTCTTTTTTATTTTTTTTTTAGAAGAGAGGCTGGGGAGGGAATTACTGTTAATGAATACTGTAAGAATAACAAGAAAAATTATGAGAGTAGGGAAGAAGTCAACCTGTTTATTACTCTTTTTCAATTGTAAAGCACTATGAACTGCATTTTATAATGAAAATATAATACAATTTGTAGTGATTTTCTGAGAACTGAGAAAGTCTGACAATAAACTATCTTTGCTAAAATATCTTATTTTTTTATCTGAAAAATAAGCAAATATATTTTTCTGAAAAGGGAGACAGTTCATATATGATGGCTTCAATTGTTCATCTCCTCTTGCTACTGAAACCTGGATGTCTTTTCCTCCCTCCCTAAGACAACATTCCTCAGTTGCCCAAGCTCAAAATGACTCCTGTCTATGACAAAGACTATTCTCACAGTATTTTTCAGCCTTTCTGTATGAATATGGCATTGTCCATGTGTTGAAACACTCTAACTTTTTTAGAGTCCCTTTGTCCTCCTTTAGGTTTCGGGTTTTTTCAAGCTTTTAAAAGTCTTCCTTCTGTAGTTCCTCTCTATTGCTTTCCTATCACCCCTCCCTACTCATCTTTTCTATGCTTTCTCTAAAAGCAAACCAAGTTCTGGTCCCTTTGTATGCAGACTCCTATCCCCATCCAAATAGTCTTTCTGCCCCCGTTTCCCACTTTTGCATGGAAAATTCTATTATTGCCTCCAAAGTACCACTGTCATGCTTAAACCCATGTTGATGACTCAACCTTTATTTCTGTGTCCATACTTCATTTCAAGCATGTACAAACTCTCTTGGTCTCTTCACTTCCTAGCTCTTGAATTTCCACTTGAATTTCTTCATCTGGCACTGAATACAAATTTGTTTTCCCTTCTGGAAAGCAGTGTTTTTATCATTCTGTTTCATTTATCACATGTTCTTTGTATAGCCTCCAATTTCTTTTGCAATTTAACATTTCTTCTGTTGCAGAACACCTGAGTCTTCTCCTGTTTCCCTTTGCTCCAAGCTGATGTTAACTAGGCCAGACTAATCCCACCTAATTTTAACTGTCTAAAAGCTAGCATGCAGCCTGAGCTGTTCATCCTCCTTTCTTAATTCTGAAGGTAAGAAAGAAAGATAGGCTGTTTCAGAGATGGGAGGACATAATCTGTAGAGGTGATTATTTTTCTATATTAACTATCAGAGGAGTTTACACATCTAGATTAGACCAAATAGTTATATTTACATAGTTAAAATTAATCCTACTATTACATATTCCATTGTAATTTCAACCCCTGATTTTTCCCCTTATATTCATAGAATGTGAAGAGATCATTGAGCTCAATCCTCAGTGCAGGAACACCTAGGGCACGCCACACAAGAACAGGTCCAGGTGGGTCTTGAAAGTCTTTGGAGAAGGACACTCCACAACCTCTCTGGGCAGCCTGTTCCAGTGCTCTGTCACTCTCACAGTAAAGAGGTTTTTCCTCATGTTGAGGTAGAACTTCCTGTGTTTCACCTTGCTACCATTACCTCTCATCCTATCCCAGGGCACCACTGCAAAGAGACTGGCCCCTTCTACTTGGCACCCCCCCTTCAGATATTTGTAAACATTAATAAGAACCCCTCTCAGTCTTCACTTTTCCAGGCTAAACAGTCCCAGGGCCCTCATAAATCTTATTCAATTGAATAAGCCTTTCTTCAGAAGAGAGATATTCCAGTCCCTTCATCATCCTTGCAGCTCTCCATTAGACTCTCTCTAGTATTTCCCTGTCCTTCTTGAACTGGGGAGACCAGAATCTGTACTAGCGCAGAGTAGAGGGGGAGGACATCCTCCCTGGACCTGCTGATCACACTCTTCTTTATGCACCCCAGGATACCATTGGACTTCCTGGCCACAAGGGCACATTGCTGTTTCATAGATAACTTATTGTCCACCAGGACACCAAGGTCCCTCTCCATAGAAGTGCTCTCCAGTGTGTCTACCCCTAACCTGTACCCATATATAGTGCTGTTCCTCCCCAGGTGTAGGACTCTACACTTTGCTTGTTGAACTTCATTAGGTTTGCCTTTGCCCAGCTCTCCAGACTGTCCAGATCTTGCTGGATGGCAGCACAGCCTTCTGATGTAGCAGACACTCTTCCCAGTTTAGTATCATCAGAAAACTTGCTGAGGGTACACTCCATCCCTTCATCCTTCATTGATGATGATGTTGAATAAGACTGGGCCCAGAGCTGACTCCTGGGGAACACCATTACTTACAGGTTGCCAGCTGGACTCTACTGATCACAACCCTCTGAGCTCTGTTGTTCATCCAGTTCTCAACCCACCTCACTGTCTGGTCTTCTAACCCACATTAATACTGTTCTCCCAGACTTATTCCACAGTGTTGTACATAAAATACTATTTCCAATTTCTAAATTAAGAATTTTAAAGAAAGTAATTACTAGTTTGTCACAAGTGAAATTCTGTTTCTGATATAATCTATTATCTTTTTTTTTGGTAATTTTATTTTACCATTATTGAAAACATCGTTTTGTTGTGTTTCCTTTGGCTTCTCACTCTTGTTATTTGTCTGATTATCAGAACAGTTGAAAATTTTATCAGTCCCATAATGAGGATTATTTTAATTCAGCTTTGAATATACAGTTGCTAACCAGTAAAAAAAAATATCCACCATTAATAGGAAATGATTGGACAAATAAAACTAGTAGTTGATAAAATTTTACAGTGGTTCAGACTTGAGAAAAAAAAAAAAGAAGTAAAAATTAAGGGAATCTATCTGTTCTCAAAATGACAAAAAGCAAAACCTCTAACAACAGAAAAATTAGTTTGTTGATTGTGTTATGTGTCTACAGAGAGGAAATATGAGATATAAATAGTTAGATTTAGAAGGCTTATTACTTAATCAACAGTATGGCTTATTTGACATATTACATAGTTCGTGGTATAATACACAGATGTAGTTCATAATGCACAATTAATATGATATTAACGGTAACAGAATTAATAAAATACAATAATAAATATAGGCTATGTATTATTATGTATTCTACATTTATTGTTTAATATTAAGTTATTAAGTCACACAAAAATTAAAAACACATCAGTCAATATTTATATTATATAAAAGGTCTGAAACTGAAAAGGGAAGAAGTGTTTCCATCTAGCTCAAAGACAGATATCTTCTCTGAAGTCCAGAATGTGGCTGGATCCAAAGACAGTTGATGCATAACAGCAAAAGATGAAAAGTATATCATACTAACGATTAAGGTGAACCATTGAGCCAAGCAAGCAGAATATAACTTTTTGTAAAGTAGGAATGTAAATTTCTCTTTCTTTGAATCAGGGAACTGAACTGTTTTACAGAGACATTAAATGGGCATATGTTGGGAGAGGAATTTTGAAACTATTCAGTAGATTCATGGATTGAGCTGTGGATTTGGTAGAGAAAGTAAAGGGTGCAACAGAAGAGTGTTTTCTGGCTGGTGTCTTGTCATAAGTTCTCCAGGGTTCAGTACTGGGGCCTGTTCTTTTCAATATCTTTATTAATGATCTGGATGAGGAGATTGAATGTACTCTCAGTAAACTTGCAGATTACACCAAGGTAGATGGGTGTGTTGATCTTCTAGAAGGTAGGGAAACTTTACAGCAGGACCTAGACAGGCTAGATCAATTGCATGGGGTTCAACAAGGCCAAATGCCGAGTCCTGCACTTGAGTCACAACAACCCCATGGTAAGCTACAGACTTGGGGATGTGTGGTTGGAAAGCTGCAAGTTGGAAAAGGACCTGGGGTTATTAATTGATAGTCAAATAACTATTAGTCAGCAGTGTTCTGAGGTGGCCAAGAAGGCTAATGGCATCCTGGCTTGTATCAGAAACACGGTGTCTAGCACAAACAGGGAGGTGATCATCCCCCTGTACTCGGCACTAGTGAGGCCACACCTTGAATACTGCATTCAGTTCTGGGCCCCTCACTATAAGAAGGACATAGAAGTGCTGGAGCATGTCCAGAAAAGGGCAACAAGGCTCATGAAGGGCCTAGAGCACAAGTCGTATGAGGAGAGGTTGAAGGAGATGGGTTTGTTCAGCCTGGAGAAGAGGAGGCTGAGGGGAGACCTTATCGCTCTCTACAACTACCTGAAAGGAGGTTGAAGCGAGGGGGCAGAAGCCTCTTCTCCCTCTTGATGAGTGACAGGAACAGAGGGAATGGATGCAAGCTGCACCAGGGAATGTTTAGGTTGGATATTAGGAAACATTTCTTCACTGAAAGGGTTATCAAACATTGGTCTGCCCAGGGCAGCGGTGGAGTCACCATCCCTGGAGGCATTTATGTGGAGTGTGGACTTGGTGCTTATGGGCATGGTTTAGTGGTGAGCTTGCAGTGCTGGGTCGAAGGTTGGATTAGATGATCTTGAAGGTCCCTTCCAACCAAAGACATTTTGTAATTCTGTGATTCTTCTCCTCACTAACCAGTACCTGACAAAAGCTGAATCCTGAATCTCTGAGGTAGAAAGAAAAATAAGGAAAAAGAGTAATAAACCCAGGAAATTTAAGAAGACGGGTTTCAGTAGATCCTGAGGAACTGGAAACTAATACCCCACTCTCAGAGAAAGTCCAAGACAAAAGAGAGTTGACAGTTTCTTAAGGAAATAATATTAAGTATAATTATCAGCTGTATTTTAGGAAGTGGATTGACCAGTCCCAGGACTTAAGATGCGTATTTTTTAGATCTTGTGGAGCATGACTGAGGGTCCAGAAGACAGGGGAAGTGTAAACAGATGTAGCTTTTTCTTTTTAAGGGGGAGCTGTAAAAATTACATGGTCAGCTAAACAGTATTTTATGGAAAATACTGTAACAAATAATTAAGCAAACTGTACATAAACTAATAGAACGTATAAGCAGACCAAATTTATCAGGAAGATGAGTAACTCCCAATATGCATTTGTCAAAAAATTTTACTCACGCTTTTTTAATTAGAAACACAACTAGTTCTGAATCTATGACTGCATAGATATAATATGTCAAAGTACATCTACCATTGGACAATATGGAATATTAGCACAAAACACATTATAACTGACAATGCATGTGTATGTATGTGAAGTAATAGTTTTGTTCATTTGCTAATATTTAGTGATATATTTCCCAGTACTGTCAGCAGAACTGACATTATAGAACATCTTTTTGATTATCATCAATAGATGAGAGGAAATCAAACCTTTTTTTTTTCACCAGTAATGTATATTCCCAGAAAAAGATGCGGTATGTTGGCAAAAGCAGAGAGACAAAGTTTATTTGGATTATATAGTTGAGAAAGAAATGACTGTTCTCAGGGTTGTCTTATGCTTTATGAGCAAAAACACTTGGAGTTGATAAATGTGTAGATCTTTGAATGCAAGTAAAACATGTGCATGGAAATTCTTTGCCTGTTAATGCAATAAGTTAAGCATTTTCACTATAATCCACTGAAAGCCAACTGTAAGCAACACACACATTTATATAGTAAATCAGAACAATTGAAAAGAAATAATATATATACTCTAATAAAAGTTTGTATTACTGCCAAGAAGTGTACATGCCAAAAATGTTCTTGAGCACAGCTGCCAAAAAGCATTATGAAACACACTAAATCTATACATAGAGACGACTTAGAGAAGGAAAAAAAAAAAAAAAAAGTATTTATTCTTAGGATTCAAGTATATCAAATCATTATGGTTATTTTATGCACAATAAGCAAGGCTCTGAGCATGCTGGAAAGCATTCAACAAAGCATTCATGTTGCTTAAGGACCATGTTGGTCCTTAAATTCAGGAGAAAGGCTCAAAAAAGCCATATTTAACTTGAGTGCTTGAGACAAGCTAAACACCCAAAATGACACAAAAAATTCCATGTGTTGTTGGACATGGCTTAATAACACTCCTGTCATTGCCAAGACAATGCAGTCAGATACTAATGAAGGTCATTTGAGATACACATAGCAAGCATCCTGGTATCTGTCTTGAAAAAGATGAAAAGTGAATTGCCATTGTTCTCATGTAGCTCTCAAATTTCTTTCATGAGGAATCTGGAGACCCTTTGAAAGACATCCTCATCTGCAGTTTCCAAAACAGTACTCTAATCACAAGATTCTGGGGGCTGGATTGTGAATTCTTAGCTTTCTTCCTGAAGTTAGTCAATTGAAGGTTAAAAAAATCAAGACTCAGGAATCCAGGAAGGGAATTGAAAACCAATGGCTTGTGACAATGCATGACAATTCAGAAATGGAGGTGCCGTCTTCTGAGAAGAGATTAAAAGTCTGGGACTCTGCTTCAGAGCAGAGAATGTTGAGGGATGACAGACTGAAGTTTAAAATTCATGAAAGCAGATGGTAAGTTGAACACAGAACTGTTGTTTACCAAATCCCACAATACTGGAACCAGAGGGCACTCAATGACATTAGTAGGAGGTGATCTTAAACTATCTAGAAGGAAGTACTTGTTTACACAACAGGTATCTAACTTTTAGAACTTGTTGCCACTGGAGGGGTTTTTATATTCTTCTACGAAAAAGGATTTCAGACATGTTCTTCTCCTTATTCCCTTTTGGGATGGTTAGAGTGTTCAAACTGCTTGTGATACCTGGTGCAGGAGCCTAAACTTCCTCTGATTGCTGCATGGCATCTTCATCTCTTACCTTGACATTATGAATTCAGTGACTATGAGTTTTCTCTTAACTTTGAAGCATTACAACTCTACCTGCCACAGTATCTGACAATTTTTGTTCAGTTTCTGCCTTTTTGCCTATACACAAGCAAGTATATTAATTTATTTCCAGGAAAGCAGTTTAGTTTATGTAGCATTCTCAAGCTTCCCTGTGAAAAAGGATGCAGCAAGTATGCTTGCAACATTTGGGAAAGAGAGGTAAATCACAAATATGTGTGCTAGGTGGCTTAATACAGGTGGCAGAAGAGAGAAATAAATAGAAATTGTGATTTGCAACCTGGTCATTTTTTGCAATGGTACTCTCTCAGATTATGGCAAGACTAAATAGGAATTCCTCTTCTAGCATTAATAAAGCATGAAGTTGTGAGTATAACACCTGCTTTTGATGGGGTTTGAAAATCATGGTTAACTTTCTTCATAATTTCTCCCTTTATCACAGCATACATTGAAGAGAAAACAGCTTTGAATTTATTGGCCTGCAAGCAGGATAAGAAAAGTGACCTCTGAACTGGTTGTTATTTCTTCACTATCGTTGATCCTAAACATACAAATCTGTGACACAGATCCAAGCTAAAGAAATTTATATTTGTTTTCATAAGATAAGGATTTTTCCTTATTCTTATATCTTTTTCACAATTAATCATTGTTATCATAATTTCAGTTATGATTTTCAGTTGTTCTTATGATCAAACATCTTGGAATTAAGGTCAATAATAAACACCAGAACAATACTAAAAATAATCATGGTGGTGGTGTCATGACATCTTAAATTCTGATTTAAATTTTAATTAACCCTTTGATAAAATCTACATTGATTTTAATGTCTGAAAATGGACAGAAAGAGGATTGAAGTATTGATCACAGTAAAGAAATAATTAAGTAATTATGAAAACAGTATGATTGAAACCAGTAGTTCTTTCATCTACAAAGCCCTGACTAGTAACATAGTGCTGGCTTGCTTCATTTACAGCTGCTAGATTTCACTAAAAGAAGCTAAAAATAATTTCAATACTTTCCTAAAATGACTTTCCCATGTAAGCAAGTGCTGCAGTTGCCATAGGGATGTTATAACATCCCAAATGTGAAGCAGTTCATATAGTGGTAAATAAGCACAGTGGTGGGTAGGTCATCCATTTGAACATGTCTCAAAGAAGAAATCTCCCAGACTATATATTCTTTTTCAGTGAGGAGGTTACAAAAAAAAAAAAACCAGAAAACCCCACACTGATTTAAGCTGTAATAGTACAAATCACTGAATATACATTTTCACAGGTGTGGGCATCTGTGCGTGTGCAAGACATATACTGCCTGTGCTGAGTGCTCTAGCATCTAAAATGTAGGTCCTACATCTTCCATTGAAAAGGGACAAAAACGATGAAAATATCTGTAAATTCTGTGAAAAGGAATAATTGTGTTCTTGCATTTACCATTTGTTCAGTGAGCCTGGAGCTGTCCAGCTTGTCCTTATTTTCCCTTCTCTTTTGTAATGTGTTAAGTGCGTGAATTCTGGCAGTACATTTTTTTGTCCTATACTATCCATTTATTTTGAAAGTCAATACAAATAAACACAAAGTTCTTCATAATGTTTTACATCATAAAATTTCAAAGGTCAGATAATATAAATAAACAGTGACTTCACTGAAGTTGTTTCTACTGTCCTGATTTACAACAAGTAGTAATCTAGCCCCAGCACCCAAGCTTTTCATTCTATGTCCAACCCAGAAGAGAAAGAAAATGGCTGGATAATAAACACCATGCAAACAAGAAAAGAAAAAAAATTAATCCTATAAAGAATAAGTTTGGGAAAAAAGCAAAAAAGTCACATTGTCTTTAGTTAATATAGAATTCACTGGGACTCTGCAATAACATCATTTAAATAAAAAATATTATGATAGTTCCTGTTTGTTTATTTTTGGTGTGTTTCGCTTCAGTACATGTCTGAGGGCTTTTTCTTTAAGGCTGACAGTTTTACCAGTCTCACCAAGTCATTACCAACTTGCTGTTCCAAATCCAGTTTCAAAGTGGTTCAGTTCTCAGTCAGCTCTTTCCCATTTGCTGGATCAAGCCATCTGAATTAGCCTATCACAACACCGTTACACCTCTTCTTTGAACCCCCACACACTTGTTTCCTGAGAGAAACAGTTAAAGTATGAGTTTCCTCTTTGAAGTGTGCTCCATCCACTCTGTACTATATCTATAGCTATAGAATACGAGAACTCAGGCTGGTCAATGATGTTGACCAGTAACCATTCCTTTTGTTTACTCACTTCTGTCTTGGATTTAACTCACACTACACTTACGGCTCCATTTTTCACTGTTAAGCCCACAGCAGAGGATGAGTGCTCTAACATCACATCCACATCCCAAAGTAGTGCTCCATGAGCAAATCATAGCAGGTTTTGTGTTAACTCCAGTACCAGGACAGAACTAAGTTGGAAGAATCATCCACCATCTTCCCTGATCTATCTCAATTAAACAGAGACTTCTGCTTCCACTTTGTTGGCATGAAATACAAGAAGGAGATCAGATGGGAATAAAAATTTAAATATTAAATCAATGTTTCATCTTTATTGTGTTTTTGCTAACTGCTTATAAATAAATACATAACTGAGTGGAAACACAATTTATCTGTTGAATATGCATGAGTGCACATGTCAATTTACAGTACTGTCTCTATCAAAGTATGAAAATGATACTGTTAGTGTCATGAAGGCAATTGCTTACTGAGACCATTACATACCCCAGTAGCAGAAGTAAAAGGAAAAGCTCCTTTGAAATGGCAGAAGTGTCTGTCGGAATGCTGCAGTCACAGCAGGCTGTCCAAACTATGTAAGATGTGGAAGGCTGAACCAGTTCTGCTGACAGCAAGATCTTGCATCCTAATTCAGCCTCTAGCTAAAATTTGGTTAAGTTTTCCTTCCTGTTCCTGACGTGAGGTCTGAGAGCTTCTCATACTGAAGATGGTCACTGGAGAAGCTTCTGGACAGGACGAACTGCCATTGTCTGCCCCAGATTAACCCTTTCCACTACCAGATTTACTAACAAGTCAGCAAGCAGTTGAAGCTTTTCTACACCCATATAGACAAGAACAAACTCCTCAGTTGGAAAACCTAATCCCTTCTCCTGTCAAGGAACTTCAGAGAATTGATTCTGTCAAAGTTTCCTCAATCTGAAATAATGTAGTAGGAGCTCACATTTTCATGAAGACTTTTTCCTGTCCTCTTAGAGTTTATTTCTCCTCTTTGCAGCTTGTGTGACATTTTTGGAAATGAATTGAATATTAAGTTCTTGACATTGTATATATAGGAGCCGACAGATCCACTAAGCCAGGAATGCTTGCCAGATATATTATATGCCAGCTATCCTACATCAGATTTACTATGCTGGCAGGCATGCTAATCCAGCTCCTGACAACATACACTATGCCAGCTTCTTCAGCTTTTGACCAGGCTGAGTGTGGAATTATAGAAAGTAAGGCTATACATAGAATCATAGCATTGTCAGGGTTGGAAGGCACCTTAAAGATCATCTAGTTCCAACCCCTCTGACAATGGCAGGGACGCCTCCCACTAGAGCAGGTTGCTCAGAGCCCCATCCAGCCTGGTCTTAAAAACTTCCAAGAATGAGGCTTCCACCACTTCTCTGGGCAACCTGTTCCTGTGTCTCACCACCCTCATGGTGAAGAAATCCTTCCTAATGTCTAATCTGAATCAACCTATCTCTAGTTTTAATCCATTCCCTCCAGTCCTATCACTGCCTGACAGCCTAAAAAGTCCCTCCCCAGCTTTCTTGTAGGCCCCCTTCAGATACTGGAAGGCCACAATAAGGTCTCCCCGGAGCTTTCTCTTCTCCAGACTGAACAACCCCAAGTTTCTCAATCTGTCCTCATAGGAGAGGTGCTCCAGCCCTCTGATCATCCTTGTTGCTCTTCTCTGGACACGCTCCAGCACATCCATATCTTTCTGTAATAGGGGCTCCAGAACTGGACACAGTACTCCAGGTGAGGTCTCACGAGAGTGGACTAGAGGGAGAGAATCCCCTCCCTCAACCTGCTGGCCATGCTTCTCTTGATGCAGCCCAGGATACGATTGGCCTTCTGAGCTGCAAGAGCACACTGATGGCTCATGTTGAGCTTCTCATCCACCAGTACTCCCAAGTCCTTTTCTTCAGGGCTGCTCTCAAGCCAGTCACTGCCCAGCCTATATTGGTGCTTGGGATTGCCCCAAGCCAGATGGAAGACCTTGCATTTGGCCTTGTTGAACTTCACGAGGTAGGTATGGGCCCACCTCTCCAGCTTCTCAAAGTCCCTCTGGATGGCATCCCTTCCCTCCAGAGTGTCAGCTGCCCCACACAGCTTGGTGTTGTCAGCAAACTTGCTGAGGGTGCACTCAATGTCACTGTCCATGTTGCTAACGAAGATGTTAAACAAGACTGCTCCCAGTACTGATCCTTGAGGGACTCCATTTGTCACTGGTCTCCATGTGGATACAGACCCATTGACAGCCACTCTTTGGGAGCGGCCATCAAGCCAGTTCTTTACCAACTGAATTGTCCATCCATTGAGACCCTATTTCACCAGCTTGGAGACCAGAATGTCATGTGGGACATTACAAGTCATATAGTTTAGCCCTCTACCCAAAGACAAGATCAGCTGTTCCTGAACCATTCCTGAAAGATGGTCATTTTACTGATTCCTAAAACCAATCAGTGATAGTAATTCAACAATTGCAGGGCAAGCTATTCTAGTAAATAACAATCAGGCAGTTGGCATTGCTTTTTTATAATGTCTGATATAAATCTTCCTTGCTACAATTTATGCTTATTATCTCTAGTACTGTTCTTAGAGAATGAGGAGTGTAGTTTATATTCTTCTTTGGCAGTTACCTTTAAAATATGTGAAGAATGTTAGCCCATCTTTCCACTCACAACTCAGTCATCTCTTTAATAGACCAAATAAACATTATTCCTCTGGTCTTTCTCTATAGGTCTGATTCTTTAGATGCAGTTCATTGTCAGTGCACACCCCTGGACTCTTATGAGAGTTAAAGGACAACCATTAAACAATATATACTCATGACTTTGCTAAAATCACAGAATCTAAAATGAAAAGTGTAAGGGTAAATTGCTATTTCTTTCTAGAGACATGGAATAATCTATTCTTTAATTTTTTCAATGAGATCTTTTATTTCTGCTAACCTGAGACAATTTTGGAGGTGCTTTGAAGGCAGTACTACCTTAAGGTCAATTTTGTTTGTAATTGTCATATATGCAATTGTATAGATATTTGTCAAACTCTCTGCAAAGAAGGTATGACCTCATTATACTGGGAAGAAAAGAGCATACATGGTCCCTTAATCTAGAAATAGCTATTGATATCTCTATGATACTATTTCACATGAAGGAAATGTATTTTTTTTGTGTCTGAAAAGATCACTGTGAGAAACAGCTGTGTAATTCAGACGTTGTTTGAGAACCCTTACTTGTCTGATCTGGTGATGGAAGGCCGCAACAAGTTCCATACAGGCTCATGCTTTCTTAAGTCCATGCTCTTTGAGTCACTTTTAGTTGGCTGAGTGGTGATGTCAGCCCATCAGATTGAGATAATTGTCATGCACTGAGACGGGGAATTTGCAGAGACTGCAACATGGAAGAGATTTTTCCACTCTATTCAGGGTGCTAGCATACACATTCTCATCTCTGGTATCCAACTCAAGAGAGCAAGCACACAGCTTGAAACATGACTCCAAAATCCATGCCTGCATACTTCTGGAACAGTAATGCAGATACACAAGAGCAGAGCATCTACCTGATATGACTCTGTGACATGTCAGCAGTTGGAACAGTGGTTGAAAAGGCACAAAATACCACAAGTCCCTCAGATGAAGAAATATTAGTCATGACCATACATGACTGCAGTGCACACTGGAAGTGGCAGAGGTACAGATAGTGTATGGATCCACAGTGATAGGCTTTGCAGGTAGGTTTAATAAAACTGTTTAGTCTTGCTAAGAGCCCTTACTCAGCTCTAGATTGCCATGCTGATGTCTCCTAACAGGAGAGCCATGATGGAACAGGCTGCCCAGGGAGGTGGTGGAGTCACCATCCCTGGAGGTGTTTAAAGAACGATTAGATGTGGAGCCTGAGGATATGGTGTAGTGGTTAGAGAAATGCTAGGACAAAGGTTGGACTTGATGACCCTGGAGGTCCTTTCCAACCATAATGATTCTATGATTCTATGGAAGCAACAGCAATGTTGCTATTTCTGCCCATGATGAAAAAGCCACCTTTTAGGTGTTAAATATGAAATTTATTTAGCTGTGTTTTCTCTTTGCCAAAGACAAATTGTTGAACAGACATAAACAACAGGCGTGTTCTTGATAGCTCTGCTACATGAAACAAGGTCAAATGCCATAAAAGCTCCAAATAATCCTTATTACATATAAATTCCTGTGTTAAAGAACTGTAATAAAAGACTGATCTGTGATTGGAGACAATCTGTACCTTTAGTCCTACTTGGAGACAAGGAAAATTTTTTTTCTCTTCTTATTTTTCCACAAACTCAAATGTTTTTTTAAGCAGTTGGTGTATTTTTTCTTCTATATTTTTTCTTCTATATTTTTCTTCTATATTTTCTTCCAAGCCAACTGGAAACCCACAAGTCTATGGGGCCAGATGGGATCCACCCAAGAGTGCTGAGGGAATTGGCAGAGGAACTTACCAAGCCTCTCTCTGTCATTTATCAGTGATCCTGGTCAACTGGGGAGGTCCCAGATGACTGGAGACTTGCCAGCGTGACACCCATCTATAAGAAGGGCAGGAAGGATGATCCAGGGAACTACAGGCCTGTCAGCCTGACCTCGGTCCCAGGAAAGATTATGGAACAGTTCATTTTGAGGGTGATCACACAGCAAGTGCAGGACAATGGGGGGATCAGGCCCAGCCAACATGGGTTCATGAAGGGCAAGTCCTGTTTAACCAACCTGATCCCCTTCTATGACCAGGTGACCCGCCCAGTGGATGAGGGCAAGGCAGTGGATGTTGTCTGCCTGTACTTCAGGAAGGCATTTGACACTGTTTCCCACAGCATTCTGCTGGAGAAGCTGGCAGGTCATGGAATAGACAGGAGGACTCTTCGCTGGGTTAGAAACTGGCTGGATGGCTGAGCCCAGAGGGTGGTGGTGAACGGAGTAAAATCCAGTTGGCGACCAGTCACAAGCGGTGTCACTCAGGGCTCAGTTCTGGGACCCATCTTGTTTAATATATTCATCAATGATCTGGATGAGGGAATCAAATGTACCCTCAGTAAATTTGCAGATGACAGAAAATTAAGCACAATGTCAATCTGCTTGAGGGTAGGAAGGCTCTGCAGTGGGATCTGGACAGGCTGGAGAGATGGGCTGAGCTCAATTGTATGGAGTTTAACAAAGCCAAGTGCCGGGTCATGCACTTTGGTCACAACAACCCCCAGCAAAGCTACAGGCTTGGGGAGGAGTGGCTGGAGAGCTGCCTGGGGAAAAGGACCTGGGGGTGTTGGTCAATAGCCGGCTGAACATGAGCCAGCAGTGTGCCCAGGTGGCCAAGAAGGCCAATGGCATCCTGGCCTGGATCAGAAACGGTGTGACCAGTAGGAGTAGGGAGGTGATCATACCCCTATACGCGGCACTTGTGAGACCACACCTTGAGTACTGTGTCCAGTTTTGGTCACCACAGCACAGGAGGGACATCGAGGGACTGGAGCGAGTGCAGAGGAGGGCAACAAAGCTGGTGAAAGGGATGGAAAGCATGCCCTATGAAGACCATCTGAGGGAACTGGGTTTGTTTAGTCTAGAGAAGAGGAGGCTGAGAGGAGACCTTATTGCCCTCTACAACTACCTAAAAGGAGGTTGTAGAGAGGCTGGTGTTGGTCTCTTCTCTCAAATTAGTAATGATAGGACGAGGGGAAATGGACTCAAGTTGCATCAGGGGAGGTTTAGATTAGACATTAGGGGGAAATTCTTCACTGAGAGGATAGTTAGGCACTGGAACAGGCTGCCCAGGGAGGTGGTGGAGTCACCATCCCTGGAGGTGTTTAAAGACCGAATAGATGTGGTGCTTGAAGATATGGTGTAGTGGTTAGAGAAATGCTAGGACAAAGGTTGGACTTGATGACCCTGGAGGTCCTTTCCAACCATAATGATTCTATGATTCTATGATTCTATTTTTCAAACTTTCCCATCTTTAAAAACAAAATCTTAAAAACACGAAAGAAAACAGCACAAACAAACAAACAAAAATCTTAATCAAAGTACCTAAATCTTCATTAATTCCTACTTTTTAGTTTCATTTTCCCAAGGTATTTCCCTCCCCAGATCCCCACTGGCCAACACTGCAGGGTGCAATGATTATTCAGTAAATATTTTTTTTTCAGAAAAAAACCAGTTCACTTCTGTATTAATAATGCCTCTTACCTTTATATAACAGTAAGGATGGCAGCTTCTAATTGAAACATTTGTTCTGTCTTTAGTCTATACCATTACTACCATTATTTGGATATCTTTGGTACCTATTTTCTGTCCTTTCCACATGTGCTGTTGAGTGGGTAATGATTTTTCGTGCCTCCATGAGAAGTTTATTCTCATCTCTCCCTTTTAAGTCGTAACAACTGGTCCACAAAGCAAAGTATTTCTGGCCTCTGCCTGAGCAGAAATTCCAGGGTGTAGTTTCATCACCTAAACTGTAGGGAGGCAGAATGGTCTGCATGAATCAACTTGCAAACAGGACATTTACAAGAGTGCAGTGGATTGTCATAATGCTGGAGATTACGGCAGCCTATAAAAAAAATTAATTATCACTAATTTAAACTACAGACACATTCATGCTCCTTGACTTATACAGATAGGCTAATCAAACATGTCCTAAAACTGCTTCACATGTGCCCAGGAGACTGAGGAAACAACCTACATATTTGTCTCTGGCACAAACAACACAAAGTATATCCCTATGTGTTTAGAGCTGGGCCAGTCACTAGGCAAATGACAGATGCTCTCTATTCATCACTGGAAATATTTAAAACCTGCCTGGATGTGATCTTTTGTAATGTGCTCTAGGCAAACCTGCTTTAGGGGTGGTGGGGGGTGTGTTTGACTAGATGATCTCTAGAGGTCCCTTCCAACTCTGACGATTCTGTGATTAACTCCTCTCTCTTCCCAAAGAGAAGAGAAAGGGAGTAAGGGAGAGAAAGTTGTGGATTATAAAAGAAAATTAAAATAGCTTTAATGAAAATAATAATAAAATTAAATATATACAAAACCAATCCCCCTAATGTCAATTATGTCATTGTCACCACTAAAGCTGTGGAACAGGTGTTGGGGAAGTCCCAGACTGGACTCAGCAGCAGATGGGAACTGGATTCAGGAGCTGAATTCTGGAACTGAATTGAGGAACACACAGATCAGGATCAAAGGCAGAATGGACAGAGTCCACCTCAGATGCCAGCTATTGAAGAAGAGAGCTTCACCATTGTGATCCTTCAGCCTTACAAATATGATGTATATGGGATGGAATACCTCAGTGGTCAGTTTAGGGTCACCTGTCCTGTCCACTTCTCCCTGCAGGTGCAGCCTTTTCACTTTCTGCACTCTCAACATGGTACACAATGTTTATCAGTGACCTCAGTCTGCACAGCAGCATGTATAAGCAAGAGCCTTTCAGCACACCAATCCTTGCTGGTAACTCTAAACATCTAGCATTATCACTGCTGGAAGCAGACACTGCCTGTGAAAATCTGCCGTTAACTGCAGAAATTGCAGTAAATTAGAAGAGGTTGAGATGAAAAGTAGAATTACTGATTTTAATTAATTTGATTCTGTTTTAACTCATAGGACACTATGAAACCCTTCCACACTGTTAAAATGATTTTGCTCATTTACTCCATATTAAATTATTTGTCAAGCCAATATCCACAAGGCATGACAACTGACACCAGTAACAGCATTTTTTATAATGGTAAATCTCTTCTGCTGAAATATAAGCCAATCAGTAAAGTAATAGATAGTAATAATGAATACTGCTTTGCAGTGTTTCATTGTCCATACAAAGAATCATTAGTCAACACAGAGTTTTATACTTCATAAATAATGTAACCTAAAAAGGGATTGGCTCTATTTAAACCAGCTTAGTTTATAAAAATTCATGGGACACAAGAATTTCTCAGGTTTGTTCAAAATGGTGGTACAGTCAAACATTTGATAAATACTTGTCAGACTTCCAATCTCTGCATACTGGTTTTTTCATGTAAATATCCCCAAGTCTGAACATATAAAAGACCACTAATGACATCAACATCAATTGTCTGAGCCTTTGAGTTTGATTGACTACAAAAGCAATGTCCTAAATCCCAAATTCTGCTAAAAAACTATTTTCCACAAGAGTAACCCATGCATGAGTGAAAGAAAAATGAAGGCCTGGACACACATCAAAAAAGATTGGCCACACGCTGCTTTCACTGAGGATTGCTTTAAGCATTGCTGGGGAGCAGCGAGATTCCCATATCCAGCCAAAGCTCTTCTTGATGCATCAGACATGCCAGAAAACAAGCTATGTGTTTCGGAAGAATGTCATAGCTTAATCAAAAGGAGTTTCACTGACAGGATTGCACCTCCCAAACATAAGGTCCCTATAAACTCTCCTTGAACAATGCAGTCTGATATCACTCTTGGCATGAGGGTTAGGAGTGTTAGGTACAATCCAGTTTTAAGACAGTGTAAATGATTCCTGTTAAAATAACGATTAAGGAAGCAAGAGTTTTGAGGGACAAATTAAACCATACAAAGTAGTTTCATTCTTCCCTCCTGTCAACTCCCTTACCACAAAGCCAGCAGATTTTTTTTTCCCAGCAGTTACGGACCTATATCAGGATTTAAAATCATCTCCTTATAACTGTCCTTGACTTATTAATCTGTGAATTTTTACATGAAGTTTTACTAATTCGTGGCCTAAAACTGGATGCAGAGGAGTGAGCTGCTGTCTCAATTACACCTTTCTTGTGCTTCCTTCCATCCCGGTGGAAGGATTTTCTTCAAAAGCTATAAGCCCACAGGAATTCCCTGATACATTTGCCTTAATTTAGTTTTGTTGAGCTTAAAAGAATTAAATAATTCACTAAATCAACTGCAGACATTGTCACATTTTTTATTAAGCATCTGATGGTGTGGTTAGCTCCATCCACTTCATAGCCAGGTACAACAGAAGTGTGACTTCTGCTTGCCTCCCCTATGCTTTAGAGTCATGCATCTTCAGAACACCAAGCAAAGCAATAATTAGTACAACAGCGTCTATGGGTGTATCTCAGTCTCCTGAGCAGCCTGTTTGACCTTTAGTGGCATCTAGTGGCAAATGAATTTGTAGGGAAAATCTTCACAAGTAAATGGCAATTTAACCAGCGAAAACAGATTTCATCTTCATATGTGAAAGCAGGAAGCATGTATCTTGCAATGCATTGGGATAGTAAGGACAAGTTGCTGGCTTCCATGCTACCTTACTGGTCTAAACCAATCTCTAGGCATTACTAGGCCATGTGACCAAATTAGTTTCAGTGAGAATTTACAGACTTTCTGATTACAATCTCTAATTATGGGTTGGAACAAGGACTGTAGGTAGTTAAAAAGTTAGCATTAGCCATCTTTTGCAAATCAAATTGTTCTTCTTGCTACTTTGTTGATTATAATTTCTTTGTTTCATAAAGCCATGTGATACACTCTTTTCTAGCACAAAGTGAGTGTTTCTTAATGTTACCCTTAGAAATGTGACAACAAAATTTGATATTGCCTTGGCATAAGAGTTAAGCATTTTAAAAGTTAAGCATAAGATTCGTTAGTATTTTGATTTTATCAGATGTCACAATAGTTTCTTTTCTTGCTTAGTATTAAAATATATATGAAGCAGTATGCTGGATAGTGGTGGCTCACAGTTCAGAGTCAAAAGATGTTTGTCTATAAATACATGTTTCTCTATTCAGGCACCATACTGATAAAAGTGGATAGAGACCTCTAGCTCTGTTTGAATAACAGCGTACAATTTTTAAATTTTTTTTTTAACGTATTAGTTTTACACAGGTCAGCTGTATGCAAAGAGAAGCAATTTAATAAGCACTGTGGATGAAGTGTGCAAATGATGTTCTAAAGACAATGATTTAAAAAATAATCATTCCAAATGTTAAAAATTCAAGCCAAAAAATATATATGAAAAATTTCCATAGGAAGCATCTCCACAGGTGCAAAGTGTCATGCATGAATTAATCTATGCATATATGTTGTTATTCTGTAACATGATGAGAAAATGGCTAGGATTATAGAATTTACAATCCTTGAAATTTTCTGAAGAAAATTAGTATTTACATTATGTACCTGCTTATATTTATGTAACAGAGAAGAAAGTCTGATACAAACTTTAGTATTGTTCAACATTTGGGCCACCTGAAAAGGTATTGTTTAAGGATGCTTTCCAATGAAGTGTTTTCAACTAAATTGTTTTCCGTTACTGAGATTGTCAGATTAGATCAATATTGGATGGAAGCCTGGTAGGAAATGCAGGAGGAGATATTTTGGTCATTGTATGCCTGCAAAATACTATGTAGACAAATCTCTTAGCACAACTAAGACAACAAAAATATCCTAAGTGGGAGTTGTTGATAAATTCCTTGCTTTTGTATTCTAGAAGTACTTTTTTTTTTCCCTGGGAGCTGCCACTTCCTAAAGGTGCTATAAAGCAGTATGTCATAATCTCTTAGGTCAGCTTTTTAAAACAAGAAATTGGTGTTATTTTAGGACAAGGAACATGTCAATGAGTCACAATTCACTATTTAAGAATGAAACAAGAAAAACTTTCCTCAGCAGATTAATGAATGAGATACATTAATAAAGCAAGTTCTTATTTCCTCTGCTGAGGGATATACTCTCATTCTGGCAGCCAGTAAAGCTTGTGAGGCCAGAAAATGTATTTGGGCCAGCTGAGTGTGTTTGTCTGCCAAATTAAATAACAGACCAGAGACACTGGAACAGGACTAGAGGATGTAGAAGATAAGTGAAAGCAGTGCCAGCTGAGAGGTCTAATGGTCTTACTGGAAAGTGGCTTGAACAGCTTGCAGCTGAGATGAGACAAAAGGTCCATGTGGATAGAGAAGTCCATCTGTCTACAAATACATTTTTCCACTTAGTGTTTAGGAAAGATACAGAAATTATTTGTGTCCCTTGATTTGCATAGTAAAAGGAAAATGGGAAAAGATGTCTATGATCTTCTGACACTGCACCATGACTTTGAATCAGCTTTTGCTTTGTTCAAAGAGAAAAACCTTTCAATTGAAGGAGCATTAAAGTATGTGCCTAGCTTCAAACAGCTCCCTATTAATAAAATAATGAATAGTCAGAAAATTATCTACAAAACATAGCTGATTCTAGTAGCAAAGAAACTCTATCCAGATGAAACTGATTTGTCATATAAAAGAAATGCTTTCTATGGTTCAAGATATATTGACTGTACATCTGGAATGTGCCAGAAAAATGTCTTCTGCAAAGGAAGTGAGTTTAGAGGAAGAAAACCTACTGGAGTTATCTAGCACCCTGGAGGCATGAGACTGCCTAAAACAAGAGACAGTTTCTAGTTGTCTTCTAGCCTGCAATAAGCTGATGGCTGACAGCTGATAAAATAATTTATTATTTTCAGTGCAATGGTGACCTTTAGAGAACTAATAACTTCTAGATAAAAGAGGACTGTTTGAACAATTTGGGTGTGATTCAAGCCATAGACATACAGGTTTAGGGGTGCTGCTTAAACTGAAGTGGATTTTCTTCTTAAAGGTTTATGTTTTTCAAGCATGGTTCCCCAGCAGTCTGAGTGTATGCTTCTCTCCCTCCAAATCCAAGAATAGATGAGACTGAAGGACAGGTGTTAATAAAGCTGAAATACTTTTTAAAATTATAGAGTATCACCAGTGTGAACCATGTTTGTCTAAAAGATGTTTCATTTGCCAAAATGCTTAAAATCTGAAATAGTTACATTTAAACTGAGCATATTAAAGTAAATTATCTAAATAGTACAGACCTTTTTTTTTTTTTTTTAGTATAACATACAGGTCTAAATATAGTGGACTAAACAACTGTTAAGGCAAACATAAAAGTCATGGTCAAATCTACATTAAAAAATATTATAGGGAGATGATATTTGGAACACAGTTGTAGGGAAAAGTTCTACATACTGGTGGACAATAGAATATGCTTCAGTGAGAAGAGGAGACAAAGAAGGAGCAACCTAATGGTTATTGCTCTCCTTATAGATTCTACTGTGCTAACCCTGAGTCACAAACAGAAAAAAACACCCACAACATCTTTTCAAAAGAATTTATTCCCTGAAGAATTTACTTACATAGTGAGAGAAAAAAATACAGAGGTGAAATAAATATGCAATGTAAAAGAAGTGAGAAGCATAAAACAAATAATGAGCATTACTGCTTATTTTTAACTAATAGAAGCAGCAGGAGGGAAAGAAAGAAATGTGTTTGGAATAGTGAAGAACATTTAAGAGAAAGGGAGGAAATAAGAGATCAGTATGGATAGTATGATGTGAGTACAAGCAGATTGAATGTGATGTCAAAGGATAAGTGGAGCTGATCAAAGCATTCAAAGAGGAAATGACTCTGTACTGCATGTAAAACATCAGTTAAGATGGAGAAGCTACAAAAAAATTGTCAAAGAGAGGATACAATTATTAACAGTATCAAAACAACAGAGATAAGAATTTTTGTTTTTCAAAACTCAATTCGATATCCTCTACAGGCTGCACTCTGTGCTGAGCACTCTTACCATGGACAACAAAGAGCATTAGGAAACTGTTGCTGATACTTACTTGTAGAGAAATCATCCCTCATCCAGCATTTATTTGTTGAGACTTATTCCAAGGATGTACTCCGTGCTCCAGGATCTTTGAAAAATTTCTTAAAAGAAATATTAAATTTATTAGCTATTCAGTTATTAGAGTCTTCTGGTAAAGTAAGTCACAAAAGCCTAATCACAGTGGGGCTATTGTCAAAACTAAATCAGATCAGCTTTGACTTTTTCTAGATGATTCTTGGAAATCCCCAAAGATTTACAAGAAACCTCTAGGGATGGAGATCCCACAACCCCTGTGATTGCCAGTTTTACACTGTCCTCTCAGGACAGTTTTCTCCTAATGTCCAGTTTAAGCTTCAATTATTCCTTTTAGAAATGCCTATCAATTCTCATAATTTATAACAGAAGTTAAAAAGTCTCTTTATTAAAGACAGTTTAAGAGCCAGAAGACAAGTTCTATGCATTCTGTTACTCTTCTCATAGACTCTACTTTTAGAGAAGCAGCAACAACACTATGCTGGTCAACGTAAGATGTTGGGATATCCACACAAACATGTCTAACTATTTACACTATCAATTTTTGCATCTAAAATGTGCCTCCATTTCACCATCGCTTATGACAAAAATGGCTTGTGGCTCTTGCAATCATGCTTTTCCTCATGATGCTAAAACGAGCTTAAACCTGACAGCAGAGTGGTGAAAAGCTTCTTGCTGCATGCAGAAATAGAAGTCTGGATTCATGCTACAGGCTGCCTCTGTTATGAATGAGGGTTTGGTCATTTGAGCTGTGGAACTGAAAACAGCTAGATATAATGCTTGCCTTATGTGCTGTTGGCTACGTGCATTGGAATTCCTTAGCCACGCAAGTTTCCTCTGTCCTTGGAGGAGTGTTTTTTGAGCTCTGTAATACTGGTAATAGGTCTATCCTCCTACAGTCACACTTCAAGTTCTTCAGCCCATTCTTTCTTCTCCCCTTCCAATTAACCAGACTTCCCAGTTTGGACAAATCTGGCATAGGCGTGTATACTGGATGCCTGCATTGCCTATCACTTGCAACAGGAGCATATTTGTCAATGAAAATGTTCTGTTTCTCTCAGCTGATTCAAAGAAGACTGCATTTTTTTCCCATATATCTGAGCAAGGAATCAGTCATTACTAGCACCAGAGGGGTACTTAATAGGCTGTCACTGATTTAGCATGAGTCTTAGGTCTTACAATTTTAAAATGCTGATTACTTAACTAGTAGTATTCATGGTTTTAGTTTTTTGTCTTTAGTGAAATGAGCACTCTGTGGCAGAATCATTCATGAAGGTCTGAATAAGCCCTTATATCTCCCTCACAAGTTGGATGACTACAACATTGTAACTACATTTGTGGTTTATTTCTAATTTTTATTCTTTTGTCAATGTACATTTTGAAGTATAGAAGTGACTTTTTAAAAGAGTAACTCTGCCCCAACATAACCATCTGCAGCAAAAGAGTAAGCACTTGGCAACATTAACTAGTTCATAGAAATTTTTACTAGATATAAATAATCCTATTTTCTGGCAGAGAAACTCCTCACAGTGTGATCTTTAGTTAAAGGAAAGAAAACTTATGTTAGTTGGCACATCTAGCAGCATAATGTACTTTTTATTAAAAAAGTGACCATGTAAAAATGGCACCTTGTTAAAGAGTGTAACAACTCTCTATGTGTATTCTTGGGTAGATTGGCTTACACTGTTTAAAACAAAAACAAACTTTTATTGCTTTCTGCTCCTGCTAACACTGCTGAGGTAACACATCCACACAGAGTAGCAAGAGGCCAGAGCCAAATACTGACTGAAGTGTTTTAGCAAGACCAAGATGGACTTTAAATATGTAAGTAATTAATACAGATTAAAAAAAAATGGGGCTACTGTGGACTTAAATTTCTAAAGAATCCCTTTTCTAACAAAAACCCTGACCACAGTGATTTTAAAGAACATGCCTGGAATTTCAAGACCTCTTGTGGTACTGGCAACCTTGGTGCTTCCTACCTGGCAGCTGCATGACCAGAAGTTTTAGGCATGCTCCCCTGTTGTGGATACAGCTGAGATTTCTGGATGTGCAGCCATCTGCTCAGAGACACTCTGCATTTCTTCTCCATGCTGAGCCCTCTGCTGCAGGGAAACTTCAGCTAGATTAGTGACACATGCTGCACAGTGTCTGCTTCTAGACCAGTGAATTAGATATGCTAAGAACTGCTCTCTAGCATGGAGGTCATTGGAGAAAAATATGCCTTGTCCCAGCTCTTAACATTATCCTACTTCAGCTCAGACAGCTCAGAGTGCTTGCATTTCTCTACAACAAGATTCAAACCCCAAGCCATGGAAGTGTACCCAAGACACCAGCTTTTTCACAAGACTGGATGACTGGTGGTATTCTCCCTTCATTTTCTTCAGCTGGGATGTAGTATTCCAGCAGATGGAAAGAGCATAAAGGCATATTACAGCTTTCTGACAAGGTCTTTCTTTCATAGTCAAAAGCCTCCAGTTCTTCATTTCAGGGTTGTCCATACATTTTACATTAAGTAGTCCCTACACTAGGAAGGAAGAAATGGGTTCTATCCATATTCTAGGACTGGTTCCTAGAGCAGAGAATACTGCTGTAGGTGTGCTTGGAAACAATCACAGAGTTAGGGACTGATGGAGAATGATGGTCCATATTTAGGTGCTCTGGTGGTCAGATGTGTAAATGGCTGTTGTGTTTTTTTTAATGCCTACAATCAGGAATATAATCACCTTGGCAACATTGAAATAGAAAACAGAAGTGCCTACACCCTACAGACACACTGTGGTCTGAATGAGAGGAAGGGGAGCTGATGATGCATATTTTGAAAAAAGATGCCTGATCATATTAGAGTTTAATGGATCTAGGTTTCATCATTTTTTTCTTTTAGCACAAAATTGTTATCTTGCCATAATCAGTTGTTCATTTTGTCATGGAAGATAATAGTACAATTGTATTCTTAATCCTACTATTTGTATGCAAGGTGAAACAAATGTTTAAACGGAGACAGTATTGATATGGAAAAACCTGATTTCATTTAACATTGCAATTAAAAAGGTTCAGATAAAATTGCAAAAATTCATATATTTCTCTTACCAAAAAATGACATACTGCTACTGCAGAAATAATCAATGGCACCTACCTTCTAGGGGATTTACTGTAAAGCATCTATGATACACTTCTAGGAAGTTTCCTAACATTTTCAAATGAGCCTTTGCTGTAAATTTTTGGCCATTTAAGTTCTAATACCTGTTTCCAGCTTCAAAAAGCTTCAAATTTTTTATTTTTCTGGAAGAAAAACACTACTCTGTAATTCACTGAAATCATCACCACAGGTGATTTTGTTATGAAAAAAATGTACGCTGTGTATTTTATTTTTAAGCACTTTTAAAGGTCTACAGTGCTTACTCAGAGGTAATGGTCACTTGTATGAAATTACATTTAAAGCAGCTTTTAGAGGACTGGTATGTAAACCTTAATTGTTACTATTACAAGTTATGTTCTGGAGGGTTATTCTTACTTAAATGGTTAGAATAAACAACTACTTTGATATAGCTAGAGTTAGGCCTGAAAAATTCTATTCATGATATCCAGGGGAGTATCTACTGGCATAGACTAGAATAGTGCTACAGGCACATACATGAAAAGTCATATGTGGAAATATATCCTCTTTCCTCAAACGTGGATTAGTCCTTTAATGCACCTGAGAGATGACTGGTAAGCCACTCTATAATTATTTAACTTAGTTTATTTGCTTCGGTATAAACAAATTTTAAAACTGTGTCTCTTTCCTTTAAACGAGTGAGAATGAGCCTGTGAATGAAAGGTTTATATAGCGCCAGTTGAAAATTAAACTACCCAGGGACTGAAGGAGTTTTTCTCACTCTGAAGAATGCTGGTCCCATTGCACCAAAAGTGACACACATCCCTGATTTAACTGGATCCAGATTTTACCAGAGAAACAAAACTGACAGCTCTGTCAGGTAAGTGTGAATCTGGTTCTCACTGGTGTCCAGCTTCTATTGACAGAAGTTCATCATTTCTAAAAGCCAACCCTGATTGATAACCCCATTTAAATTTGGAAAGTTCAACTAAAAAGTTGTGTGTGTCTACAATAACTAAAGTAAAAACTGTTCTTTTTTCAAAAGAGAACTTGCAGACCATTTATGCTTGGTTCTCGAATGCAGTACTGCTTTGCAGCCACAGGTGGAATTTTGTGTTGCAGAGTTGCTGAGGGAATCAATTCTAACTGGCTGGTAAAGCTTGCAGCTATTGACATACTTTCTGCATTCCCAGCTACTTCATATCATTCATTAGTGCAGACACTATCTTTGCAGCTGTCTAGCATTGCCAATAACGCTTAGATGAAGACTCAGGTACATTACAAAGAGATAGCATTTTTTACTGGTTTTAATAGTTACCTATAGTGATCATTCCTGAATCACTACAGTCTCTTTCCTTGTATATTGGTCTTGTCATACTGTGATTTTTTTCAACTCTTTATTGTTCTGATGTGATTTTTTGACTATGATAAAAATCTGATGTGATTTTATGACTATCAGATGAGGTCAGGTAATATTCTCTAAATTTTCAAAGATACTGCCTCATACTTCTTATATTTATGATGTGTTCTAAGATAAATCTGCAAAATTTCTAGCAAAGTTTTGTTAAAGACCCAATTCTGTCATAACTCTGTCTTCAGAAGTCCTACTTCTTGTTAATGAGATATTTGAAATGTACATTAATAGCTAGAGCTGACCCCTATCCCTTGATAATGACATCCTCCCTACAATAGCAGAGAACAGTCTTTCCTTTCAACAAATGCTTGAATAGTTGCTTTAAAAATAAGGTTAGAAAGAACTATATGTAGGATTACCCACACTGGTCTCTAAAGGCATTTCTGAAGTTAAACAAATTGTCAGTAAACCCAGATGATCTTAAATTGACTATTGGCATATCCCTCTGCATACTTTCTTCAAGGTGAATATTTACATATCTACTCTGTAGTTCAGTAATCAGCTATGTAAGACCTGCGGCACTTAGAATATTGCCAGAAGTTCTCAATTTCTAATACGGTGATTTTATTCCCACTGAATCCTATTGGGGACAACTTACAGGTTTGGACTGACCTTGACTGTAGCATAGGTTACAAGAGGAAATGCAAGCATATTTCTTTTACCAATCCTATTACAAAACAGGGAGAGTCTCCCTGTTCTTGTGTATGATCTGAAGGCCCTGACAGCTCCAGAGGAGCCAGGATAGAGGAATTAGCACAGTGTTCCTTCTCTGTAATAATGAGCAAACTGTTACCAAAGGATTTCTACAGCCTTACATCCTTTCTCTAATATATATTATCATGGGTAGTTTAGGAAAGAGGATAAAGAAAGGAAAATTCAAAGTGATATTTTCTTTGTGCTGCAAGCTGTGCCATAAGTTTTGAAGAGTCTGCCTACTTGCTACTGTGTTTATTATCCATCAGTAGACCTTTCTTACACACATTTGTTTCACCTTGTTCAGTCCTTTTGTACTGATGGAAAAACATCCAGAGGCAGTGAATTCTCCAGCTCCTTTACAGAGAATGTGAAAAAAAGTACTTCTACTCTCTGCTTTTAACTTGATGCCTTGAGATTTCATTTAGTTCCCTCCAGTTCTGGTAATATGAGAAACAATGAAAAATTATTCAATATTTACCTTGTAAGCAGAGGCCATGCTTCTCTCATGCATTTCCTTCACTTTCACTAGTCTTTCTTTCACTTTTCTAAGCTACCTTTGAGCGAGTTTAGAATCTGTTTGCGTAGAAAGAATCTCTTCTGTTTTCTCTGATCCCTCCTGTGGCCTTTTCTTAATCTACTGTATGTTTTTGAGGTTGAATGACCAGAATAAGGCACGATATTTAAAAGCAGTTTTGATCAGGAGTTTGTAGCAGTTTCCTGTTTCATTTTCTATTGTCTTCCTACAAATTCCTTGCATTAAATTTTCCTTTGGACTAAGCACAGAGAAGGAGATTTCAAAAAACTGAGACTTAGAGATTTCTCTCTTCAGTGGTAGAAGTTCATTCAGAGTTCATCATCTGTATGTACAATTGGGGTTGTTTTTACTATGTGCATTATGTAAATTAGTGACCATGACTTTTATTTTCCATTTTATCATTCTGCCACTCAGTATTACAAAATGTTTTTTGCAGAACACTATGGTTAATTTCAATTTTAGCCACTGAGACTATTTTTGTATAATCTGTATGGTTTTTTTATGCAATTGTTCAGTCTCTTCTTCAGACTGCTTAAGAATATACTTGATCCCTAAGACAATTCCCCTGACAATCCTTTCCCTTTTTCAAGAATGAGCATTTATTGCTGTAATTTGGTACTTATTTTTCAACTGAGTACTGATCCACAACTTCCTACTTTTCCACATGACAGCTTAGTTCCTTTAATCCAAGATGGATTAGATGGTAAACCTTCTCCATGTGATTACTGACTCCTTGAAAGAACTCATACCTCTCAAATTTGGGAGGCATAGATTTTCTCTTCAGATGTTAAATCTTCTCAATTATATTATGTTTATTTATTGGATTAATAATATAATTTCTACTAATAGTCCTGATTAAAAGCCATATTTACTGGTTTATGATCCTCTTTATTCCTCTTCAAAGATTATTTATATTTTTTTAAAGAATATTGTGTTATCTGTCTTCCCTTCCCGCTGACAGTAGATAGCATAAGAGTAGCTGATGGAAAAAGAAACTATGAAACCTAGAATTCAGTGATTCTATATCTGGTTTTCTTTGGACATCTTAGGTGAACATCATCTGGTCCTTGTGATCTGGTTTTACACATATTAAGAACTGTTTCCAAAATCCTTTCACCAATGCCAGTCTTGCAGGGCAGGTGAGGTAGACTGGATGGACTGATTCCAAATGATTCCCTTTACAGCTGTTATTTGTCTCCCAGAGTCATAGAATCATAGAATTATTATGGTTGGAAAGGACCTCCAGGGTCATCAAGTCCAATCTTTGTTCTAGCATTTCTCTAACCACTACACCATACCCTCAAGAAGATTTGCCTCTGCTCCAAATAAAAATGGAATAGTGAATTTCACACTTCCTGTTGCTACTTTTCATACCTAAGAGATGCAATACAGACTATGATAGTGAAAAACAAGGTTGCCATTTCACATACACCATAAAGCCATCATCCTCCCCATGTGTCTGAAACAAAGGGTAAGTGAAAAAGAGCAATCCATATTACATGTTTTATTTGAAATTACACAGAATCATAGAATGGTAGGGGTTGGAAGGGACCTTTAGAGTTCATGTAGTCCACACATCACTACCACCACCACCCCCAGTCCAGGAATGTGTCCAGGCAGGTTTTGAATATCTCTAGAAAAGGAGAGTCCACAATCTCTCTGGGAAGCCTGTTCCAGTGTTCTGTCACCCTCAAATAAAGTATTTCTTCATATTTAGATGGAACTTCTGTTCTAATTTGTACCTCTTGCCCCTTGTCCTATCACTGGGCACCACTGAAAAGAGACTGGCCCCATCCTCCTGGCACACACCCTTTAGATACTGATAAACATTGACAAGATTCTCTCTTAGGCTTCTCTTCTCCAGGCTATACGCACCTGGTTCTCCCAGCCTTTCCTTTTGTGAAAGATGCTCCAGTCCCCTAATCACCTTCATAACCCTCTACTGGAAGCTCTTCAGTAGTTTCTTGTCTCTCTTGAACTGTGGTGCCCAAAACTGGACACAATACTATAGATGTGGCCTCACCAGTTCAGAGTAGAGTGGAAGAAGAACCTCTCTCAATTTGCTGGTCACATTTTTCTTGATGCCAGCATGCCATTGGCCTTCTTGGCCACCAGGTGTGGTGGGTTGACCTTGACATGGCACCAGGTGCCCACCAAGCCCTTCTATCACTCCCCCTGACCCCTTCAGCACAGAACGCAGGGAGAGAATAAGATGCAAAGCACAGGGGTGTGGGTTATGATAGATAAGATGTTATTCTCTACTTCCTGTCCGCAGGCGATGTCCGAGTCCAGGAAGCAGGGCTCCAGGAACACGTAGCAGCCGCTTGGAGGACAAAGCAGAATGCCCTCCCATCCTCCTCCTGCCCTCTCCCTTTATAGTTGAGCTGACGTCATATGGTATGGAATATCCCACTGGTCAGCTCAGGTTGGCTGTATCCTCTCCCCCATCCTGCCCCCCATCCTCTGGTGCCGTGTGAGCACTGGCAGTCATAACACGGGTGTGTTATCAACACCCTCCAGATCCCAATGCTGCATCATGAGGGCTGGATGGGGAAAAGCAGCTCAGCCAGACCCACTACACCAGGGCATGTTTCTGGCTCATGGTTAACTTGTTATTCACCAGGATTCCCAGGTCTTTCTCCACAGAGCTGCTTTCCAGCAGATCACCCATTAACCTGTATCGGTGCATGGGGTTATACCTCTACAGATGCAGGACTTTACACTTACCCTTGTTGAATTTAATTATATTTCTATCTACCCGACCCTCCAGCCTGTTCAGTTCTCATTGAATGGCAGCACAGCATTCTGGGTGTGCCAGCCACTCTTAAGTTATTGAGAAAGTGGACCACTGTGATAAAATACTGTAGAATTACTATGCAAAAAGTTTAATATACTATACATTTGTAAAGGCAGTCTACAAAGAGACTGAAAATAAAGGTTTTTAAGTTTTTTGCTTTCTTTATAATAAATAGAAAAGGCCTGAAAAATGATACTGAAAGAAGAGACTCAGTGACTTGTTACATATTAACAAAACAGGTTTAGGGAAGGTGGGGGGGGCAATGAGAAGTGCTTGACTTTTCTATAACAAAAAATTCATATTTTGTTTATGCATATGTCTTTTTCCAGAGCTTAAAAATATCAGTTCATCTAAGACAGGAATGTGTGATTATTGTAACACTCGTCTGATTATTTTGTTTTAGTATCCATGTACACATAAATACTTTGAAAAAAAAGGGTGTGTGAACATCTCTAATGACATTCCTTGTTCTATCTCTTTCAACTTTAATCAGCAATGGGATGTGAATGTAGGTAAAGAAGTTATTAATGAATATTTCCACAAAACTGACATGACATTACTGATATTTTTATACTTTAGCAACAGCAGAGAATGAAAACCTTTAGAAGGGAAAAGCAAAAGCTCTTTCACAGTGTCCTTATCATAAAGAAACAAAGGTTACCTGTTAAAAGAAAATTGGGTTATACACAGTATAAATACATGACAGGTTCAAATAGACTTTTGAAAATAGTCTTCAAACAAATTTCCTGGTACTGTGCTATAACTTTTTTTTCCCCCTATCTTAACAAAGCCTCTCAGTAAGAATGTGTAGAAAATTTTAACAAAGCCAGAAGCTATTACCTACTGTTAAAAATAACCAGTATCTTCAGAAAGTTCTTTGCTACTTAAGCTACAGATGTAATCTGCTGTTTCTTAAGGAACATAAGAAGTAGTGTTGACTTAGAAACAAATAAAAATCACTCTTAACCACAACATTTATCTAGGCTTAGTATCTCCATCATGCAAGAGGAAATGTATTGGTCTATCTTTGTTTTCCTGTTCATGCTTTACACTTTTTTGTCCTCAGGATTAGGATTATGACCATGACTAAGAAAATATCCTGGAGACTTAAGACATCTTTCATGTTTCCCTTGGAGCAACTCCTGTTGTTGGAGATACAAATATTTGCAGAGAAATTCTGTTGTTTTGGATGAAAATTTGCTATAATTTGAAATGTAAATAAGTACAGTGATAGGCATAATGTCCGATTGTTGAAATTACATAGTGCCAGGTTCTTCAAGAAGGTAAGCAGAATTCTAGATTATTTCAAAAGCAGGCATTTAAAGTGAATGCAGAGTTATGAGCTTTTGATAATGACTTTTGCAGGAGGTACTTTGTGTCAGCTGTCATAAAATTTTACCAGTATTTTCTCTTTCAGAGCAATCTCATCATATATAGAGGAAGTCTAGGAAAACAGTAGATGGTAAAACTATGAATATACTCAAAGATAACACCATTTTTCTTTGCCACTTCCATAAGAAACTGTAGTAGCAAATATATGACTCTAGTTTAAGATTAGTGTTAAGTGTAACTACATTTATAATCCACTAATCTGAATAAATGCATCTCTCCAACATCACTTTAACAGAGCTTTAATAGGACTTTCCATGAGTTAACAACCTTCATCTATGAGTCACATTAAAGGACAGAGATCATGACTTGAGTAGTTTTCATTCATCAAGTAGTGTGTTTCCTTACATGTTTATTAGTTTATAAATAAACCCTTTAAAATAAGTACGATTCAAATGAGACATTTTTCTTCCCTCTCATCATCTCCCTTTTCTCACATTTGCTGCCTTTAATCTTGTCTTGGACCTTCATTGCAGACCATAGATAAATTGGAGCCTTCAGCTATTGCCACATCACTCTTGACTAGCTGATCGACCAGGAGTGCATACAGTCACTGCAAAATGCATCACAAATGCACTCAGGTTGATCTCAGAAGATGTGGTCACTTGGCTAGTCTTTTCACTTCCATTCTTCAAAGAATCTAAGGCACTATCCTGTAAGCCCATCTGTGAACTCTTCCTCTTCATATAGATAAAGTGGTACAGTCACATGCATCAGAGTCAACAAGCTGTTTTGGGGAATGATGCTTCTTACTGGGGATAAGAATGCCTTAGAATTTCTTCTCATGCTGTTCTCTCATCTACATATGTCTACTTTGCAGCTGTGTCAGTTCATCTTGATTGTGTCCCACTCATCCTTCCATAGAGACCTTTGTTTGACTCGTGGTTTCAATTTCTTGATCCTTTATCAGAGACTTGTCAAGATAAGAATATTTCATGCAGGTTTAAGGCTTTAATTTTTTAAGACATTATAGCAGAAATCAGAAATCATATTTAGTTGTCATTCTTCCGAAAGTCCTGAAGTCACTTGTGTCCTCTAAGTAACATGTGTCAGCCTCACAGATGAGCAGCTTCTGAGCGGATGTACTTTCACCACCCAGGCCAACTTCCATGCACAAGGTACATGTGCAATGCTCAGGGCCATCCCTAATAACTATCTTATCTCAGGACCAAAAGAAGGGGGAAAACTGCTAATATGAAATCCAGGGCCAGGAGCAATACCAGGAATGCACTATTTCAGTTGCCTCTCCGTAGGTAACCAGAAGTTCAAAAATGTGCTCTACATTCCAGTTAAGGGTCTCACCCCACTTTCTTCCTTCCACTTATAATCAGGCTGTCCCAAAATAGATTCACAAGTGCTCTTCTTCTTACCTGATGGAAATACTGCTCTTTTGAAAATGCTAGGGACATGCTGTTAGATCACCAAACATACTGCTGCATGCATACACCTGAAGGTGTACTGAATTTCTAGGTAGAATGGTATGTTGCTTATTGCAGGTAGATGTCTCTGTCAGGTGAACAATTCTGTAAAGGCAAGTGAATAGCCTTGACATAGTAGAAAGTGCCTGAGTGACAATATTCTTTTCTTGTGACAGAAAAAAAACCCCAAAACAGTTGTGGTTATGAGTTGTCTTTTCAAAGTTGTGGTGTAGGGTACGCTTCTTCCTACCTGCATAGAAAAGGGAGTGTACTGCCACTACTGAGATGTGCCCAGGCAGGATGCACACTCCTGAGGTTGATGGCTGATCTGGACTCATGGAGGGGAGCCTGTAAAAGCCTGTATGCGTCAGCCAACCCACAGATCAATACTGTTCAGCCTGGCTTGGGGGTGTGGTGGTAAGATGCAAGGGTGTTGCACTTGAAGTTGTAATAGCTATGCAAGGATGTTCTCACCAAAGGCCTGAGTTTGTATCCTGTAGACAACTCACATAAGCAGAAATTGCCATGGCACTTCCTGGGTTAATCAGGTGGCATATTCTGTGACATTCACCCCTGTGATTGGTTAACACATGTTCTTTGGAGATTTGGCTTTGCGGGGAGAGATGAAGGCATTCTTGCAAAACAGTGTGAATACAGATACTGATTTTTTTGCATTTATCCAGCATATATACTGATTTCAAACAGTTGTTTTAGTCTGCATAGCTCAAACAGGTTGTGGCATGTATTAATAATTTGCAATGTAATAACATATCCCACAGTCAGTGACCTATCTGCCATAGCTCCCAGTAAAGCTTAATGTGTGCTCATTCTGGGTGAACCACCTCTTAGGAAAGAAAAAAGCGGACTCTTAAATTGATTTCCTTCCTTTGTTTTATAGCTTCTTAGCGATTTTGTTTTTTCTTGTGTCTGTTTATCTTCTTCAAATTTACTAGACTAACTTTTTACATTCTCAAACAGGACTTGTTTCTCCTTCATTGCAGCAACATTTATTCAACCAGGATTATTTAAGCATTTGAAAATTGAATACTCATCTTCCATCCTGAACCAAAATATCAACTGTGTTGCACCAGTGTAAATCAGAAATGTTTTACTGATGTTGATGCAGTTACAATGTAAAAATAATGCAAATGAGTTGTCTTTGAGACCTAATATTGTAATTCCTTGAGTAAATAGTTTCTTAGTTTAAGCTTGTTCCAATAAATCTCAGTCAGAAGTGGTAGAGAGAGAAAAAGAGAGTTTAAATAGAATCATTATACACAATTTAGTTTGTGTAAGCATGTGATTCTATTACTATAAACCTTATCAAATTTTGTTACCCTGGTTGGGGTTTTTTTTTGTTTATTTTCTTGTGGGTTTTTGATAAATAAATTACTTTCTTTAATCAGGTAAGTGCTAAGCCCATCTGAGTAATAATTAGCAAAAAAGAAAGAGTATGTCTTATTTTCAGGTGTACCAAATATTTAAATTCATGTTCCTCCTTTTCTTTGCAACACACAACTATATACAGTTCATATCATGATCTTATAAATCTGTTATCTTTTGTTGTTAATTTTTTTCATCAAATATGAACCATAAAAAAAATTAATTTCCAGTTAACCTTTTCATGCCACAATATTGCTAGCTTCCTCTTAATGTGTCAGATGAATAATGGTGCTTTTTCTTCTTGGAACAGTGAAAATTGTTAGTTCAGTATCATCTAATCTGCCTACCTATTCTCTGTCTGGATACAGGCTTAAATGTATAGATAAACAGTGTATCTAAAAAAAGAGAAGCAACATAAAAGTAATCCCTAAATCAGCTTTACATGCCTTAAAACAGCAATACTTTGCATCATTTAAATAGTGAACTCCAAAACACATTCTAAGTTCATTGCCGTACTCCCAAGGGGAGGATAAGACCTGCTGAATTATGCTTTGAGAGGTGGGCTAGCACAGACATGTGTTCGGCCGGGCAAGCTAAAATAATCAGTGATACCAGTCTTTTAAAGTATGACTAACCCACTTTCTAAGTCAGTAACACCAAAGCAGTTTATCTGTTTTCTTGGAAACATGCCTGTTCTTCTGTCCCCTGCCTTCTTGAAATGTACTGCACACAGAGCAGCTGCCAAGCCAGATGAATCACGCACTAGGGGGAATTGCTGAAAATAAGCAGAATGTAGATTGAAAATAGGACTTGGGAATAATTGCAGGAGAGGAAAACAAGCATGATTTTTTCTCCATTCTGGTTTCCTTTTAACCTCTTTCCAAAAGCTTCATGTACTATGGAAAATATGCTAGAGAAGAGGTGTAGTGGCTTGAACCAAATCAAAATCTCATTGCTAATGACTTTTGACTACCAAAGGTTTGGATCAGGCCCTCAGTCTCCCAGCATTCTTCATTCAAGGTCTCATATATTAGTGAAAGACCCAGAAGAGTGTACTCAAGTACTACATGAAGTTTGGTCCCTATATTCAAAACTTAAATTGAGTCCTTCCCAGCTCAGAGGCTGCCAGACAGTAGGATCATGTCCCTGACTACCCAGGCACATTCTTTCTCCTGCCTTCTTGGGGATCTCTGTCTTCACAGGGCTGAGCAGTTCAGTGGATATTTCACAATCCACCATACAGAATATCCCACACACAAATGGAACAGACTCCTGAAAAAATAATGAAGTTGGCTTTCTTAAAGCAATTTCTCCTGGGGATACAATGTGAACACTCATCCTAGAAGTAGAGAAAGGTTTATTTCATGCTCTTGTCTACCCAACAGGATGCACAACTTTATTTTATACTGCATTCTAACCATTATAGACACTTTAATGATCTATGGGAGAAAGACAGAACATTTCTGATTGTTCCTGTTGAAAAAGTGTTACTTTGCAAAATAATGTGAGATTTATTGTTCTATCAAGATGATAAGATACAGCACAAAGGAAAATTACTTTTTCTGTATTCTAGGTTGGAGGTAGCCATCAAGATTTCTTGTCCTGATCAGAGGCTTTATATAGATTTAAGGAACAATCGTTGTGTAAAAAATCTGTAAGGTCTGTTTGGAAAAGGATTAGGATCCAGGTATCCTATTGCCAGTGTACTAACCATTAACTTATGATCTGAGTTCATATAATCTGTTTAATTTTTTTTCTGGTATTTTTTCAGACCAATTGATCCTGATTTTTTACTCTATAGCTTAGTTTCATCTTCCAACTAAACAGCAGGAAAATATTCTTTACTGTGAGGGTCATGCAACACTGAAACAAGCTGCCCAGAGACAATGAGAAGTCTTCTTCTCTGGAAACTATCAAAACCTGCCTTTCTGTACAACCTGCTCTAGGTGAACCTGCTTTAGCAGGGGGGTTGGACTAGACGAGATGTCACTTCCAACCCCTACTGTTCAGTGATTCTGTGATTCTGTGATTCATAATGATAGGATCGGATCCAGAACTGCTCTATTTCTCCCTAAATGTCTTTCCAGCTAAAGACAGATCATTTTATTGTAGCATGATGGTTAAAGTCTTTTCCTAATGTTTTTTGGGTTTTTTTTTTGTACAAAAAAGAAGCCTCTGGCATATCCAGAGCCATCATTTGGGACTTCAGAAGAATTTAGGCTCCCAACTCAGATTTCAGATACTTAAATCCTTCATTAGGTCTGATTCTAAATTAAATAAACATGTGTATGCATCCATTAAAGTGCCACGTCAGGAAGCGGAGTAAAGTGTAGTGTGTTCTCATCTACCACTTATATCTTGTTCCTATGATTACTCAGTAGTGTGCTGTGAGACTGAGATCTGACTGCAGATGATTCCCAACCTAACAGATAGGATGTCAGGATCCACCTCATGAGCACAGTGCCTTTAGTCACTGCTGTATGTGCAATATCACCCCTAAAGGAGCTGGTCACGCTTGAGATTTTGCTAAGAGGCAGCACGGTCTTAAGTGTTCTCCCCTGACTATGGATCAAATAAAACCTGTGTAACTAAATGTAAGCATGTCCTTCAAACTCTAGATGCGAGTCCAAACTGGTCTGAGTCCCATTGTTGAATATAATCTTGGTGAATTTGGTCCTCAGTAGTTCATGTGTATCTGCCCTATCTTTGATTAATGTGAGATTCCTGAAAACAGGAGGAACCAGAAAAAAACCTTCTCCTAGTCATCACTGATGTTACTTTATTTATTTTGAATTAACACAACTACTGTAAGAAGTGGCCAGTTCTCTTGGCTTGGGGAAATGCAGGACTACTTAAATTACAAAGAAAGCTATGACTGATCCTCAAATTACAGACTGGGCTCCAAACTCTCAAGTGTTTTGTTTGCTTAAACATATGTATTGTATGCGTACTTCGTTTTAACACTACAGTCCTTACTCAAGCAAACCCACTCACTATGGTAAAAAATAATAGTGTAATTTGGCATTGAGTAACAATCTGTTCTCAATTGACATTATTTTCCCTCCACAACTATTGCTGCTTGCTTGAATAATTATTGTTCCCTCATCTTTGTCCAGGTTTATTAATTATATTTTTTTCTCGTTCTAATAAGAGACAATAGAACTTGACAAAACTTCAAGATGAGGACACAATATTTATACAATGTTATTCTCTTATTTCTTGTATATACAATAAAACTGCAATGGGTAGTGTCATATTTCCTCTTTTTGCTCTTCTTAATGCACTTAACATGTTAAGAAAATTTGGGGGGTATATGGTAAATATTGAGCAGATGCTCCAGTATGGCTTGCAATAAAACCACCCCTATGCACATCTTTTTTTCATCTATATAGAGAAATAATCTTATTTTCAAGAAAGGTTACTTTTATGACATGGAAAGCCAGCAAAGGACAAAGAAAATATATTAGAAATAATTTTTATTTGTCTTCTATGTAAGATCTTCAAGACCTTTCTAAAATCTTGCATTTTGTAAAATGTATTTTGAGAACAAATAATTGCATTATAGACTTAGAACCTAGACGTCTCTGAGGTGTCATTATTCAGAAAGCAATATGTTTTTCTTATTATATGTTCATGTATACATATATGCAGTCATACATGTACATGCCGATAGCTATAGAGTGCCATCTACTGTCATATGAGACCAAATAGTGTTGTTTCTGTTAATTTTTTAGGATCAATAAAATTGTTGTGTCCTTCAAAGATTTTCTGATTAAGTTGCATTAACAGACAAAGCACATTTTTTAAATTGTCGGGGAGTTGTTTTCCTACCTTTGAACACACTGACTTCTCTTTTCTATTCTGCTTTAATTCATATAATTGCTTCATCTTCCTGGACAACCTATCTGTACAACCTCTTTATTCTTTTGGACATAAATGACAAAATAGCTTTGTGACATGCTTGTGTATAATATTGTTGATTTTCTTAAAATGTTAACCTACTTACACCAACAGATTATTTTCTTGTTGATATAAAAATAAATTACAGAATCCAGGTGCAATGTAAATAACAGCACAGGTGCTCACAAGCAGCATTTAATCTCCTTTTTGGGAATTAAAATCTAAATTTGTTCTTCAGGAGAAAAGTCTGCCTTAAGAATTGGAGCCATAGAAAGATTAAGAGAGAAAATAAACTTTGCCACTTGTCACAGCTTCCTCAGAGAGGCAAATCCAACTCCCCCAGCTATATGGCATTTCATCCAAGACTGAAAACTTGCACAAATGCTGTTGCTTTAGACTGTTCAGTACTTCCCTCTAATGGCCCGTCTCATAAAATATCTCTCATAAAAGTTTAATTGCTTAAATCACTCTCTCTTTAAATTAAGGAAATTTTGTGAAAATGTAGATGCATGTTTTGCCAGTTTTCAGATGGTCTCTGAAATGACTTTAACTAGAAGGCTATCAAAAAAGTTTTATTGTAGCATGTTTTGTAACATGATCTGGGTTTCCAGTTTAGGTTAGGTAGGTCATATTGGTGAAATTTATCTGAACTTGAAAGTTCAGGAAAACCACAACAGGATATTTAGCTCAATTCTTAAGAAAGTGAGAAGAATGAAACCCAGCCATGTACTATTCTGGGCAACCTGATTTCTTAATCCCGTTAGGAAAGGTAGCCAGGAAATCAGCTTTGGATGGTGGGTAACAGCATGGGTAAAGAAACGTAGCTAGAATATGAAAAGTGAGGCCACCTTCTCATACTCTCTTTCTTAATCACTTCTTTTTGTCTTTTACTGTGCTTTTCAATGCAAGTTACCTACCATTCACCTTGCTGTGTGTGAAATTCCAGGAAATATATAACTTTCTGCTGTCTTCTTGTTATACATGTGATTACATAGTCTTCATTATATATTTTTATACACATTTAGTATGGGAAATATATGAATTTATTTCAAAGTTCCTATCCTCTTCACTTTTTCACTTCCAATAAGACTTTTTTTTTTTTTAATGGAATAATACTGTAGTGACTTAAACAGCAGTTGAGGTAAAATATGGGAACAACTGAACCTAAATTAGAAAACTCATTATGCTAAGTGTCATGCAGCATTATTGCTGCTTTTCACACTTCTCTGGTGCTTTTAAATTTTGGAGGATTCAGGAAAGACAAGAATATCCAGGCTATAGATCTATATTGTATGTATGGGAACCTAAACAGAGTTAAATGTGGACCTATCTTGAAAAACGAGATTGCTGCTGGAAGGATAGATTGAAAAACATTAGCTGGTGGGAACTCAACCCACTTGTGTCAACCTTCAGTGTTTTCTCGTACAAAAACCATTTCTAAGTAGAAAATAAATGGAACTCATGTTGTCGTGTAAACCTGACAAAGTGTATACTTTGAAAGTAGTACCATCAAAGGCCAACACTGAAGCAATTATTTGAAATGCATGTCAAATTCCTATATTTCAGTATATTTTAATTTCACAGAAAAATATAGAACTAGACACTCAAATGACTTACTTAAGATTTTGTGTTAAATGAGTGACAGTTCTATTGGCCTCCAGATACATTCCTCCATGCTCAAGGACAAAGAAAGGAAAAAGATATTGTATTACGTAGAGCTTGCCAGAAATCTGTCAAGAACTTTCACTTTAAGTAATAATATTGTTCAACGGAGATGAAAAGTTAAAAGTTTAGATTTCTTTTTTTTTTGTGTGAAAGAGAGATCTTGATTAAAAACATCCATTTTAAAAAGAAAAGTAGCTACAAACAAAAAATTATCGCATTTTCAGCTTTCTCTTTAGCTAGACACATCCCATCTTCCTAAGTTCCTGAGGAGCTGGTTGCATAACTCCACAGGCAGGTGGAAATTAGGTAGCTGAAAGAAAATGGCAGTCTGGCACACCATTCAGGCGGTCTGGCAAGCAGGCAGGTAAGAAACCGGGCAGATGAGGAGACAGCTTGTCTTAATCATTTAATTCCTTAGATAAATTTGACAGAATCAATATAGTAACATGTAGTATTTTGGTCTGGTGTAATTGGCTTACTGTTCCAGGGAGTAGTTCCAGTGGTACATTTTCAGTCTATCCTAAAGAGCATTATGCATTGTTGGAATGGCATCCACCAGGGATCTCAAAGCACTTCCCAAACACTCTTGAAAGAAGCCTCATAACACAACCTTCACATTGGGCAAGAAAAAACATGGGAATTTATGGAAACTTTTCCTGTCACTATAGACAGTCCATATTAACATCGCTGAGCACTTCCTTCCCTTCAAGTGGAAATACCAACATAAATTTAACACATATCCTTTAAGAGAGAGGACCTGTTCTTACTCTTATTCTTTCGCCAAAGCAGATATGTTCTGGCAAGAAAGACAGGAACAAAGGAAAAGAAGTAGATCCTGGTATTATAAGCAATTCTTCTATTTGCTTAAAAATTACTTAAGCAAGGCTCAGACTCAACTTCCACAACAATTAATTAGAATAACTTTCAGAGTTGTGCTTTACTTGTAGGCCTGCAAGTTTGGCAAGAGTTTTACATGCCCAGTTTTGTTCATATACTTTTTAAAACATATGAGTGATTATTATAAGACTAAGTAACACTCATCTGAAAAAAGTGCTGCTTTAAGTAAAAAAGCTGAGGACAAAAGCAGCTCATATCCTAAGTTGCCATTGAAAGCAAGAAAGTAAAAAAAAAAAGGGAATTTACAACCTTCAAATTCCTTTCAGGATATTTTTTCTGTGAATATATACCATGATTTAGTATGAATTCACTAAGTGTTGTTTTTCTTGACTACTTTAATCAAACTGAAATCAATATGTTTCCCCTTTTTATATGCAATATTTACTGGTTTTCTTTTCACTGTATAGGTGTTCATTTACTAGGTGCCTTTACCAAGTAAACTTGGATTAATGAATAACAGTTTTTCTTATAATCACAATATCAGCACTTAATGTAATTTTAAGATCTACAAAGAGACAGTGAGGTGTCAAATTGAAATTAATGTCTGTGCAAGACCATTCTGTAGTTTTCTTACACAGTCAAATATCAAGGTCACATCTGATTACGTCAATAACACAATGAGAAGTAAAGAAACCCTTGGGTACTCTACTCATCTCCATGGCACCAGGCCTTTCACTACAGATCATAAATCAGAAGAAAAATTATAACATTTCACACTCCAATATGAAAGAATTTATTTCCTCTTTCAAGTCTTTATTACTATATTATTATTATGGATATTATCATCATACATTTACTGTAGTGTATTAGTACCATCAAAACAAAGGGATTCACTCTGAATAAAACAGATCATTATGTCTTCTATAGTTAAGAGTGTTTTGAGGAAAGCTTGCAACAGTATGCCTAGGTTTTTGGAAAGCCTTTGGCTCTTGGAGATCAATGCTGTTCTTTACAATTTTACTGCTCTTCTTCTGTCACCACTAAAAAAGCTCCTAACAATTATGCTACACAGCATAATTATACCTTGCAACAATAAGTACCTTAATGCATTTTGTATTCTTATTTATGTCCTGGTTTTTGTACACTTGACATATACTCAGGTAAGTTTTTCAAGCATTTCACTGAAACATGAGTTGGGAAAAGAGAACAGCTGTTGTAGTTGTTGTTTTTATTGTTGTTGTTTAATGAAAGCCAACTTTCTGTTACATGAAATGAAATCTAAGAAATCTGCTAGGTAGTAGACAAACTACAAAACTGTTGAAACTCTCAATCCTAGTACAGCTTCACAATGATATAATGTATTTTACTTTTGTAATAACTAGATGAAACTAAGGCCTGGGTTTAGCTTTCAGGGTCCAATTACTAGTAAAGCTCCTGCGTGTTTGGACGAGGGCATTTTAAACATTATAACTATGATGACACAGATAAGAAATTTTCTAAATGAAAAATGCCTGTTCAGATATTCAGACATGCCTTGTGATAGGACTAGGGGGAATGGATATAAGCTGGAGCACAAGAGGTTCCACCTTAACATGAGGAGGAACTTCTTTACAGAGAGGGTCACAGAGCACTGGAACAGGCTGCCCAGAGAGGTTGTGGAGTCTCCTTCTCTGGAGGTTTTCAAAACTCGCCTGGATGCGTTCCTGAGTGACCTGTGTTAGGGTAGATTAGGTTGTAGGGTAGATTAGGTTGTAGGGTAGCTTATATGATCCTTCACTGTCAGGGGGGTTGAACTCGAAGATCTCCAAGTTCCCTTTCAACCCCTAACACTCTGTGATTCTGTGATTCTGTGATTCCAAGGATGGAGAATAGAATTAGACTTACATTATGACATGCAAAAGCCATACAAAGGATAAAAAAAAAATCCATTTTAAGAAACTTAATTTATTGCTAAAGCTAATAGATATGGAACATAAAGATACAGGTATACAGTTCTTTTATCATTTTAGAGGGTTTAAAAAAAAAGTTTTAGGGAAATACATACATTTTACAGCAGTCATTTTAAATTTAGTCATTTGGTCTCCTATTTCAAAGGAAGGAAAGAGAGACGGAAATTGCCAGAGCATGTAAGTTCACTCAGATTCTTACAGTAGGCTGGGAAGAACTGCTATCTGGAGAAGCCTGTCTTTCTCCTCTGACTACAGGTTGTCTTGAACAATCAGCTTATACTTGATTCCTAACATTTAAATAGCTAAACTTAGGCAAGATAAATTCCACCTTATGTTAAATACTTTTCCATGAAGACAGAAACATGAAAAAGACTGTGAGGTGAAAAATAATGGGATTATCTGCATTGCTTGTGCCAGGGGTGCACTGAAGAACCTTAGCACTTCAGCAGAGCTCCTAATATGCAATGCACAGTGCAAACACAGAAGAAGAGAGCATGACATGCCCTGGAGAGCTTATTCATTCCCCACTGACAAAGATACTAATATTTGTACCAGAGCAGGAGTATCTTCCTGTTCTTATCTACTACAAAACTATGATCTCAGTCATAATTCAGTAATGAGCTTCCTAAAGCAAGTGGAGGATACATCAGAAATTAAAACATTTAATACATTATATTGGTATCTTCTCTGATTCTGAAGGATGCCTTTTCATCAAGATTCTCAACAGTAAAAGTTCTAACTTTCATTACAAGCTGAAAATATTTAACAAAGTGAATATTTTAAGAATTCAAATAATTTGTAAGCATCTGGTCTCATACCTTATGTGCATCAAGTGGTAAGATAAATGTCTCTGTCTAGCTATAACTGGGCTATATTGTCTCACTTTCTCATTAGAGTATGTGGAACCATTATTTTCTAGGAGATACAGTTTAAAGATCCAAGAGGAAAATCAGATAAAATCTTATGAATTTCAGGGTACCTATCCCAGCTGCACTGTCCATCCATTCTGACATGTCTTCTTTTTTCTTGAAGTTCGTACTCATATAATCACTGTGCAGTCTATTACAGAAGATAGAGAATTTCATGACAATAGACAAAATCTCTTCAATATTGGGTGGTTTTTCTTATAAGAGAGGTCATATAATTTGTCTCTCTGGCCAACTTTGCTGCCTTATTTCTGTGTGACACACAAATATATACACACATCCTGTTCAATATCCCATACAAAACAGTGGCCATACTAGATATACAATCAACATATGAGCGCATGAGAAAGTTTGCTTGACAGGAAGATGTTACAAATTCTTTTATACCATGGATTGAGTTATATTAACTGCACTTTATTATTAGTCTTTAAAATTACAATGACATCTCTAGAAACTAAAAACATTAAAGCTGCAGCATTATAAAAAAAGCAGCAGGTCATCCAGAATGAGTAAGAGGTGGCAATACAGAATTTATTTACTACCGGTTAGCTTTTAGCACAATGTCACAGTTTCAAAAATACGAGAATGTTTTGGTTGGTAACTATTAATTAATTTATTTTCAACTAGAAAAATACTGTAAATTACTTGTTTCCATGAGGCATACGCTGCTAAATCTAATACCTGAAATATAGCTGCACATACACCAATGGAAACATTTCCATGGTTTTATGATCTAAGATGAAACTTCAGGGAGTAATTTTAAAATATCTCTAATTAATTAAGAGACAATTGAATTTGAAAGTAATTTAACTGGTGTAACTTTTTTGACTGATAAGTTAGTGGAATAACTGTAAAATTCAAGAACTTCTGTCAGACATTGCTAAACACTTCAATAGATAGACAAACCTCTTATTAAAGGGTTTGAACAATTATGGCAGAAAATAAAAAGTTGATGATTCATTTTGCTATTATAGAAGAAATAACATTACTTCAAATTTATAAATGATTCTTTTTGTCGTAGAAAGCATAATGAATCACAATTTTTGTTCATCACTTGCTTATTATTAATTTAACAGGCCTTGAGATGATATAATATATTTTCTCCAATACCATTTTTCATTAATAGAATTCTTCCTTTTCAGGTTTAGCATGGTGACCAAGAGGAATGTAATGCTCATGTAAAGAAGGAGCAAAGAAAACAAGTCTCCTTGAAGTTCAGTTCTCCTGATTTATATAGCAGTGTGCCCAACAGAGAAAATTATTCTATTACACATAACAGAACACGCATCTCATTATGGAAGTGTGGTACACACTGCTTTAATGAACCCAACCACATGACTACAACACAGGGGTTGTGAAGGGCTCATTTGGGATGCAACTGCTTACCTGGTTGCAGAAACATGCAGGGAATGTATACATTTTATCCTTTCACAGAATCACAGAATGTTAAGAGTTGGAAGGGACCTTGAAAGATCATCTAGTCCAACCCCCCTGCCAGAGCAGGACCAGCTAGAGCAGGTCACATAGGAACAATTCCAGGCGGGTTATAAAAGTCTTCAGAGAAGGAACTCTGGGCAGCCTGTTCCAGTGCTCCGTCACCCTCACAGTGAAAAAGTTTTTCCTTATGTTTCTGCAGAACCTCTTATGCTCTAGCTTGCATCTGTTGCCCTTTGTCCTATCACTGGACATAACAGAGAAGAGCCTGGCTCCATCCTCCTGACACTCACTCTTTATGTATTTTTAAATATTAATGAGGTCACCCCTCAGTCTCCTCTTCTCCAATCTAAAGAGACTCAGCTCCCTCAGCCTTTCATCATAAGGGAGATTCTCCACTCCCTTAATCATCTTTGTGGGTCTTTCTCCAGCTAGTGTGCAAGAAGTCTTAAGAGTATTACATAAACATTTTCATAGAAAATACTCATTTATATGTGTTTAAATATAAAATATCAGACTCTTTCCCACCCAATAACTGTTTGTATTCCAGGACCTACTTTTGATATTTCTCTTTCTCTGGAGAAAACAGTACAAAAGTTATTAAACTCAGAATGGAATGTTGTTACCTATTTTTGAGGACATCAGTTACATATATATATATTAAGGCTCATTTGAAATATATTCCCTTGATTTCAAGATAAGGCATCTATTATTTATGCTACATTTCTTAAATTGAAAGCAGTGCAAGTCTCAGGAGTTTTAGAGAAATTCTGCATGTCACAAATAGAGCAGATACAGTGGGTCTGTGTTGAGTTGAATGCATGTTCAGGTATAACAGCAACAGAGGAACTTCTGGTTTTGTCCATGCTGCACAGCTATAGTACCCCTGAAACTTTCATTTGGCTTTCATAGTGAATCTCTTGAGCATTCACAGTGTCTGACTCCAAGAATGCCCGCCATTGTACTCCAGGTGGGTTCTTGAGCCATACCTGGCTCAAGGAAACTGGCAGAGACAAGCTACCCTTTCAGTGCCCATCAGAACATCATTAGACAAACTGTGAATCACCCTGACGGGGAGGATGCCAAATGCCCAGCAACCCTCAGCACATGTACCAGCTGAGAAGGAGAAAAGGAGGACTGCACCTACGGCGTCCCATTGGATGGATCTCCATAAGTAACACCTATGAGACGTTCAGCTAATTGATATATTTTCAGGCTCTTTTCATCATAAATTAATCTCTATTCTCATGTGACAGTCTTGTATCATAAGGTGATACCTGCATGACACGTAGCCCAGGTCAGCCCTCTATTAGGAGTAAAAGATAAGACCATCATCCTACTGTGACAAAGGTACTACAGAAGTGGTCTCTCTTTAAGCAGTGCAAGCACAACTTTATCATCCAGTATCCAGGCCTCTCTCAACAGTTCGCCTATACCCAAACCTGAAAACCAGCCATTTCTCAGACTGGAAACAGGTCACAGATCTCCATCTGGGTTCCAGCCATGACTAGCACCTCCAGTAAGATAAAGATGAACTACCTTTTTTGGGCAGCCTCTTTCTGTAGTGGGTCTTAGAATCCTTAGATTCATCTGCTATTGCTCTTGACACACTACCATGTCATGACCCTGGAGATATGCCCTGTAGAGACTATGGCAGTGTAGCCCCTCTCAACAATATGCCTTGTTCTGTTCTTGCATGGTGTTCTCTAGGACTTTTTCACTGTCTTTCAACCTCATTTTTGATAGTTTGTGACATGTACTAATGTGGTGAGACCATTATAGGGACATTTTAGAGTAAGATGGCATGTTGTGGCACAGACAAGTTTGAGTGAGTGAACACTATGAGTGTCTTGCTAGACATTCTGTGAGAACCTGTGAGGTGTCTTGACAAGAAAACCCTATGCAGTTTGGATATGTCTGAGCTACCCCAAAAATATCCTGTGAATATGGTGTGTTCACAGCAGTATGAATCTGAGGTGCTCTTGATGGCATGGTCTTTAGAGTGGCCAAAAAGAGCAGTGGAGACACAATGAGTGAAAATGAGAACCGCAAAGTTAAAACTCCAGCTTGCCAAAAGGAGAGCTTCCACGGGGTAGCTGTGTAAGGAAGGGGGTAAGTGTGAGGCAAAGAAACTCTCAATTTCAAATTACCTTCAGATCTGATATTACAATTAATACGAAGTTCAGCCTTTATTTTCACGATATCTATATTTCTGAAAGCAACAGTGAAGGTAAATTGCAGGTCTGGGGAAAGTGGAAGGTCTGTATAGTCTTGCTCTAATTTTCTTGACACTACATGAGAGTTTAGTTGCCTGGATGACAGAGACCCCTGCACTAATTTTTCATGCTTGCTTCCCTGAGCTCTATGACCCTTGTTAATGCAGAGGCTCCCCATTTTTCCATAATTTGCCTCAGGATTCCCATTCCTCATATTTCCTGTCTCAGAGCTGGTCTGAGCCCTTTTAGCCCATCCCCTTGTCTTCCATCACTCAACCCTTCCCATCTCAAAGCCTTCCTTGCCCTCTGCCCAACTATTTCCAAACCTATCCCTGACTCAGAGGTCACGTTCATGTTGCTGACACTCTCCCTCCACCTCTTCCTACCCATGTCTGCCTACAAGAGGCAGCTTTAGCATAGAGATTACTGTGCTCCTCTACCCCTGCAGTGCCTACACCCTGTGGGGGTAGCTGCTGCCACACCACTGCTGCTGGCATCTGCTTATACCCTTCAGCTTGTGTCCACTCATGCCCTCCCAGCAGCAGCTGTGTCTCTTATTATGGCAGGGATTGCAAAGTCCTGCAGAGAGACTGCATTTATAAAGCATTGCCCTAGATGAAATGGAATTCAGAGGTAATGTTCAGGAAAAAGAGGGGAAAAGAAAGCCCTTCCTGCAGGAGACCTCTCTTCTCTACCAGCCTTGGAGATTTTCTGGGAAGAGCTTTGAGTATTTGTTTAGCTTTCATTTTTAAAAGGATTGACAAATATTTTTAGGAGACTTTGGCTTTGACTCAAAACCTTAATATAGCATTAAGGAGAATTACATAACTTAAAGGGAGCAAAGGCCAAGTAGGTCATCCAGTGAAACATCTCAGCAGTGCGATCTTGCACTTTTTAGAGTATTTTGTGGTGCCTTTGCCCAATCCAGATCTGGTTTATAAGGGATGAAGCTTTCTGTACTCCTCAGGAGTCTTTCAGACAGTTACATGATCTTAACCTTTAGAAGTTTGCAACATAAGTTTGATACCTGTGTCTTTCATTCAGACTACTTACACCATACTAATTTCACTTATGTTTGGAAGCTGAAACATGCTGTTATAGTTCAGCAGCAACATAAAAAAAGAGGAAGTGGGATACTCAGTCATTTTGTCTTTACTGCTTATTCACAGGGAAAAAGCTCTGACTAAGCAAAATCTCTCTCTTCCTATAACTGTCAGTGCATCTTACCTGTTTTCAACCCTTACACCTACTCTTCTGGCCGAACATGTCTTTTTATTCCCCTTCTTTCATTTCTCTTTTTATTATTGACCTTTTCAGTCATTTCTCAATACTTTTTCTTAGATGCTTTGGGGGATTTTATCAATCAATTTAGTGTTCGCCAAAGCTGTAGGATGCCTGAAGTTCACAGGAAGTCTTACATACTGATTTGCTGTAGTGTATGAATGAATTGCTGTTCCACTGAAACCAACAAAGATTTTAATACAGACTTCTCTGGGGTTCAAATGCCACCTTGTTTCTTCTCTTTTTCAGCTTCAGTTTTCACTTCCAACAATATTTTGAAATAACTAATTCTGAGAAGAGTGATTTGCTACCAAATTTTAGACCAGGAAATAAGATGTGTCATCTTGACTTTTAATATTCGTGTCAAGCAGGATTTTGTTTAAGCAGATCACAGTACTGCAAATTCGCATGCTTAGTTATGCAGATAAGAAAAATTACATTGACTTGAGCAGGACTACATTGGAGCACAAATTCATCATGGATGATTGTGTAATGAATAGCATCATTGTCCACATAACACAATGGGAACAGCTAGGCTTCTGTTAGTGCTGAATAAGAAACTTTAGAAATTCAGGGTTTGAATTCTGTGCATAAATTGTAATAAGGCCATTCAACCTGTTATGTTCCTCCCTGCAATGAAGAAAGGTAAGAACTGTACTAGAATTGGCATTGAAATAAAGGGATAACATAAATATTTATGCTCTCAAGTGCCTGGGGTGACATTTGAGTTGTCAAGTCTTATACTGCGTATCATCTACACCTGGCATATATGTTGTTCAGATACACTACTATTTCTTCTCCAGTATATTTTTGGAAAGAACAAAGCATTTCTTTCATTTTGATAGTGGATGACAAGCTTTACAATTTCATTTGTGGGAAGTATCTGAAGAGAATTTCAGTTGAAATGAGCAAGATGTGGCCTCTGCTTGCACGTGTATGTGCAGTAGATATTATAGAATCATACAATCATAAAATATCTTGAGTTGGAAGGGACCTTAAAGGTCATCTAGTTCCAAGCTCCCTGCCATGCACAGGGGCACCTCCCACTAGACCTGGTTGCTCAGAGACTTATCCGGCCTGGTCTTAAACACTTCCAGGGATGAGACATCCACAGCGTCTCTAGGCACCCCATTCCAGTGTCTCTCCAACCTTGTAGTAAAGAACTTCTTAATCATGTCTAATGTAAATCTACCTGTTGGATTATTTCTGGAGGCATGCCTGTTTTCTTCAAGACCGTGTGGGAATAAATTAGGCTGCGGACATTGTCCTTGAGGAATGCTTGAGAATGGCAAAGGAGGGACCACAAAGCAGTGAAGCGAGAAGATAAAGAAGAAGAAAGTAGAGGATAAACAGGATGGCAGGTGGTAATGGAGGTGGTGTAGGATAGCCAATGATGTATTAGTTTAGGACGTGTGAACAGTGTGTGTTTAGAGTAATTAACCAATAGCTGTTAGTGGTAGTGTGGATACAAGGAGAGAAATCATATATAACCCCGGCGAAAACATGAATAAAGTAACCTCAACTTTGATCATATTGGTCCATGTTGAGTTCATTTCCCACATCTACCCTGTTCTAGTTTAAAACCATTGACCCTTGTCCTATCACCACATGCCCTTATAAAAAGTCCCTCTCCAGCTTTCTTGCAGTCCCCCTTCAGGAAGGCTGCTATGAGGTCTCCCTGGAGCCTTCTCTTCTCCAGGCTGAACAGACCCAACTCCCTCAGCCTGTACTCATAGTAGAGATGCTCCAGACCTCTTATTGTCTTTGTGGCCCTCCTCTGGGCCCTCTCCAACAGATCCATGTCCTTCTTGTGTTGGGGGATCCAGAGCTGGACTCAGTACTCCAGGTGGAGTCTCACAAGAGCAGAGTACAGGGGGAGAATCACCTGCCTTGACATGTTGGCCATGTTTCTTTTGATGCAGCCCAGGATATGATTGACTTTTTGGGCTGACAACACACATTACTACCTCATGTTAAGTGCTTCATCAAGCAGCAGCTTCAAGTCCTTCTTTGTAGGGCTGCTTTCAATCCACTTGTCATTCAGCCTGTATTTGTGCTTGGGATTGCCCTGCCCCAGATGCAGGACCTTGCGCTTGGCTTTGTTGATCTTTGTGAGGTTGGCATGGGTCCACCTCTTGAGCCTGTCAAGGTCCATCTGTAAGGTATTCCTTCCCTCCAGCATGTTCATTGCATCACACAGCTTGGTGTTGTCAGTAAACTTGTGGGTGCATTTGACCTCACTGTCCATGTTGTTGTCGAAGATGTTAAATAGCATTGGTCCCAGTACTGATCCCTAAGGACTCCATTCATCACAGTTCTTCATTTGGACATTGAGCCACTGTTCACAACCCTTTGAAAGTGGCCATCTGGCCAATTCCCTATTCTCAGAGTGGTGTATCCATTGAAGCCATTATGGATGCTGAAAAGCTGATAGCAGAGGGATTTTCCAAGGTTCTCACAATTAGGACTTTAGCCAATCACTGACAAATTGCCTTACGGGGCTGGGGTATACAGTGCGGGGTGATAGATCAGTAACTCTCTCTCTCACTGAGTTTGCATGTTGTTGCATCTCTCCTCTCATGGTAAACAGTGACATTTGGTGACCTGCGATGAGTACTACGCGCAAAGAACCGAACCGAGTGATTCTCTCAGGTACCTTTGAATTTGGTTACTGATTCTGCTTACATAGCAGATATAACCCAATGCTTGGATTGTTCACTTCTAAAGGAAATGAATAATGTGGCTCTGTTTTCACTATTGCAAACTTTATGGTGTGCAATTCAAACTCAAGCGCATCCATACTACATTCTGCACATTCGAAGTCGCACGAATTTGCCAGGTTTTATAACAGAAGGCAATGCCAGGGCTGACATGCTGGACAACCCTGCGTGGGTAGCGCCTCAGCCTGACAAAATTGCACAAGCCAAGGCATCGCAGTTTCTTCCATCAAAGCGCACATACCCTGCAGAAGCAGTTTCAGTTAATGCCAACTGAGGCTCGTGACATTGTCAGAGCTTGTGCCGACAGTCACAGGCTCGCTGCACCTTTGCCACCGGGGGTAAGCCCCAGAAGCCTAAAAGCCTTGCAGCTTTGGCAAACGGATGTAACACACATCCCTGAGTTTGGCCGGTTTAAATATGTGCACGTGTCCAGTGACACTTTCTCCTCAGCTATGCGGGCTTCTGCTCACACTGGAGAGAAAGGCCGCGATGTCATTGCCCATTGGAAATTGGCTTTCTTGGTCCTGGGCGTGCCGTCTGCTGTGAAAACTGATAATGGTCCTGCCTGTGCCTCACAGAAGACGTGGAGGTTCTTGTACCTATGGGGTGTAGACCACACTTTTGGCATTCCGCATTCTCCTACCGGCCAAGCCATTGTTGAATGCGCTCACGGCACTTTGAAGCGTGTTTTGTAGAAACAAAAAGGGGGAATGCATGGAGAAACCCCACAGAGCTGACTAGAAAAAGCTTTGTATACAATTAATCATCTCAGAGTGCCACCAAATTCAAATAATCCTGTTATTTTGAATCATTTTCTTTCATTGCAGTCTTCAGGTGAGATGCACCTGCCCTGGGCAAAAGTCTGGGTACAGGATCTGCTCACCAACAATTGGGAAGGCCCACATGAGCTTATTGCTTGGGGTCATGGGTATGCTTGCATCTCCACAGATACTGGGGTATGGTGGCTACCTGCAAGATGCATTCACCCTGACCTGCGGCACCAGATGCAGAACAGGCAACCTCCAAATGCTGACCAGAATGCAGACCATCCAGATGATGACCAGAATGCAGATCATCAACTGAATGATCCTTCTGGTGATGACCAGGATATCGACCACTGGGCAGATGGTCCTTCCACAAGCAGAGACTGAACTCTAAATTTCTTTGTTATGGAGTCAGAAAGTTAAAGCCCCTAAGGCTATGTTTAGAATTAATAACTGATGTAAATTTTTATTTAAGATTAATACCTGTTAGAATTGTGATGTAGAACTGAGTTTGATAGATTTATCTCCCATGTCATCACTGGAGAGTCTCTCTGACCACTTTAAAGCAGCATCTGATTTGAGCTCTGTTTTGTAACTGGCCATTACCAGATGAAACCCTTATCAGTATCCAGTTTAGGCTCTGTTTGGTAACTGGCCATTACCAAGCAGATCCATTATCCTGCGTTTGTTCTCCCTTCTGCAAGGTCACCTGCAGAGGATTACAAATGAAATATTTTTGGTCTTTAAACAAAAAGGGGGAAATATGGATGTTGAAAAGCTGCTAGCAGAGGGATTTTCCCAGTCCTACAATTAGGACTTTAGCCAATCACTGACCAATTGCCTTATGGGGCTGGGGTATATAGGGCAGGGTGATGGACCTGTAAACTCTCTCTCTCACTGAGTTTGTGCGTTGTTGCATCTCTCCTCTCATGGTAAACAGTGACAAGCCATGTCCTTCCAATTGGGAGACCAGGATGTGATGCAGGACAGTATCAAACACTTTGCACATGTCTAGGAAGGTGATGCCACTTGTTCTTCCATTATCCACCAATGCCATAATCCCCTCATTAAAAGCCAACAGATTTCTCAGGCAGGATTTGCTCTTGATGAAGCCATTTTGGTTTCATTACCTGTCATACAACAGCCTGGGCCTACTCTTCAGAATTCTTCCTCTTAACTATGTGCCGTAGATGCATTTGAAATAAAGAAAATAAACTGTTTGTTATTATATAATGGGTATTCTGGCTAGGATGCCTAGACAAAACACATACAAGTTTTGTCTCATTGTAATTTGGTGTGCACAGCTTTGAAAAGGCACTGGTTTTCCCCATTGGGCTGAAATATCCATAAGAAAAAAATATTTTGCAAAACCTGCATTTTTTCATGAACCAAAGTGATAAGCTAGTAAGTGGCTCCAGTTATGAACTATTAATCAGGTTGATAATTGGGATTTATATTACTATGAAAATAATGTTTTTGAATCACCTTAAGTGACTTAGTCCTTCTGGAGTAAAACATTAAATTTCCAAGTGATGATATTTGTTCTAGTGATATGAATGCTGAACATAATCAGTGTGAATAATGGCTATCTGAATTAACATAGAAAGAATTAATAATGACTTTCAATTTTGCAGTAGAATGTTGAAGATAACAGGTGTCTTCTGTGATGTACTTTCTGTCTACAAGAGATTAATGTTTTAATGCATATCATTAAATCATGTGAAACCACTATTCTTCATTTCCTTTGGAAACTTTTGTAGCTTACTGTTGATCAGGTAGTAAAAGCTCATTAAATTAGATATATTTACAGAGGGAGTGCAAAAGATATGTCCTTAAAGAGAAATTACATTTTTGGACATGGAATGTTTATAATGAGATGTAACTGATATTTAACAAATTCAGTCCAAACTGCAAGAATAAACCTTCACGAGTAATTAATTTCATATTTACTTTTGAAAACAGGGCTTTCAAAAACTTACTATTGATGTGTGTACTTAAAAAGTATAGCAAATACTTATCCAGTATCACCAGATAAGATACACATTGACTATAATATTCAAACTTTCTTCTTGGTGCTATATGTGAATGTCTGTGCCAAAAACCAGTTAACTTTATTCCTGACAGTATAAATGTTTTAGACAGAGCAAGTGTGACAGAAAACAATAATGGGAGTTTGAGGATTTATAGTATTAAATTACATAGTTTTGATAACATAACAATTACTCCTTTTTTTCATTTTGTTGTGATACCAAAAATTAAAGATTACTAGTTTTATCTTTGTGATCATGTTCCAATAGCTCAGGACAGAGCTTACTTGAAGTTAGTAGCACTTCAGAGATTTGACTTTCACACACATCAGGTAATCTGGGGAGATCAGTATGTAAAAATGGTCCTATCATTTCTGTGGATAAACTGGGACTCCAAATTTCTAACCCAAAGCTTTGCTTCAGGTTTAAATCAGTATTTTCCTGTTCCATTTTCACTGGATTTTGAGTTTGTTTTTTTCCTAGAGTTTTGTGTAGCTCCATATTAGTTGGTTTTGAAATAGATGACCTCTAAATTGTCTCCAACCTATATATTTTGTGACAGAATCATGGAAAAATTACATTTTAATTTTTCATGTACCGTTCTCTAAATCCCTCCAAATGTTATTTCTACCATGAAGTGGACATAGAAGGTGTTTTTCTGCTTTCTCAGAAGTGCCAAGTCTATAATTAATTCTGAATTCAGTACATTTCTATATTCAAATCATGTGTGATTTTTCCCTCTGAAATAAAAGAGGAGTTTCCTATACAGCAGGCATCACATTTGGGACTCCCTAGCTCTGTTCCCCTCTCACTGCCCAGCAGTTTCACCCCATAATTATGTAGCCATAAACTGGAAAATTCTAAGGCTTTCTTAATAGGATAGCTTTTGAGCAGCTTTAAAAATGAATGTTACCATACTGGGACACGGAACTATTGCTGTTGTTAATTTAAGATACATATATATACACCAACAAAAAGACAGAAGAGCGAGGCAGCTGAAACTCAAGATTCAGATTCTTACTGCAATTTGTCTATGTACTTTAAGAAGTGAGGAGGAAACCAATTCTTTAGTCTGTCCCCAAGTTTAAGCGAAATGTCAATATTCAGGCTGAACATCTTGTAATCGAATCCCAGTGTGCTTGCTCCCATGCCTGTTGGATATAGATTCTCCATGTCCCAACACCTGAAAATAGAAACACCTTTAAATGTCACATCCTTTCACTGTTTGCTGCTATGAGAATAGAGATTAGTGAAAGATACCTAGCAGCATTGTACAAATCAACAAGTAGCAGGTAGCTAGGGGATCTGTAAGGCAAAAAGGATCACACATCTGCCTAGAGTCCGAAAGATAGGAAAAATCCTATCCAGAGAAATCCATCCACCGTGAGGGATGTGTTATTTTTTTCATTTGCTCCATCTCCTTACTAATGTTTATTTTAGAATGAAGGTCCTGCTAGGCTGACTCTAACCAAACAGCCATTAGGTCAGCTGGCTAGCTTGAGGAAGAAAAGGGGGCCCAGTGTGGGAGATGTAGGCAGCCAGCCAGCTTTGTGTGCCTCTAGGTCTGCCATGCAGGCTCAGCACTTCCTGGTTAATTCCTACTGAAACTTCACTGAATTTGATGTCTTAATATTTTGAAGCCATGGGACAGGTTCACCTTTGAAATGGTCTTTAGTTTTGATTAGTTGAAAAAATTGCTGGGTTGCCAAACTTCCTGGACCATTTGCTGAAGAGAAAAATCTGTTGAAGCCAAATGCTGGAGCTCCACTTAGAAGCACTGGGGCACAAAGTTAGCTTCATCCTTTTTCTAGAGTTATCACGGACAAGTGGAGCTTTTATTTTCACAGGTCCCTCTTGCTACACTGGGAAAAACTGTCAATCTCAGGCAATAGCACTTATTCCCTTTCATTCTGTTATCTATAAAAGAGCTGCTGTGCATTAATTTAAAAAAGTAGATGCAATTTATCCACCTCAGATACTTTTGTTTTTTCAACAACTAAACAGGACAGCCTACTTCATCCTAATTCAATTGAGGTTTTTTTGCCTACTGGGAGCACAAGTAATAAAGAGTGACCTTATTTAAAGATTGCTGCAATAGGCTTGCAATAGATGCTCAGTAGTTTCAGTGCCATAGTAGTTTTTGCCTGATGGCTATGTGGGTTCATACTAGGTATGAAAACATTAAAGTTCTGAGGATAGTAATTTTCCTTCTTAATAGGAAAATCAATTGGTCTGAACTCATAGGTTCAGGCTGATATGATTAAATGACATGTGCTAAGGAGATATACTTGCCATATATTTTAGCATCTAAAGAAGCAAATGTTAACCAGTGGTGATCTTTGTATCACGTTGGCTAAGAGCATGAAGTTGAACAAGGTGGTTCTTCATTTGTTGTTTGTTTTTGGTTTTTTGTTTGTTTGTGTTTTTTTGGTGTGCAAAAGAATAACATAAGATAGTTTCTTTGGTTTATTGCCTTTTGAGGTAAAAGAAATATGAAACCTTAAGTAGTCTTAGAACTTGTACAACGAAGGACAATTTCTTTGGTTTATACTCCTGTGAGGTTCATTGGCAGATGGGACAGGACCTAATTTCATTATCCTTCACTTACATAGTCATACGATCAAGAAAGACTGCACTTAGTGCAAGATGCCATTCAGTTTATTGACCTCAGAAGCGTAATCTCCAAAGTATAGCTCCTTGTGATAAAAAGAAATTCTTGGTGCTGTACATATTTGTCCTTGGCAGTTCCCCTTTCCAGTATTGATTACAATTTGGTGTTGTTACATGTATTATGAAATTTGAAGGCATTCAACTACTCATTTTACAAATACATCTAAAAGAAACATTTTGGTTTTAACACCAACTACTTAGAATTCCTATAAACAACAGATGAAGGATGAGTTTTTCTTTTGTACCCCTTTTCTCACCTGTACAATTTTACAATGTTGTTCTAAACCACTGTAAGGTATTGTCAATGTCAGAATGTTTGTTCCTTCACTAACAGGCACAAATCTCTTCAAAGTTTAATTTCAGATAAAAGTAGTAATAATAATGCAGCCTCTGTTTACTGAAATGTTGCAAAGTTACTTCCATTAATGGTAAAAAAAGTGGATTATCCCACACTTTGTTATCTGCAGTGACCATGTGTTTTTGGTCATTTGTATCATTTTACAGAATCTGGAATTTCTCTTCCAGGAATCCTGCTCTTTAATCTTTGAAGACAGTGACAACACTGCCATTGACTTTACTGGAATGAGAATGTAAACAAACCTTCAGCCTCCATGTAATCTATCTTAAATACACAGATTTCTTTTTATTTGTCTTTAATTGCACTTGCTTTGTAATGATTGTTTTCTGAATTCTGAAGATTAGTCTTTCAGTAAATAATTTAGTAGGCCACTGGATTTTCTTAATCTTCCCAATTCTTTTCATTGTCTCTTTTTTCTTCTGTGAAGGAGCTCTTCAGTCATATTCTGTCACAGGTGACATAATAATAGTCATAAAAGTAAAGATTAAGCTAATGTAATTTATATTCAGGATGGGATATACTGCATTCCAGTTAGAAAGCAAAGTAGATTGAACTGTACCATTCTGACCTGTTCTTACATAAATTTCAAGTGGTGGCTTTCTTACAGATGGTGTGCAATATTCTTGTCTCTGGAGGGAATTAGTTTATAGATTTGCCCTCTTAAGTATAGAATATTGAAATATTAATGTCTTGTGCATCCTCTTCCTAGAAAATAACTAGCTGTATTCAGTTAGATTCTCCTAATTTCTGTTAGTTTTACATGTGAAAGTAATTTCTTCATCAATAAAATAAAAATGATCATGATTGCACCACTGTTAACCATATATCAGTGTAAAATCACATAATCACTGAGACAAAATAGCAGGGCTCCTAACTGCAAAAATCCCATGGTGCCCTACCTGATTCATATTAGACTATTTTGGGAATTCTTGAGAGAAATAAGCTCCCAACTCTAAGTTGCTCATGGATTCAGTGATGTCTGAGGATTTCAACCTGTGCTGTGTCTATCATTGAAAATGCCCACACAATCACACAGAGAACTTCCCAGGATTTTCAGGTCAAGGCAAGTTCATCTCTGTGGAGCAGTATGAAAGTTTTTCTTTCCCGAGAGGAATTAACATCACATTTGTGACAAGTAAGACTACAAAGACTCAGAATGAGAAACCCACATTTATATCAGTGTCAGAAAAAAAAAAGATACAATACTTAGCATGTATTTTAAGAACTGCAGTGACTGTGTAGTTTGACTTTGAGAAATTGAAGGCCCAGCACTTCAGAGAAGGATTTGCTCACTGTGCAGCAGCATGTTTTTAGGTACAGTGTGACATTAGCAAGTTTCTGTAAAAAAAATCAAAATGTAATACTAAAGAAGACCAATTTTTCTCTCATAACTCAGAAAGCAGACGTAAAACATGGAAAATAGTAAATAACGTGATTATTAATCCTGAATTAAGCTGCAATTGAGTATTTTCTTTAGATTTTCTGGGCTTGATGTCTTTGTTCCTATGGCAAACTCTTGGGGTAAATGGAAGAAAATTACTAAGCAATGCCTTGCATGATGATCATCTCTCATACATTAACTCCCCCACAACATGCATATAACTCACTCTTTGATGTGCACTGAGGAGAATAAGAACACAGTGCTCTTACTCTTCATCATAGACTACACTGCCAGGAACGGAAATGAGGCTCATTGACCTGTAATTCTCAGGATGCCTTCTACATCCCTTTCTATAGATAGGAGTTAAATTTGCCATCCAGCTCCCATCTAGGAGCTGTTTGTAATAGGTAGTTACACATTGTGGCTAGCAGTCCTGTAGTTTCACATGCAAATTACATTTGGTCCTGGTGGTTTATTAACATTTAACTTAATTATCTGGTATAATACTTCCTGTATATTTGCTTCAAATTCACCTTGCACTTCTGACTTATCTGCTACGAAGGATGTGTCAGTTATGGGAATCTCCTCAGTTTCTTCAGCAGTAGACTAATGGAGACAAGTTATCAGGCTTATATGCTATAGCCCTATGAACCCTCAGTGCCATGCCTACATCTCTGTCATCAAGTTATCCTGTCACTTTTGTAGGTAGCTTTCTGATTTTGATGTACTTAATAAATTTTCTACCATCAGTTTTCATCTTTTGATAAGTGACATTCATCAGCATGCCCAGCAGGTTGAGGAAGGTGATCCTGCTCCTCTACTGTCTTGTGAGACCCCATCTGGATTACTGTGTCCAGGTCTGGAGCTCTCAGCACAAGAAAGACATGGACCTGTTGGAGCAGGTTCAGAGGAGGGCTACAAAGATGATTATGTGGATGGAACACTTCTCTTACAAGGACAAGCTGAGGGAGTTGGGGTTATTCAGACTGGAGAAGGCTCCAGAGAGGGATGGAACACTTACTTCTTTTACAAGGACAAGCTGAGGGAGTTGGGGTTATTCAGACTGGAGAAGGCTCCAGAGAGACCTTATTGTGGCCTACAAGTATCTGAAGGGGGCCAATGAGAAGGCTGGAAAGGGACTTTTTACAAAGACCCTGTAATGATAGGATGGGGTATGATGGTATGAAACTGGGAGAACACAGATTTTTTTTTTTTTTTTTTGTGTTCAAATCCAGGTTGGATGGGCCCTTGATAAACCAGGTGTAGTAGGAAGTGTCCGTGACCTAGTAGGGTGGTTGGAACTAGATGACCTTCCAACCCAAACCATTCTAAATTCTATGAAAACGATTTTTGCCCATCTTAATTTCTGTTTTATATTTCATAGAATCATAGAATGGTTTAGGCTGGAAAAGGTCTTCAGGATATCAAGTTCAACCACAAACCTAACACTGCCAAATCCACCACTAAACTATGTCCCTCAGCACCACATCTACACATCTTTTAAATACAGGGATGGTGAATCAACCACTTCCCTGAGAAGCCTGTTCCAGTGCTTGATAACCCTGTTGGTGAAGTATTTTTTCCTAATATCCAATCTGTTTCCTCTCATCCTATCACTTCTTTCCTGGGGAAAGAGACTGACATCCGCCTGGCTACAACACCATGTCAAGTAGTTGTAGAAAGCAATAAGATCTTCCATAAGCTTTCTTTTCTCCAGGGTAAACAACCGCACTTTCCTCAGCTGCTCCTCATAAGACTTGTTTTCTAAACCCTTCACCAACTTCATTGCTCTTTTTTGGACACATTCCAGCACCTTAATATCTTTCTTGCAATGAAGGGCCCAAAACCGGGCCCTTCTCCACAGATCTCCATCTCTGGAGATTGTCTAGTCCAACCTACCTACCAAAACAGGTTCGGCTAGAGCAGATTGCACAGGAATATGTCCAGGCAGGTTTTGCAAGTCTCCAGAGAAGGAGAATCCACAATCTCTCTGTTCAGCCTGTTCCATTGCTCTGTCTCCATCACAGTAAAGACACTTTTTCTTATATTTAGATGGAACTTCCTGTGTTCTAGTTTCTGCCTGTTACTCTTTGTCCTATCACTGGTCACCACTGAAAAGAGACTGGCCCCATCCTCTTCACATCCACCCTTTAGATATTTATAAGTATTGATAAGATCCTCTCTCAGCCATAGATGGTGCATCCCACTGGGGCCCAAGGATTTGTGGATTTCCAGCTTCCCTAAATAATCTTTAACCCAATCCTTATTAACCAGTGGAGAGTCTTCCCTCCTCCAGACTTTCTCTCTTACTCCAGGGATTGTGATTCCTGAAGACTGTTCTTAGCAGTAAAGACTGACACAATGAAGGCATTCACTAACTCCACATTCTCTGTATCCTTTGTCACCTAGGCACCCACATCATTCAGCAGCCTGACCACATTTTTCCTCGTCTTACTTTTCCTACTGATGTACTTGAAGAAGCCCTTCTCGTCTTCTATATCATTCACTAGGTTTAATTCCAAGAGGGCCCTAACCTTCCTTGTTGCATCCCTACATACTCTAGTAACATTACTATATTCCTCCCAAGAGTCCAGTCTCTTTTTACACATACTATACTCTCCTTTTTTTCCAAAGCTCTCTGTTCAGCCAGGTCCATCTTCTTGCCCACTGTCATGTCTTTCAGCACATAAGGACAGCCTACTCCTAAGCTTTTAAGATTTCCTTCTTGAAGAAGGACGCTTTTGCCCTTCAGGACTGTCTCTGGAAGTTCAAGGTAGCAGTTCTGTTGACCCCCATCCTTCTCCAAGAATCAAAAACTCTACCATTTCATGATCACTGTGATGAAGATGACCTCCAATCATCACATCACCCACAAGTCTTTCACTGTTTGTAAACAACAGATCCAGTGGGGTATCATACTTTGTTGGCTCCATACTAGCTGTGTCAGGAATTGATCTTCCACACAATCCAGGAACCTCCTGGAATGTTTCTTCTCCGCTAAATTGTATTTCCAGCAGACATCTGGTAAGTTGAAGTCTCCCACGAGAACAAGGGATAGACATCAGGGGACTTCTCCCAGCTGCTTATAGAATATTTCATCTGTCTCTTCATCCTGGTTGGGTGGTCTATAACAGACTTCCACCATGATATATACCTTGTTGGCCTTTCCCAGACATTTTCATCACAATCATCAAGCTGTGGACAGTCAAAATGCTCCCTAATATACAGGGTTACTCCACTGCCTCATCTTCCTGGCCTATCTCTTCTGGAGTTTATTGCCATTTCTTGCAGTTCTGTAGTTGTGTGAGGCATCCTACTATGTGTCTGTGATTGCAACTGTATCATATTTTTCCAGCTGCACAATGGCTTCCTCCTGTTTGTTGTCCATGCTGTGTGCATTGAAGTAAATGCACCTCAATTGGGTATTTATCCTGTTACTTCTTGGGGAGCAGAAACCCTAATTCCTATGCAACAGTTCTGGGGGGCTTCCCTGGTTTCTAACACATCAGCAACCCTTGCATCTTTGCTGCTGCATGGATCTCCATCCCCTATCTCCACTGAGACGGATGATTTGACCTGTTGTTTTTCATAGGTTTTCCTGTTGTCCTCATTTGTACAGGTATTCTGATTTTTAAATGTCTATCCTTATATCAAACTTTTCCACTGACCCATGCAAATTTTTGCTTTTCTTTTTTAATTTAAAATGTTGTCACTATTTTTTCCCGAGATTTGCAATTTTTTTTTTTTTTTAAAACAAATTCCAGGTTGCTTAGTGTCTTTTTTCTTTTTGCAGTGTTCTTTTTTTTTTTTTTTAAATTTTGGCTATTTGCCTCATTTACACAGTAGCCTTTCTTAAACTGACTATCAAAGCAGTGGTTTTATTTAAGTTGTTCTCTCAACTAAATGGTGGTCAGTATCACAAGGTGGGTCTTACACACATATTTGTTGAACTAGGTCTTATGCTCCACTCAAAATCAAATTAGAATAGTATTTTTCCTATAGATTCTAAACCATGGTGTTCTATTAAACAGTCATTTCTTTTCTCTGCATGCAAAAATTATGTCTCTACACCTTGTCCTTAATAGGCATTTATCCAGTATGTATGTGGGCAGTTGAGATCTTCTTACTCCTCTTACCTGTCATAAATTTGCATTTTCTCTTGTCATGCTTAATATTTCCTGATCATCATCACTGCCCTATTGCCCTGGTGAAGTGTTCAGTAGTGCAGTCTTAATACAATGACCTTTACCATTAGGAGTAATCCCATCTGGGATTTCCACCCTTAGAGATTCTGTAATACTTAATGTTCTGTAATACTTCTATGCCATTACATTAATGTAGTAGAATACCCATTGTCTCATCATTGTCTCATTAAGTATATCTTCTTATTGGTTTTGTTTTTATGGCTCGGCATTGTTGCATCACAGACTGAGCAACAGAGAGGACTGAACAGTCCTGACAAGCTAACTACATCATATGAGACTGAAATAAATAGATGGTCATTGAGTAAACAGGTCAACGGGTTGCGCAAAGAGAAAGTCCTAAAAGCTTTTAAGATTCCTTCCCTGCAACGATTAATCCTTATATTATCACTTCAGAAACAAAAAAAGCTTTATGATACACCAGTGGTTCAAGTAATCAGCTGAGCAACAATCTCACAATTTGCCCTGTAGCACTTGGAAAAGCATACATTACTGGCTGGGGTTTCTGCATGTATTTGTTAAGATACTCCTGAAGATGATTTTCTTGCCAAGAGGCTGATTAATTTGTGATTTCTTGAGCTGGCAAATGATATATTGGAACTAATGCTTGGCTAATTAATATAACAATAATTTAGTGGTGGACTTGTCAGTGCTAGGTTAATGGATGGACTCAATGATCTTAAAGTTCTTTTCCAACCTAAACAATTCTATGATTCTAATTAAATAATCAGTTACAAGAATAATGAAATAAAATCCGTATTTGACCACAGCATTCCGTATTGTCTTTTTACTGAGCTGGGAAAATAATAACAAAGTATGTCCATGAATATGTGTTTAGTTGTTACACTGGTATCTCTGTGTGTATTCACTTCTCAGGCTAATCCCAGCAAATTTCTTTTATAATTAAAGCTTTGTAGAAAGACATAGATGTAAATTTTCATGGAAAATAAATCTTAAATTTATTCATATTTGTATTCAGGCAAAATTACAAACTCTCTTTACTTGCCAAGTTATGCCTGCTTTGTCTTTAGGAGCTATATCCAAAGAAGATGCTGAAGCCTGCTGTGATCCACAATTTAACCCTGTGCATCTATATCCACAAGTGATGTCCATAGCAGATCAGTCTGTACTGTAGGGCAGTAACCAACAGGGCTTCATTGGTTAGAAATCCCACTGCCTTAGGGACAGATGAGGACTAATTTGCCATGATGCATATTTCAATTGCCTAAACATCAGGCAATGACAATGTCCTGTGCCATTAGTGCTCTCCTAAAGTTTCAAACATTTCTGCATGAGGTTAAGACACATGACACAGGACATGAAGCAGAGCTCTGCCCTTCTGGAGTGACAGAAGGAGGCCACAGTATCTAAAATGGCATCAGAAAGCTATATTTAAGCAACTAAATTTTGCTTCCCTGATGATAGCAGATGGGATAGCTGGTGTTGCTAAGTCATGGACACAGTGACTGCCAATCTGCACTATGGATAAATCATTGTTACAATATTCATGTAAGGGCTATCACAGTTTCAAACTTTTCTCTATTCCTCCTTGTCACAGCTATCCCTCTTCCATCAGCCTCTGGATGTACTGTAGGCAAGCATGTGTGACCTTGAACATGGGTTCAGATGCCCATGATCAGTTCACACAACACGTAGATCAAAGACCAGCAGCCAGAAACTATGATTTCTCTGACTAGGCACATATATTTAATCCACAGAATGTAATATTAACAGCTTTCAGGAAATTTGGCTGTTACTTATCTGTCAGTCTCAGAGATAAAAGGTTGTAAATAAACCATTCTTAATCCCCTGAATCAATGCCCTAAAGAAGACACAATTGCTTCTTTAAAAGATGTCACAGACTGTTCATAGACAATGAGATTAATTTGATTAAACATCAATTTCTCCAGTGAATACAAATGATTTGCATTCACTAATCATAGTTTACTATATTTGATAAGTTCTAAAAAAGAAAATTGGTATTCTTGGGATTCAGTCATTTAAAATTAATTGCTGTCAATCTTAGAAATAATGACAAGACAAAAGAAATGATGAATTCTCTGATATCTATGCATGACTTTGCAACAGATTAGAGAATAAAACTAAGTTGTAGTAGCAGCAACAATAATTCTAATATGTACATCTGTCTCACCTGATAGAAGTTGTCACTGTCTGCTAGTGGTTAGTAGTTGCACGCCAAACACTTAATCAGGAAACCATCATAGTCAATAATTGATGTCAATTCACCTCATTCCACTGATGTCAACAGACCTGGAATTCACTTCACTACACTCAACTCTATCCCTTACTATTTACAGATGGCATATGGGAAACATTTGATCAAATGTAATTGCTCATAGCTGACTTCAGAGCTATAGACTGTGGCAGGCTGGGAATTGTGCTCAGTCTGAATTTTCAAGAACAGGTGGATAAAGGAATCAGTATGCTCATTTAAGATTTTTTTTTTTAATTGTAGTTCTTGTTGTAAGAAAAAAAAAACCCAAGCACACACAAAACTGGAAATGCACAATTTAGCATGTGTTTCTTTGAAGAAAATTTCAAGCCAGTGAGACAGCAAGGGATTTAGGCCATACTGGTAAACCAGAGAGTCCAAGAAGTGAGTATTACAGTATTCAGACAGGCAGGTCTGAAGGTAGCTTAGAACCTACCTGCCTCCTGGGTTTCCACAGTTGTCATGCAATCATCATGATCTCACTGAAAGTTTAATTTCAATTTCATTTCTGTTGAATCACCATCTACGAGTTGATATCCAGTTCACTGGAAATCTGCTAACCAGTTCCAAAAAGACAATCTACTTTTTCACAATGCTGGAGCAATATGCTTTCTAATTCATATTTTAATCAACATTTCTGCCTTTGTAAACCAATGGGAAACAGATGAATGCATTCAAAATCAAATCATGACGGAGCTCAAAATAGTAGCTGTGTTAGAATCACTACACAATGAAACAGGGAGAAAAGGTATTCCTAAATAGTACTAGCAGCTGACAAGAAAATACAGGGCTATAATAAGAACATAAGAACTCATTATTATTCTTGCCTTGAAATAGCATTTTCATGGAGACAGTTTATGTTTTCTTTTAATAGCATGCTAAGGGTAAACAAGGTAAAATATATCTTAGGATGCCTTGTCTGATTCTGAGGAAATTACTCCTAAGAGTTATCTAATATTTTGTCTCTTTGTTATTTCCTGCTAGTCATGGCAGTTCTACATATCAGAAACTCTGTAATATATCCTCTCTCTATATATATCAATAGAACCTGAGGGTATCAACAGACCATTTCTGCTTTCTATTTCCTTCCCTTCCAACTAAAGGCTGAAGAATGCTAATAAATCCACTTCTTTACCATTCCCACCCTGAGATCGTCTACCCTGTAGAAAAATGGAAGTTAGACCTGATCAGTCTAGAAACATTGCTTTTCAGTTCATTTAACTCTTGTTCAGTAATCATCAGTAGTAAAAAACAGGGCTATTAAAGACCTTTAATTTGCTTTAGAAACTTAAAATGCAAGTAATTTTATTCCCCTGGGTATATATAAATGAGGGAAAGCAAACAGCATACACATTTGACTGATCACAGAACAGTCATTAGATTTATTCATCAGTATCTAGCAAATTCCTTATTCAACTCAGAAGTTCAGAAGATTCCAAACAGCCAAGATAAGAACAGTGAAAACTGCAGGGAAATGTGGGTTTCTGTCTCCGAGGTGGGAAGCAGGTTGTATCCATTCTGCTGCTGCCTTTCATGGTGACTGAAACAAGACACTAAATATTTCTAGTCCTCACATGAGAAGTGTGAGACCTAGAAAGGGTTGTATGTCAAAGGAGAACAATTATTTCATATACATAAATAGTGGGAATAGTCATTTAGAAGGATTATTAAGAGGAAGAATACTAAAATGAAGAATTAAAAGAAGTTAAAATGTAAGAAAAGTAATGAAAAATGTGGTATCTATTGTGATGCATGCAACAACCTCAAGATGAATGATAAAAAGCCTCTTCTTTGCAAAATAAGATTAGAAGTACAGTAAATAACCAAGTGTTTGTAAATGCACTTGCAAACATTCAGTAAAAGCAATGCAGTGTAAATTAAGGACAACTGCTAAGCAGTCAGCAGTTACGTAAGCGTAAAATCAGCACAAGTGAGGTGAGACCAGGATCTAGGAATGTTAATGTATTTGAACTGGATGTCAATGCATCTGAACAGGAATGCCAGGTACAACCTTACAATGCAGTGTCTGGAACTAATATTGAGAACTCTCCCCTTCTAGTAGTCTTTGGTACCATCAAAAATACAAAAAGCACAAAAGAGAAAATCTCATTCGTCTGCCAAAACCACAACCAGCAAAGCAAACTATGAGCTGATAAACAGCTGGTTTTCATTCACAGGAACAGAAAGAGAAATATGGAAATTGGAAGGTGGCAAATGAGGTCGTTTCTCTTCCTGTTCCAATGATCAAACATCCCAAAGAACACACAACACCTGTGTTTTGGGTGTCTTTCTCTGGCACTAACTTAATTTTACTCTTTCAAAGCTCTCCAGTGCTCACTTGTAACTCACAAGTGGATGCAGACAAGTGTGATGTATGTCACAAGAAATCAGTCATTCAACAAAGAACAACCATTTTGTGTCATTTCAGAGAAAGTCCTCTGTTGAAGCCATACAACCAGAAGGAAAAAAAAAAAAAAAAAAAAAAATCTCCCACCCCAAATTCAGCAGCCAAGCAGCAGTGCTGAAAGACGAGTAATTCAAGACGAACACAAAATAATGAGAACGAGAAAGAAAGATAGTTAGTCTGAGTGATTCAGGATGGGGATGATTCAGTATTGAGGGCGAGGCTGTTGTTAGCTGAAGTCAGATCACAGTGGACTTGGCTAGTTGTCTTGTTTGATTATTTTTTGGGGCTGCAAGTATTTTGGGGGGAATACTGTGAATTATAACAGATGTTCATTTCACAGTATCTTATCTCATGACATTTCATGGTTCTGTGCAAAGATAACATTCTGAAGAAACTTATATTGTGCCACTAACTTAGCAAACACTGAGGCTATAAAAAACCTGAGAGGCAAAACATAAAAACTCAAAACAGAAGTGAGCTTCTTTACCATTCATTTAAAAAATGCTGCTGAAATAATTGTGAGTAGTCACTGGGTCCTTTTTTTTTTTTTTTGTCTAGTAAAGCAGCAAGAAGTGCAAGATTAAAGGAAAGGAAATACTGAAGAGTTAAAATGTCCTCAAGCCTGCTGTGCATTCAAGCCTACCTTTGACCTTGCCTTTTGCTAATATGAGACAAGTCATTCCTCTAACTGGTAGGACCTTGGAGGGCTTGAAATTAAATCAGGTCCCTGCCTCAAGGTATTTAAATTAAGTATCTCTCTTAGTGGGGGAAAATATAAGTCAGCAACACATTTAACTGGGCTGGGGAGGGAGGACTGGCTTTTCTGGCACAGCTCCAGGTGGGCTTTAGAGTCCAACAAATTCCCTTCCAGCAGAACAGAGAGAAAGACGTAAAATGGTTTTCCCCAAGCCATTATCATCTTAATATCTCTTCCTTAATAAATCCCAGATGAAGGGCAATTTAGCAGATGAAGAGTATTTCTTTTGGGCTGAAGGAGTTTGACCTCTCCTATTGCAGAGGACATTTATCTCCATCCATGTCTGACTGCCTGTGAGGCACATGGTTGCTCTGTCCACACTCTGCTGCATGTATCCCTAGCTGGGAGAAACAGCAACAATGCTCGCAGGCTGTTTTCTGGAGATGGCATCAGTGAGTCTCTGGGCTCTGTCCAAGAAAGAGTCTCAAAAAGAAGCGACCAAACATTGGAGGTCTCCACCTTGATGAATTCTGCTTCTGGGCTGTGGAGTGGCATTTCTCAGACAGGGATGCCTCTACTTGTGATGGGGGTTGTCAGGGATGCCAAATCTGTACTTTGCTGAAGGATTTTTTCTTCTCATAACTAAAAGCTCTTTTTTTTTTTTTTTCCTGAGCACTGTACCCTCATATGCATGTCTCTCAAGAGGCCAATCCTATTTACGTTTCTACCACTGGTAAAGAGTTTTCAGAGCAGCTAATGAATTAGCTTATTGCCCAGTAGCTGTTAATTATATCCATATTTAGGCAATAAACCATGTTAACTTGGGAAGTTTCAGAACTACAGACAACAAAAGCAATGTGATAGTGGTACATTATCATTTGATAAAGACAATATAAGGCATAAAGACAGCAGTGGGGAGAGTTGTAACCTACTTTGTTTGAGAAATCCAGGGCCTGCTTTGTGGAAAGGCAGTAGAAATGGTCAGGAAAAGAAGCAATACAAAACAGTGTAGAAATGTCTGCAGACTTTGGCATTTTCTGGATAAGGTGCCTTGAAATAAACAGGGATAATAAAATATCTTCAGAAGATACAGGGGAAGGAGTAAATGAGGGAAGAGAGAGAACTTGGCATCATAACTAATGAATTCTAAATTTTTTAGGATTTGAAGAGCCAGATTAGGGCATTTTTTATGATTATGCATACCAAATAAATGTCCTGCTGGAGAGGAATAGGTGCACATCTCCAATGACAGAGAGGCATAGTTAATTGATCCTCACCTGACAGCCTTTACAAGGGGAGCATGCCTTGAAAAAACAGAAGCAAAAGTTAATTTTCTGTCTAAAAGGAGGACATTATCAGTCCTATGCCATTTAGTATGATTTGCACCTTTGATCTGTGTGTGGCTTTGTCTATCTGTTCTAATTTACTTAAGTGTTTACAAGGAGAGTCCAAGGGGAAAAAGCTTTCATTAGAACTACAGAACTGCTGAGTTGTTTGACAGTAATTCTATTTGGAATTCATTTATTTAAGTACAGACAACGTGGGGTTGAGGAGTGATTTTTTTTTGTTGATACAGATGGGATAAATAGTTGAATGGAAATGTGCACATTGATGACTGGAATTGCTAAAAGCTTATCCCTGAACATGGTTCACCTAGTGCAATGCTGTATGGGTTACTGATTGGGCCTCCTTGCTGTGACTGAGACACTCATTCTTGCCCTAGACTAAAACCAGGCCAATACACACATGTCCATGCAACTATACAGGAAAAGCCACAGTGAAAGCTTTACCAGAACTGTTCTTTCAGTGTGTCCCAGGACTCCCAAGGGAATGATTTATTAGAGACAGTATTTCATTCCCTAGAACTATTTTCTAGCTTCCTTGAAAAGTCTGCAGAGATGACAGTTGTGATGCTGGTTACTAAAATGCATTTATTCTGTGCACTGAGATTGTACTGGAATGACCAAAACGCTTTTCACTTGAGAAGCAGCCTCTTGGGAACAGATTTCAGTCACACCTAAGTTGTGTTTAAATCATTGACAAGGAGATAAAGGGTTGATATCTTTTTACCAGTTCTTCAAGCCATCTGCTCCTCCATTTTGCTGAATAAAGCAGAAATGATTGCATATGAGTCGTGGTGTTGTTGTTGGGGTGTGCAAAATGTTAAAAGTTTGATATTAACAGCATTTCTGTGCAGTCTATTTGTGATGTGCTTCTGCACTTTTCCAATCTATTCCTTGTATCAAGGAATTCTTTGTGGTTATTTCTGGCTGGGATTACTCTACTTAGTAAAAGAAGTAAAGATGGGAGACTCTAAATACGAATTCTGAAGGAACAGACATAATTGTATAAAACATAGGGTTATATAACAGCATGGTGAATATCCTATTAAATGTTAGCATTTTTAATCAAATAAGAACTGAAAACCACCAAAGAATTCATGTCAAGAAATTCTACTGACTTTGATTTTTCTACCAGGAAGTAATATAAAAGTACTTTTTTTTTTCTTTATATTTTGTTAAACATATTCCTCTTTAAATGATCACCTGGTTTGATCAAATAGTCTTGATGTGTATTAGCAGTTAAACCTTGAAGTATTGATTTGTTACAGCTTGATAAATAACTATTATAGGTTATTTTTCTCTGATTGTAAATTATAATGAATGTTCCCATGTATTAACTTGAAATAATGTAAATTCTGGAAGTATTTCAGTTTATACCTTATAACAATACTTATAACTAGTTTATTTTGGTAAAATTAAACACTTAATGATCTTGGTAAAAGATAGAGCAGGTATAAAGAACTTCTAAATTAAACAAATGAAAACACTGAGCAGGTACTCTCTTATAGTGTTTGCCTAGATGTATACAATAAATATAATTTCTTCGAGATTATTTAGAAAATATCAGATTGTACATTGCATATAAGCTTTGGTTTAGTGCATTCCAAGATTACAAGGCTCTTTAGTTTCTTCAGGAACAGCACTCATTAATCTTGTATGCCATTAACTCTGTCTTAAAGACTTTGAAGTACGTTTTCCACATCTGGCTGTATGGAAGGTCAGAATATTCCCAGCTTTATTTAACTACAACCAGATTCAGATCATTGTTTTACAAACCATCTAATTCTTATGTTGTCTGTTATTTTGCATAACTCCCAAGACAATATTAAAACTAAAATTGCTACACTGTCACTGATTTGATTTACATATTAAATTCAAATACAACAATAACAACATTTGTGTCCATATGGTTCCTCACAGTAGCCTTGGACTACTTTTATAATTCAATCAATATTGATCTGTGTATTAAGCAGAATTCTCTTCCCATTTTAACACACAAAGATGCACTACTAATAAATTTACATGACTAATGGCAATCTTTGCTTCAAACAACTTTTAAATAAAATATATCAACTATGGACAAATCTGTAGTAATTTAAGACTGGTACAAATTTTTCAGCAGAGGTTGAAAATGGGATATGGAAGTCCTGGATCCACACTAGCCCTTGCCAATGAATGTGCAGTTCTGTCCCCAACCATCACCCATGACATCCCACCTTTAAATGGGGAAAGTGTCTCTAACTGAAATCATGATGCCATTGGAGTCAGTGGAAAAATTTCTAGGATATCATCTGCAATGGCTTTTCCTCTCTGTTCTTATATAATACCGTATCACAAGCAGGTTTTATATTTGGCTATATTAAAATACATATATGAGGTATAATGAAAGGTAAGTGTCAGATTGTGAAAAGTGTCTCACATTGTTTCTTTGGTTCACATTCGATTTTTTTTTCTCTGTGTCTCTTCAGCTCTTTTCTTTCTCTTCCTTTACCTTAATAACATACATAGATACTATTTGTAATTTTGGGAAACTCAGGATATTCTTCACTTCCCATACAAAACCATCACAGACACTTCAAGACTTGCAGGGGGGTTACCTGGAAGTTTATAATTAGACATTTATTTGCTCGAGCTCTTTTACCTTGTTCTCTAAAAATGTGCTTTTTCATTTCACAGATCACTTCTATGACTGTTTAGATGAACTGTATTACTCAAGTCTGTTTCTCCAGCATCTTCAATATCTGCAGCACTTCTCCCTAATGACTTTACATGACAGTGTTTCTCTCAGATTTCTTCTTCCACAGCCTAATAAATCTTTCCTTACAAATCAAGGCTTCTGCCACCTTTTCCAAATGTAGTATTTTATCCTGAAACTTTTGTTTGTTCTATTTTTTTTCTTCTTTGTATCTTTATATTTCTGATTATTTACAAAGCAATTTCATATGAATTTTTACAGCAAATATGCAAAGCCTTTGCATGCTACCTTTGGATCTACGCCTCTCACAAAATATTTTATGGCTTACCCAACAAATATACAAATTACTTTCAGGAGCTATTTCAGCACACTTCAGGATTATGCAATGATTTAAGATAAGAAATGGGGAATGTCATATCAATTGATTCCATGGAAGAACGTGGAAAGCCAAACTGCTGTTAACCAAGTTACAGTTTGGGGTAGACAATTACATGCATTATAATATTTTCTCATAGGAATATAAAATAACTACGACTCATAATTCTTGTTCTTCCAGACTTACTGCTCCAGCTGTATGCTAATAATGTGTACTGAGGAAAATTTCTAGATCCTGTATTGTGCATGAAGATAATGAAATGTAGTGGATTTAAAGTACCATATACTCTGTGTATTGCCATGCTCTGTCATGCATAAAGCAATATCTTTAACAAATTCCTCACTAACGTCTAGGATTGAGGTAACTTTGGCAGAGACATGCTTATCCCCTTAGCAGTATGGAAGGGGGTTGAATCTGAAAAAAATCATGCATCAGAAATCGGCTTGTGCCATCTGGAAAATTTGTTCAACATAGAGAGCAGAAAAGATCAATGCACAGACAATCCTCAGAGAAGGCTAGAAGCAGCTCTTGGAATATTTATGTCTCTTAGACTCAGTGACTGAGTTGCAGGTCTTGTAGGAAGACAGGAAAATAAATGAAAAACAGAGCAGTAAGGTGCCAACATGATGTGTCCCTGAACCCACACTAACAAGCTCTAGTTCGTAGGCAGTGGAAACTGTCTGGAGTGTTACCCAGGGTCTCTTCCCATGCTCATTCATTTTGCCACATGTCCCATATGCACCTGAAACACATCCAGTTAAATCCACTGTATGATGTATCCTTAAAGTACATTAGGATTAGTCTCTCCTCCTTTCCTACCAGAGCACTTCCAGCAGATTTCACACATGCAGCCTGTCGGTTAGCACAGTCTGAATTGAAGCTTGTTGGGACGACAAACTAAAGCAGTGTCCATTCAGGAAATTCTGCACCTTGATGCATGAAATTGAAAGCCCAGGGTGTCCTGTTTGTAACAGCCCCACCTGTCTGTTGACAGATCATACAGAGCGGCCCCAAGGCAGAAGAGATGATGTCTTGAAGTTTTATGAGTTAACTTTGCCACTTCACCTACCAAGCTGTACAAACTATTGTATTCATACCTACTAGAGATCCAGTTTGGACTTTTTTTTTTCCTGTTCATTAAACTCTGGTCATGTTACTGAAACTCCTACAAGTTTGTCTGAACTGGAAAGCCATTCTCTTTTACCTGGAGACACACCAGAGGGAGTTGGTGGACAACTGCTGTGTTCCAGTGCACTTGTAGACCTTCTTGCTTCCCAATATTACTGAGTATTAGAGGGTCTCTGGGTATCAGATTTCAAAATTACATCAATTTTCTGAACAGAAGAGCAAATTATTTTTTAAGTTGGTTTGTATTTGTTCTATTAAATTTGCCTTTCTTTCTGAGGTATGTGCTGTCAGTGAGACAAACAGAATGAATAAAAGTAGAGCAGGAGGAAGATGTGAACTCTTTGAGACAAGGTTTCAGTAAGATGAGACAAGAAGCATGGGGAAAGTGCATGCTCTGAGTGTCAGCTCCCTCTCAGAAGCACTAGTTTCAGTCAAACATGGGGCCTGCTATATTTAAACCACCTTCTGGCCAGAATGTGTCAGGGGAAACCCCTATCTGTAATTCTCTTAGTGTATATAAAGAAGACACAGTGACACATTTGAGGACATCTCCCTCTTATCATTCCTTTTGATGTTTCAGAAGGACTGGTCCTCACCCAGAAAAATGTGTGGGTAACTGCCTAGGAGAGCCACAATGTCTGGGGAATTTGCTAATAAAAGGTCATTGGAAAAGTCTCCCAGGCATTGCTGCTTCCTCCTCCATTCAACCATTCATCGACAGCAAAAGCTCACAGCCTGACAATTGCTCACAGAGTCCCGACTTTCTCACATGACTAGTGAAAACATCCTTGTGCCATTTAGAAGCTTCTTTCACTGTTTGCTACACATGCTTACAACGATCAAGTGATTCATTGGGACACCACAAATAACAATATCAGCAAACACATGTCTTTACTTACACTCTCTTTGGGGTGTTCTTCATCGCAACTAGCACACAAATAGTATGCACAATGCTCACTTTCCTCTAGGTCTTTGATTTAATTAAAGACTATGCAAAAACATTACATAAAGCAGTATAAATATCTAATGCTAAAATGCAGCACTGCCTGCTGGTGACAGTGTTCTGCCTTTGATCATGATGACACATTTATATAGGTACTTAGTGAATTAGATTAAATCAACTAAAGATTGCCAGACAAAACATTAAGGAATAACAGTGCAATGCAGTCTTACAACTTAGACTTATTAGATTTAATAAATTTCATATGTATGTAACAAACTGTTTAGAAGATCTATACTGTAATTGTGTCAGCAGCAAAAATCTTGGACTTTTCTTTTAATCTATAATGAGCAAAGTCACCTGGGCAATGTAATTTTACCTCCCAAAGTACAGAAGTGAATGCAATCTGATTTTAAAGTCTTGTAATATCCTCTCCAACTTAGTCACATAGAAAATGAACTATGGCAATAGTATTTAACTATTTTTAACAGTTAAAATCTGTATACAAGCAATAGAGATCACTCTCATGAACAAGATGATATATATAGAGAAAGCAAGCACTGATGGGTTTTCCACATCTTTTATATTAAAATTAAAATCTTCATTTTGCACCTCCCATGCAGATCATGTTTCCAAATAAAAAGTAAGGTGCTTCATTTGCTCATTTTGTACTGGTGAATTTTACTTGCTGCTTCAACCTATTAAGCACATCTATTCCCAGATGTAATATTCAAAAAAAAGAGCACAGTTTTAATGAAAGTTATCAAGGGCTTGAAATGAAAGAAGGCAGTATGAGGCTTACAATAATGACAAGAATAAGAAATATGAGTTATCAAACTCTGTGCTCTTGATAGCACCAGGCTTGCAAATTTAACTCTTAGAAGTTCAGTCAAAAACATACTTGAATGTGTTTGAGAAAGCTGGACTCCTGAAGAACAGATGACATCAGATTAATGTTAAAGTCTGTATTTCACATTTCTCTGTCAGTGAGTTTTTAAAACAGGCTATATACTTAGTTTTATCCCAACACACTAATCTAGAATGTTTTTATAATCAAGTTAACTTCTATTTCAGCTCAAGGAAAAGCATCATTTAAGTCAATAGATAAACCCTAGTTTTATTGAAGTAAACAGCAAAGCTTGAATTGATTTTTCTGGCACTGTATCAATTTTGTGTCTTTGCCAAAAAAAACATATTAAAAGAGAGGGAGAGAGAGAGAAGGAGGTGACAATTTAAGGAAAAAAATGACATGAAATTTCTTTCCCCCATTTCCATTTTGGAGGAAAAAGCAGCAGGAAAGCAATAAAGAGGAAACATATTTGTCTTCTACCACCCAGTAATATTTTTCTTCGAACAGACACTATTAAACAGAAATAGGAGATTAGAGAAAGAAACTGAATTTAGAGGAGAGGCAATTGTGTAGATATCACGTTCATTGAAATGGTTGCTGAGGAGCAACTGGGGCACAGCACTGTGTTCTTCAAGAGCTGGACATCAATATATGAATGTACTATCAAAGCAGTAGCAGAGAAGAAAGCTCATCCAAAAAGCCTATTTTGACAAGTGAAGCTAACTACTTTTCCCCTCTTTATTAGATTATGGCAGCTGGGAAACAGACTATGTTAGTCTTTGTTGAGAGTTAAAAAGAGAAAATATAGAGCATCTTACCTTGAACACAATGTTACAGGGTCTGTCTTTGAGCTGTGAATGAGTTAATACATAACAAGCATCATTTTCAGGAAAGTATAAAGGTCAGCACTAAACCATATGTACAAGATTTTATTGTCAGAAAATCTTCAAGACATTATATAATACCATACTTCAAGAGAAGCCACAGTATGCCTTTGCATAAAACACTGTCATGACTGTTTCTTGATGTTTATGCTGCATTTATCGCTTGCTTGGATTTCTAGTTCTAAGGGCCAAACACTTAGCATTTGTGAGTTTTGTTTTGGGTTTTTTTTTTTAATGTTGCTTTCTGTGTTGTAATCCAAATTTGTTTTGCAGTCACCTATGCCTAAAAAGTTTACTAAAAAACAATTAAGATAATTGCTTATAAAAACTTCAGTGCCTCTATGCAAACACATGTAGCATGGAGAATAAACAAGAGAAATTAGAGATCTGTGCACTCCTGCAGAGCTATTATCTTACTGGCATAGGGGACACATGGTGGGATGACTCCTATGACTGGAGTGTTGGAATGGAAGGCTCTTTAGGAAGGACAGGCAGGGGAGATGAGGAGGTGGTGTTGCCCTCTATGTCAGTGACTAGCTGGAGTGCATGGAACTCTGCCTGGGTATGGATGAGGAGCCAACCAAGAATTTAAGGGCCAGGATTAAAGGAAGGACAGATACAGTTGCCATTATAGTGGGTGTCTGCTACAGGCCACCAAACCAGGAAGACTGAGTGGGTGAGGCCCTCTATAAACAGATAGGAACAGCCTTACATTCTCAGGCCTTGGTCTCCACGGGGAACTTCAACCATCTCTATTTATTGGAGATACAGCACAGATATATGCAATCCAGGAGGTTCCTGGAATGCAATGATGAAAAATTCCTTCTCTAAGTAACAAAGCAGCCAATGAAGAGAGGTGCTGTGCTGGACCTTGTTCTCACAAATAAGGAGAGGCTGGTGGGGAATGTGAATCTCAAGGGTAGCCACATCTGCAGTGACCATGAAATGATGGAGTTCAAGCTCCTTAGGGCATCAAGGGGGTTGCACAGAAAGCTCACAACCTTGGATTCAGGTGAGAAGATTTTGACCTCTTCAGGGATCTACTGGGTAGACTACCATAGGATAAAGCCCTGGAGGGAAAAGGTGATTACTTTTCAAGGATCAACTCCTCCAAGCTTATCCTGACAAAAAGAAAGCCAGGCAAAATCACCAGGAGGCCAGCATAGATGAACAAGAAGCTCCTGAACAAACGCAAAAACAAAAAGGAAGCCTACAGAGGGTGGAAGCAAGGACAGGTAGCCTGGGAGGAATGAAGAGACATTGTCTGAGCAGCCAAGGATCAGGTTAGGGAAGCTAAAGTCCTGATAGAATTAAATCTGACCTGAGATGTCAAGGGCAACAAGAAATGCTTCTATAGATACTGGGTGATTAAAGAAATACAAGGGAAAATGTGGGCCCTGTCTGGAAGGAAACAGAAGATCTGGTTGCCTGGGATACAGAGAAGGCTGAGGTACTCAGCGAGATTTTTTTGCCTCAATCTTCACCAGACAGTGCTCCAGCCACACAATGCTTGTCACAGAAAGCAAAGGCGGGGACTTTGAGAATGAATTGCCCAGTGTAGAGGAAGTCAGGTTTGAGACCGTCTAAGGAACATGAAGGTGCACATGTCCATGGGACCCGATGACATGCATCCACAGGTCCTGAGGAAACTGGCAGATGAAGTGTCTAAGCCACCATCTATCATATATCAGAAGTCATGGCAATCTGGTGAGATGCCTGCTGAGTGGAAAAGGGGAAACATAACACCCATTTCTAAAACAAGAAAAAAGGATTAATATTTACAACAATTAGGAGGAAAGAAAACAACCCCACATACACTGTTGTTTGTCTGAAAGAAGAGTCTTCAGATGAGGTCTGAGGTTTAGAAACTAAGATCACTCTAAAAAAAGTAAGGGGATTAGTAGGCCTTAAAAGTAATGACACAAGAGATTTTTCAATCCGAAATTTCACATTAGGGAATTTTGCTACATTAAACCTGTTGCATAAAACATTCCAAAGGTATAGACAAAGTCTGAAAATAACACAGTTGTCCAAACTTTGCCTTTCTGCCCAAATCAAACACCTCTGACATTCAAGGTTCAAGAGAAAATTAAGAAGGTAAAAGCCCTAAATCATATATTCAGATTGATATTCTGTGTCAAGAATGAGACTTCAACCCTCATAGTGTCTCTCTTGCCATTTTAACAGTAACTCTATGAGGAAAACTTTATACATTGTGTTTTTTTGACCCAAGCAGCTCACCATGTTTCAAGGCTCCTTGCATTGCTTCTAAATGAAAAAAGAAGTTGATTATGTCTCAGGCAAATTAGGAGAAATCACAGCTATTCATAAACAGTAAACAGAGTCTTGATTTTTCTGAATGCAAGAAGAATCGAACAATAGCACAGAGCTTCTTTTCTTCATCTTTAAGTCTCTTTCATTCAGAAGCTCTTCATGCTTCCTCAGTAAGTGACTGCTTCTGTGCTTGTTCAGTCAGGGGCAATGTTTCTGATGCTCTGTGCTTTAGTCTGTGGTGCTTCACACACAATGCAGGCTGCTATCTAAAATTATACTCAGTCAAGCCTTGCTCCCAGATGGTTTAAATCTCATGCATCTTTACATCTGTTTTTGGTGGTACAGTGATACACACTTGTATTTTTGTCAGGAGACTATTCTCACCTCAGCAACCTATTTATCTCTTATGGAGAGCTTAGGTGGAGGACAGGCTTTACTCATCAGTCTGTGTACCCATCAGTCCTTCAAATTGCACGCTTTTGTAGCGCCTGGCACAGAACTATGGATCTAACTGGGGCCTTTGGAGCCTAACATAATATAGCATTAAGTTGTGAAGAGTTATAATTAGCATTATATATCTGGGTTTGAGGCAGTGCAGGTTGTGAGCCCCACAGATATCTTGCACTGTTTTATGTTCTACAAGGATAGGTGCAGTCTGTATGATTTCACCTGTGTTTCATCTCCAGTTTTGGAGGTCCAGAGCTGCATCTACATGGAGATGAGCCAGCATGAATCCTCTGCTCATCTCAGCAGATTCTGTTTGACTGGTCTCAGTATCCCAACAGCACAGCTTCAGAGCACCTGTGGCAGCATCTGAGCAGGCTTGCAGTGCTATTTCATACAAACATGCAACCAGTTACACCCAGCCAAGCAGTGAGATAACCCAGTGCAGACCTACCAGTGATCTACTTGTGGCTTTTCATGACATAGAATCCCAGTGAGTAAGCCAGTCTCAGAAACAGCAGGATAACTTCAAATCTGGTTTTATAGCAGCAAAGATGACAATGAAACACCAATCCTCTCTGAAAAGCCAATCCAATTGCTTGCTTTTTGGGGTGGAAGGTTTTGGCTTATGTAGTCTTTGGCAGGAAGGAGGGGGAACTAGGAAACAAAAAGGCAGCAAGTGTCTTCAGCTGCAATTTGTGACTCACTGAAAAGTGATTGGTTTTGGATTGCTGACAGCTGCTGCCTGCTGGTAGCTGTGGGCTTACACAGGTTTAATTTCTATGCTTCACTTTTTTTGCAAAGCAAATATGAGTAAGTTGGAGATGTTAAAATGAGTGAACTCAGCATGTGTGTTTCCTCCTGTTGGGATACTAAATTTTGACTTTGGAATGGGGGAAGAAAGAACTGGACAAAATAGATGAAGAATGTTTAGGAGATACAAAGGCTGTTTGCTCGAAGAATTAGAAAAGGATAAAAACCTAAAAAGACTTCCATCTACCTGTCACACAGGAGGGTTAATGCTGACAAATTGGGGTAGAAGGAAACACACTAATTATAACATTAAACCAATTATTTCATTTAGCTTTTTGGTTGATTTGACAAAACCAGAAAGACAGGGACAACAATGAAGCACACATAGAAGTGAGGACAACAGTGTGTAATTTTTATTATTACTGTTAGAAAATATTGGGCTGATCCCTCCAATTCTCTTAGATCAGTTTTCTCTCTTTTAAGCACACAGATATCTATTTTTCATTGCATTTTGAGTATATTTGATCTGGATGTTGTCTCACAGGATTTGTACCTGTGTATTTGGGAAGATCTGCTGTTCTAAAGTCTTCTACAGACAATGCTTCCTGTGCTGCATCTGTATTGTTTGGCATAGGGTGTGAAAAGACAAGAACATAAGGAATTGCATGCTGGACACAGGCTTTTCTGTGAGCAATTTCCCAGGGAAATCTGTTGCTGAGGGAGTTTGATGAGACAGGAACTAGCACTGATCTTTTGCATCTGCAGCCAGACAGTGGATTTCACAGGAGGAAACTGAAACACACATTTGGAAAATTCATTGAAAATTAGACATATTCAGAGAATAAAAGGTGGTTTCATTGTTGGGATTTCATATGTGGCAAAATAATCCGCCAGTCAACTCTCAGGTCAGGTTTTTCTTCCCAGAAAATCAGGGTTTATCACACTAAAGGAGTACAGATCTCCCATAGAAAAGGAACATTACACTATGCCGGAGTGTAATACATTTTTATTTGGGGTGTTGGTCAGCTTTGTATCTATGTTCTTGAAACTGACAATAAAACTGTTAATTCTAAACAGATGTTGATTACAGTACTGTTGTGCCTCATGAGCATTTTCACTCCCTTAGTAAAGCAGTATGAAAATAGTTTCTTTTAATCCACCATACTTGCAGTTGCTTTCCCACACTGAAAGAGTCATCTACACATGTTCTCTCATCTTTTTGGACTTCATCCTTCTTTGCCTCTTTTGACTAATTTTCCCTCCATCTTAACTCAGAAATTTTCAACCTTTTAGGCTGACTATATATATTTTAAAAATCCCATGTCTGATTTCATGAAAAAAACCACAGGTAGTTATTTTTAAAAAAAAAAACCCATAGAGGCCTAAAAAAAAAATAAAAAAAAAAAGTAAAAATAAAAAGTAAAAAAAGAAAGATTTATATTACTGGAATGCAACTTACACATTAAACATATGGCAGATTTGATTCCCCAAAGAATGAATAGGGTGTATGCATGAAGTTATTTGTAGGTACCATCAACTCTGAACATGAAAAGTCAATAAATTAGATGTTGTTAGAGACAATGATTATCTTTAAAATGTATGTTCTTCTAGATGAAGATAGAAGAAGACTCTCATTTCTTCCTGAAGGTAAATCTAAATGCTTGGATTCTTCTAGCTTTCTTTGCATGCAGTCTAAATTACAACGGCTCTTCATTAGTTGCATTTAAGCGTAAAGATCATGATCACCACAAGTTACCAGGAGAAATAAAAGCTTTTTGGGAATTAAAAGAAAACATGTTTTCAACTCTTTCTCAATCTTCTCCCACTATGAAAACATAATCTCTGCTTGTTTTTTAAGCAAATGTCAGCCATGTCATCTCTGTTTAGAGATGAATGGATTTCAGTCTCAAAATGTGTATTCTAAGCCTATGTTAGTGGACAAACTTTTCTTTGGATCATCTGGTGCAAAGAAATATCATCCCTATTACTGTTCTGAATGAACGGAAAAGTTAAAAAATGTAAAATATTGTGATTGGATTGTAGCTTTGGGTGCAATCCAACCTGGCTTTTGTGGATTTAGAAGGTTGAATTATACCCTATTTTGGGAAAGATAATGTGCATGAAGTAAAATGTAAATACAACTTTTTCCAGCTTTAAACTGTTGAATGAAGTGAATAGTGCAACTAAGAGTGGAACAGTGTGACACATATATTTGGTGAATTATTTTTCAAAAAGTGTAATAAAAGATAATTGTTTAAATACTGTAAAATGTGCAAATAACTTCATATAGGCAAGTATAAATACTTCTCTTCAGAGAAAATGATCTCCTGTGAAAAAGAACTAGTGAAAAAGAACTAGTGTAAAAGAACAGAATGAGAAGGTAAAAACAATGTGTTAACTCAGATGAGGATGAGCATCACTTCAATATATTGACAGACAAAAAAACCCACCACAAATTAGAATGAGTAATACTAAAATAAGCAGTAGATGTGATCTAACACTAAAGGACGGGTTTCACTCAAAGATCCCTTTTTAATCTTTATTCTCTCTGTTAACTGTTGTTGATCAAAGAACAGACTCCTTTAACTCCTTCCCGCATCAGTTTTCCGAAGTGATATAAACTGGTAAAACTGAAGGCATCTTCACCTGTTCTCTTGCTCACTATTCTACCCAAACACAGACTGAAGTGTGTTGTTGCATGTGTGTAACTTCACAGGTGAAATTTTATCTCAATTTGAGATCACTGCCAAAATTCTTATTGATTTTTCAAGCAATTCTGTCTTCAGTAGTCCAGCTAGCACCACCATCTCATCTTTTACTCTTTTTTTTTCTCTCTTTCATTTACATCACTCAAAACTTTATACCATACTAAGCTTTACAGTTAGGTGAGGCTGGAAGTTAAAGCCCTTCAGGGGCTACTCACTGTCTGCTTTGCCTGTGTCAGATTTCTGGATAATTTTTTTTTGTTGTTAGCACCACTGACAGTCACGTCCTTCTGCAAGAATACAGCCATTGCTGAGCAAGACAGGGGACTTAACACAAACAGCAGCTTCTGCTGTGAAAACAAACTATCCATCCCCTTGTGAAAACAAACCCAGCAAGCTTGTCTCTCCAGGGCTGACTAATTTTATCCATATCCTTGAGGCAGTAGCATTCACTTTTATGTACCCTCCCACTAGGAAGCCTCGAGTGGGCATTGCCTCTGGCTGTTGTTCACTGCCCAGATTCACTAGGGAGAGATTTAGGCGTTACTGTTCAGATTAGAGCCTACTGAAGTCAATAGAAATGAAAACTTTTCCCAAATTGAAGTTTGGTTTTAGCTTGTTATGCTGAGTATGTGACATCATTCAATCTTCTATTATTAAAGACTAAACTGTAAAATAATAGCTTTAAAAATAATTACATGGCATAGTAATTTCTCATTGAGAATTAGTGTCACATTATGGTCATCACTTGCAAATTATTTTCAAGACAGTGTGTGTTCTTTCCCAATAAGATGTGGAATTGCATAATTACAAGAAAGATTTAAATGCACTTAGAGATATAGATGTTTTAATTTCTTCAACAAGTAAATTTAATTCAACATTTTGTTTCAACAAAGGCACTCTCTTTCCTCTTTAAAAGCATAAATAATAAAAATTGATTAATTTTTATATGACCAAATCTGTTTCAGTGTAAATACAAGTACATGTAAGTGAAACCTTTCATAACACAGGCTTAATTCTGAGCATATCTTTCTTTTTGACTCTCCATAAAAAAATTTCCATCTTAAAATTAAAGACATTTTTGAGTTACAATTATAAATAAATTATAATATTTGGAAATTTTATGTTATTGAAAGAAAAAAAACCCTCTTTCTTTTGAGACAAGACATAGATGACAGCAGTGAAAATTTTAGGCTTGGGTCAAGGTGGGAAATTTTTAGAAAGTAAGAATCCATTTTTCAGTCTTATTCAGCTACGTTGTTTGTAAATGTATGGGAGAAATAAAAAAAGAAATGTGGGATACTCTGGCTGCTACCACTGAAGCCAAAAGAAAACTCTAAATATGCCATAGGTCTTCTGGAGTTATTTCTGTGAAACATGGTGAGGTTTTTGCACAGGTAAAAGGTGTAGTAGTATTGCTAACAGGTAATATAGCAGGGGGAAATGGATTATTTTATCAGGAAGATTTCTATATAAAAATATCTCTCTTCTTCTTTATGAACTCCTCAACATGATAAGAATCAGGGCTGTCTTAGATGTATGTGCTTTCCTAGCCTGGCAGGTCCATAAAGATATGGGTTTCCAGACCTGCCTCTCTGCTTTAGACCTCAGTTCTTTTGCAATCCATACAACATTTTACCTGCAACAAGTTTGTGCTAGACTACCCCAAAAGGAACAAAAACACTAGTCGCTATTATGAAACATAGTATGGTTGTATTCTCAGCATAAAGAGGCTATAGGGTATTAGAGAGATCATCAGACTCTTCAGATAATTTGGATTCAATGACATTTTAATGCAAGCAGTAGTGATCTGTTTGCCTGCCTGTGACAAGAACTAGAGTGAACAAGTGAGTTACATGACTCATTCTGAATAGTCACTCTAAGGGCAACATGAGAAGCAGTCAACCAAGTATCAGGCATTTCTGCTCAAGAGTTCTACAGATTTGTTTTCAATCAATCAATATAAATATATTAAATTAATATTGTGTATTCAAAGATGTACAAGAATACCTGAATCAGTACTGAAAAAAAACCCCAGAGGTCTGAAGTACGAAGACAAAAAAAGCAGAAAGAAAAGGCACTACTTAAGGTAAAAAGTTGAAAATCAAACCACTTGAGACTGAGAGAACTCAAACCTACCTGGACCCAGAGCTGCCTACCTCTCCTGGTGTACCATGAACACTCATTTCTTTCTCCCCCTCTTCTACTGATCTCATGTATCTCTTGCTGCTTGCTGCAATGAAACCATTTAATATTGCCTTTTGGCTCATGGCTAGAGTACTCCCCAGGGAAGGAGATGGACTGATGACAGATGCCCTCCATCGTGTTTTCTGACTGACAGAACACAGGATTTTGGGGTTTCTTCTCTATGACACCTTACTCTTCCCAGGACCAGTTCAAGAGCCCTGCACATGCATTTGGGCTTCACCTTAGAAAGCTTAAAAAAATGACATCTTGAATTGCTTAACTTAGAGGTACCTACATCCATTACTGATTCTTGACATAGCTGCCTGAGAAAAGTCACAATAGTTAACCTTATTAAATGCCTGAAGCATGCAGAGAAACCACATAGTTTATTGTAGTAAAATAGAAATTGTAAAAGCCTTATTCCTTTTTGCAAGCAGACCCAGAGGGTCACTGAATACTTATAACAAAAGGAGTAAATATTCTTCTTGTCACCCTTCACATCTGTCTTTCACAAGGAATGATTGCCTAGGAGATTCTTTAATTAACCTAAACATTTCAGTTAATGGACAAAAAAAATCACCTTGTCCATTGAAGTTTTCTCTAGGCATCACATATATGAACAGTAGTGGTACTTGCTATAATTCAGGATAAAGATGAGGTTATAGAAAATAAAACCTGCCACATGACATTCATTTTTATTAATAATATATATTTTTTAAAATTAATATTAATGTGCACCCTCCTGGATACAGTACAAAGATTTCTAAATCAAGGCACATTTGCTTTCATATGTGATTTTTAATACTTTTATGAATTTCTAAATCTCATGGCACCTTTTGCTTTTCACTTTCAAATGATGTACTTATATGGCTAAAGTCAGAGAAATTATTTTCTGTTTTCTGTAGTTGTGTGTACTTTAAGCCTAATGGATATTCTGAGGTAGCTTTCCACTATACCTCTACTAAATGGCCTATTGATTCTTACAGTTGTAAATACCCACAGCATGCTCATTTAGCAGGAATGCAGTTTAGCTGGAAAAATTAAAATGGTATAAAAGATCCATCTGGAAATTACTGTCTTCTTGCCAGAACACCATTTGGGATCCATTCTATCCAGCCTTGCCCAAATCACTGACACTATAAAAAAAAGTCTAAGGAGTGTATTAATTTTAATATGTTATATATTATGCCACCAGATTAGTCACAGTATCATTCATCTACAAAAACATAATTGCTACATGAAATGTAACTGTATCATGGACCAGCTGGGTAGCTGAGGAATCTTTCCATAGAGTGAGAAATAGCTATAGTAGCATTCAAGGCAGTCTGCCTGACTCCAACCAAAGACTCACACCTGGGTTTTCCAAACCTTAAGTGTGCCAGCTGCCCTTGATAATCTCTGTCTGTTCTTGTGCAGAAGTGTTTATATGTGTTTAATGCTTATAAAATGTTTGCAGGATCCTACAATAAGGGATACTGAGAGTCATAATCTGTGACTGCTTTAATACATATTTCTGTTACGAGTACCCGTGAAGTCTAATTCTGCTTTCTCTTCAGTCAGGTTTTGATTCTGTTGTAATCTATTTGAGGCATGTTAAAATTTAGACTCCATCCCAGCGTACCTCCTTGAAGTTAACTTTGAAATGTCTAATTAATGAAAGCTGAATGACTGGCCACATAAGAGTCACAGCTGCAAAGTTAAGCCAGTTTGTTAGGTCATTTTACAAGGATTTGATGGCTAACAAGAAATTTGGGAGCTCCCAGGCAATCATTCATGAAGCCTTTTAAACAGTCTCTCACATCTGTTCAGAAGCTGCCTGAAATGAGAACATTCTTCCATTAACATGTCTATCATGAAAGATGAAGGGTTTTTTTAAAACTCTACATTGATGGAAGAACAGGTATTTTTGGAATAATTCTGTCCCTGCTTTCTAAACCTCACTCTGTGAGTACAACTGCTTGGAGTCAATCTTTCTCCTGCATTGGATGAAAAAGTTTCTGTGGGGCAGCAAGTTCAAGGGATATTTGATGTATTCCATCCAAGTGACATTAAAGATTCCTTAACACAGACACCTTAATCTGACAAACATATATACTCTTTTGAGCAAACTCAGGAACAGGTTTTATGATGAAACTTTAATGCAGAAAGGAAAATTAGCCTAGCTAGTAGACAGAACAGTGTTAGGGAGAACTGAAGTGAATGACAGAGATTTCCTCTCTTGCTTGAAAGCAGAGAAAGAAAGGATCAAAGGACTGGCAGGAAGTGGGCAAGTACTTGGATATGATTATTAATGCAACTATTACAAAACACCTTCACCACTTTTTACAAGATAAAACCTCTCCTTTCCCATGTAATGACCTCCTGCAATTCTTTGTCTTATGTTTTGAATATGAACTTGCCCAGCAAAAAACTGTCTTGTGTCACTGAAGTTAATTGGGAAAACTCCAGAAATTACTTGAAGAGGAGCATGAGTAAAACCAGGAAAATAAAAATGTAATGTGGATTTTATTTCCAATAAGATATTTCTGTAGTATTTAAGCATGATTCACTTGCTTTGAATTAATTCTGTTCATTTTGATTAGTTATCCGGTGATTCACATTATATATTACAGAAGCTGCTTGGACATAGCTGTTCTTGAAATTGGACTATCATATGAATTACAAGTACAAACTTTTCTCAACTACCTGGGGTTTATATCAGCTTTCCTGAAAACAGCGGTACTCAAAATATTTTTCTTTTTCTGAAAATATGGAGAAAAAGGGAATGAGTGGGAGCACAAAACTAGTGTTTGCTGTGCATTAAGAAACATGATCTAGCCATTCATCATGCTTCTATTTGCTTTTCAGATCACTTCTTCTTCCTGACTCTATTTGCAGAAATTAACATCACAATTTTTTCTAGGCATCTAAATTGTTCAGGTGAGAATATTCCAGTGAAAAGAAGCAAAGTACACATTTGCCTTTCAGCAAGGGAATGATGCCAAATGTCAAATCCAATTAGAACAATTATGGCCAGTAGTTAGCAAGATATGAAATATGCCAGTGGGATAAAATATTTTTCTAAACAATGCTTAATAAAGCCTGTAAATTTATATATATATTGAGAATTAAAAAAAAAAAAATCTGTAAAACTTACACATCTTTATTCAGCAAATTTATTTAATATTCCTTAAATCTAATTTAATCCAATGAAGCTATTGTTGTTTCTTTGTAGATGCATGTCATGCCGACTGGGACGCACAGCTGTTCTGCACTTGAAGGGTCTGGTTTTCTGAAATGAAATGCCTTACCCAAACATTCACTTCAAGAAAGTAAGTTTAAGTAAAAAAGCAACGTGATTGTCAAACTTCTTTTACCAAGTATTTAGCTACATAAAACATAAATGAGAGGAGTTAGATTCAGATTTAAGACATTGATTCAGCAATACAAATAGTTAACTTTCATGCCCTTTACTGCTGAAAAGACTTTACAATGTGGAATTACTGGCTAAGGAACAGGTATGATTACTGTCTAAATAGGGAACTCTAAAGGGAAAAAAGACCTAAAACCAGGAGTAACTCAGGTGTGAATAGACTGAAGACAGTGAGAACGGATTTCTCTGTCTCCTGGGCTGTCAGTTCTGATGCTCACTGTCTGCACGGGACACTCATGTTCTATTTATGCCCTATTCTGCAGGTTCATGAAGGCTCAACAAAGCTGTAAAACCTGTACAGAGAAGTGTCAGACTACAACTGTTGAACATTTCTCACTGAGAATTAAATGCCACTGACAGCAGCAAGAACTAAACCCAGGTCTCTGTAGGGGAAGATATTTTGGTGTTCAACCATTCAGACTTCTATCTAGTGCAAGGAAAATTTAAGGGTTCCTGCAATGCAGAGCAGAACCAAAAGGACTTGAACAACAAAAGTGAAATTCTGGGATATATGTTCCTCAGTGTATAAGTGCACTCCTGAGAGGTGAGAACACGAGAAGAATTTTCCTCTATGTTTGTGGAGAGATAAATAAAGGAAGAAAAAAGCCTTATTACTTTTTTTCTCTATTTTTCTAAGAAGAGCTATAGGTATCTCGGTTTATGTCTCTGTATGTGAGTGGGGAATACCACGTGCATGAATCCTGTTGCAGAGATGTGGGGTAAGGGATGAATTTCCCTGCAATGCTGAGGCTAAGATGTATTGCTTTGGTGAGGTGCTGCCCTGGGAAAGGCTCCTGACTACTGCATGTAGCACCCCTTGGGTATGTGTACCTGGGGAAGAGATGGATGCCTACACTGCTTGGAAAATGGTGCTTGGCATAAGGGATGAATGGCTGTGGGTGAGTTTTCTCTTCCTTTTAATCTGGTTCTAAATATTTAATATTTATTATGAAGAAACCATTTTAAGGATGTTCTTCAGCAAATGAGCTATATTTTATTTCAAGACCAGGAGTGATTTCTCTGTAACTCTGATGACTGATCCCTTGTATAAACATTTCCTCTGTGTCAAGGAAGAAATGTTTTAAATGGACTCATGGTAACAGGGATGTGTAATATGTCATCTCAATTTATTTTGGGAGCCGATAGATTGAAAGGAAGGATGATGCTGTTTCACAGTTTGTTTCTTCTTTATAAAACTTTGCTTTAAAATTATTAGGCAAAGGAGACCAGATGTCTTGGCTTTACCAAGGCAACCATTTTTTTTAAGACCCTATTTTAGTGTTTCAACAATTTTTACTGCAATGCTAAAATGGCTCTTTTTTTCTGCTATTAAGCAACTCCCACCCTGAAGCACCATCTGCTGAGAAATATTGAATGTCTTTTCCGTTTCTCAATACTTAAATGTATTTATACAAAGGAAAATAAATCATGGTATGTATATGTCTATGTGTGAGAATGTGTGTGGAAAACTGCATGAAAGAAAGGAGATATTATGCTGTGGCATACCTGTAGGAAGTAATTAATGGTAAATACTCCATGATGAACCTTAGCTTTGACTGCGGAAGTCTGATCAGTAAAACACATCAACAAGGAATAGTTTATTTGGCATCAAATATAAAAAAAAAGGGACAACAAAAAAAGGTTTTACAAATACATTATCAGAAAAAAGAGAGCCAGGGAGGATCTCCGTCCTTTATTGGATGCGGGGGGAAATATTACAATCAAGGATGAGGAAAAGGCTGAGATACTTAATGCTGTCTTTGACTCTGTCTTTACTAGTCACACCAGCCACTCCCAGAGTATTCAGCTTCCTGAGCTGGAAGATAAAGAGAGAGGGCAGAACACCACCTCCATAATCCAGGAGGAAGCAGTTAATGACCTGCTGTAGCACCTACACACTCACAAGTCCATGAGGTCAGATGGGATCCACCCTAGAGTATTGAAGGAGATGGTGCAGGAGCTTGTCAAGCCTCTCTCCATCACCTATCAACAGTTTTGGGTAACAGGGGAGGGCTCAGATGACTGGAGGCTTGCCAATGTGATGCCCATATACAAGAAGGGCTGAAAGAAGGATCCAGGAAACTATGGACCTGTCAGACTGACCTCAGTACCCAGAAAAAATATGGAGAAATGCATATTGAGTGAGCTCACATGATTAAGTGCAGGACAGCCAGGGATTCAGGCCCAGCCAGCATGGGTTGAGGAAAGGCAAGTCTTTCTTGGCCAACCTGATCTTGTTCTATGACCATGTGACCTGCCTAGTGGATGAGGGAAAGGTTGTGGATGTTTTCTACCTGGAATTTAGTAAAGTCTTTGACATCATCTCCCACAGCATTCTGCTAGAGAATCTGTCGGCTCATGGCATAGTCAGGTAGACTCTTCACTGGATTGAAACTGGCTGGCTGGCTGTGCCCAGAGAGCTGTGGTGAATGGAGTTAAATCCAGTTGGTGACTGGTCACCAGTCACTTCCCCCAGGGCTCAATTTTGGGGACAGTGTTGTTCAAGATCTTTATCAATAATATAGATGAGGGCATTGAGTGCTTCCTCAGCAAGTTTGCAGAGGACACGAAATTGGGTGGAGTGCTGATCTGCTTGAGGGTAGGAAGGTTCTGAAGAGGGATCTGGACAGGTTGAATCAATTGTCCAAGGCCAATTATATGAGGTTTAACAAAGCTGGGTCCTGCACTTGAGTCACAACACCACCCTGCAATGCTACAGGCTTGAGGAAGAGTGGCTAGAAGGCTGTCTGGTGGAAAAGGACCTGGGGTTGCTGGTTGACACCTGACTGAATGTGAGCCAGCAGTGTTCCCAGGTGGCCAAGAATGCCAATGGAATCCTGGCCTGTATCAGAAATAGTGTGGCAACCTGGAGAAGGGAAGTGATAACGCCCTTGTACTCAGCACTGGTGAGGCCACACCTCAGGCACTGTTTTCAGCTCTGGGCCCCTCACCACAAGAAAGACACTGAGTTGCTGGAGCAAGTTCAGAGAAGGGCAGCCAAGCTGGTGAGGGGTCTGGAGAACAAGTCCTGTAAAGAGACACTGAAAGAATTTGGATTGTTTAGTTTGGAGAAGAGGAGGCTGAGGGGAGACCTTACTGCTCTCTGCAGCTACCTAAAAGGAGGTTGTAGTGAGGTGGGTGTGGCCTCTCCTATCAAGTAAATAATGTTTTGAAGCCTGAAGTTGCACCAGGGGAGATTTAGACAAGATATTAGGAAGAATTTCTTTACTAAAATAGTCAGGTGCTGGAATGGGCTGCCCAGGGAGGTGGTGGAGTCACCATCCCTGGAGGTATTCAAAAAACATGTAGATAAGGCACTTCAGGACATGCTCTAATGGGATGGTGAAGTGTTGTTTTTGTGGGTTTGTGGTTTCTTTGTTTGTTTGTTTTTATTGATGGTTGGATGTGGTGATCTTAGAGGTCTTTTCCAGACATGACAATTCTGTGATTCATTGATCTGATTGATTTTTATATAAATTGACAAATATCACTTAACTATTTATATAACTGAACTATATAACTACTTGAAAAGACAGGAAAAATATCAGGAAGTACGTTACTGGTAAAAGTTATTCAGCCTGTCTACTAATTGTATAATGTATTACTAATTAAATTAATTGTTTAATGTATTTGTTTAAATTAAACTAATTGTTTAATGTATTACTGTTACTAAATAATAAATATAATCAATAAATGAAATTTCAGGACAGGTAGATGTCACTTTTTCATTTAAGGTACAACTTCATATATTTTTTTGTGGAATTTCTCCATGTTTTCTCTATTTTTTATAATTCCAAAGTTCTTAAATTTTATTCTTTAGACTATTACTTGTCAACATTTGTGATGCCATAAATTTTCAAAATCATCCTCAAAATACTTTTCTTTTTCTAACTTTCATCAGCCTCAAACAAGGAGTAATAGCACATCTATCCATCTGGGCCAGTAAGGAACTGAAAGTTGTACTGTATTGTGCAGATATAAAATACGATTACTCATAGAGTCTGAGGATCTGTTCACACAAAAAATCAGTGAAGTGAGAACAAGAATATCACTGGTATCAATTTATTTCATGGCATTTGGCAAATCCTTTAGTTCAAAATTTCCAGTTTTTGATTAACCATATAAATTAAGAGCATTAAAAAAAGGAAACCAAACTTACTGAGCACACATAAACTTTCTTGAATTCTCAGAAGTTGCTATTTGTTTATCTGCTTTGATTCTGCTGCTTTAATCTATCTGCTTCATGCATAACAAAGTCCAAAAATATTGTCTCAATACTTTTACCACTGCTTTTCCAGATAAGTTTAACTGCACCAGAACATCATACTTTTCTAATTTTAATGAATTTGTCTTCTAGGTACTAGTAAAAGTTGATAAAAATAATCATTTTTTAAAAATAGATATATCAAAAAATGTGTCTGTACCAATAATATTTTAATTAAAAAAGTATAAATATTTAGACACAACTTTGCTGAAGTTTTCCCCAACAAAAAACAACAATCAAAATACAAATTTAATATAGAAATTAGTAAGGAAATACCCATCTAGTGCAAGTGTTGATGTACTTAGAGTGACATCTTGATATATTAGTGAGGAGAGTTTTCACCTGAGTTAAAGTTTTTATGCTAAAACACAATATACATCTGATGGTTCATTCTGAATGGTGTCCTTACAATAATGAATATCAAATGAATTATTGTTAAAGCACAGAATAAAGTGAACACTGTTTCACATGAGGTGGAAAGTAAGTCTGTAATTCCTCTGTTTTCCTGTATTATGATATTCTTTCTGATTTCTTTCAGTTTATAATATAGATTTAACTAGTGGTTACAAAATGTCTCTAAAGAGACAAAGGTTATATTTACAAGTGCCAGCTGAGCTGGTTTAATGGGTTTTTTTTTGCAATGTATTTGTGAAACAGACAGAGGCAATTTTCTCATTCCCTGATAAGCAGGACTGCTGGGAAACACTTGGGCTTGATTAAGTCCAGTTCTAGGTTTGTATATACTACCCTTTGAATCTTTTCTACACTAGCCAGTGTTATATTACTAGAGTGTTTTGAAATGCCTTTGATAACAATTAGTATTTCTGAAAATTGCAGTTGAACTTACTGTCTTCATTGCTAAATGAAGACTAACATTTTAAACTAAGCTTAATTACAACTTCTTTCTGTGTCATTTTCTGTCCAGTAATGGAGGGCTGTATGGACTTTTTAGTGCCTTTTGGCTGTAATTAACGTCCAGCTTCATTGCTTGGGAAGAGCCAGGCGTTGCTCACCTCTTGCACTGTGCCATCTGCAGGGAGATGGACACCTGGATGGGACAGAAAGCAACTGCGAAGGCCTAAACCAGGCTGTTAGGTAAAATGGCTGCTGTGGAGAGAAATGGACATTACAAGTGATGGAGACACATTTCACAGACAATCAACAACACAATTGGGTCCACAAATGTTGTATTCGAAATCAAATACACAGTGGTTCCCCCACCGTAATTTCCACTACTTGTCCAAGTTTGAAATCAAGCACAACCTGACTCAAACTGCATTTTGATATTCCTGCATAATATATTTGTTTAGCAGTGGCTAATCTTCAGAAAGGCAAAGGTCAAAGAGTAGTAAAGCTCTCTTTCCGGAACAGTTTACTGCCTTTAACAGTCTTCAACAGCAGCTTTTTTTTTCAGTGAGTGCTGTTCACTTCAACAGGTAAATACAACAGAGCTCATTTTACAAAACATAATCCTTAATATCATGTATCAGGATCAATTTATCTTGAAATTTATGAATGCGATCTGTGTAATGTTTGTTGTAACCTTACTCACAGATCATTTTTTTTTCTTTCAAAAGAATCAAGAGGGTCTAGGCGATTGGTTTTTTGGTTGATTTTGTGGATTTGGGACTGAAATGTTTCATTATCCCTAATTATATGATGAGCTACTCAGAAAATAAAAGGCACATTGAAAAATAGCTTGAAAAGAACAAAAATAGCCCTACAGTTAATTGCGATAAAAATACCGAACACTTGTCAGCATCTCATTAACATCTTAATGAGGGGAAATAACCCTCCTCTGTCTTTAAATAAAAAAGCTGTTCTCAAAAAAATCCCAGCCCAGTTTGTAAATTTTTCACCCTGAAAGATTTGGATTATTTCTCCTCATTAAAATCCTACTAACGGGGTATGTAAGAGTGGCAAAATGTTAGCAGAACAGTGAGGCTTCTACTCGGGCTGTAATTCTGCTTGTATCCTGGAGAAAGATTAATTAGACTGCAAGACCTTATATTAATGACTCATTAGGGCAATAGATCTGTAAAGGAAAGGAATGGAGGCTGGACAGCTATGATTTGTGGGGTGACTTGTCTCAAATGACATACAAACTGTGCTGCATTTATTTTCTCAGTATAGTCTCTTTTTGCTGTGATGAGGTTATGTCCTGGGCCAGGCAGGTAAGAAGGATGATCCCCAGACTAGAACCCTCCCTTGATCATGGAGAGTCAGTGAGCCATGCTCTTGTCAGCAGTTGTAAGAAAATACTTCCCCTAGGCTCTTGCCGGGACTGACAGCAGGATGAGAAAATGTAGTTTCACTGGTGTAGGGAAAAATGTTTCTTCTGAACTATAATGATTGTTCCTTTAGGAAGTTAAATGATGTCTAGGCAGTCTAAGCATGTCACTGAGCAAGACTGTTACAGGGAAAATGCACTTCACCCTAGACCTTACTATTCCTTCAGATACCAGCAGCCTTTCTTGGGGATTTAATGCTATAACTACAAAAATTCACTTGAAAACCTCTCCATTAACACTTTTCTGTTTCACATTTTGAAAAGTATGCTATCCTGCTGCACATATATGACCTGTTAGGTCTTATTTGACTGTGCTATTACAAGTTAGACATGATAGTATCTGGCTCTACAGACTTTTTCAATAAAGAGTAATTTCTTTGCCACTAATTTATAAATTATCACTTAATAAGTTATCATTTTCAATCTAGAGGGAAGAAAACCAGGTGATGACAAGGCTTTTGATTTTACTACAATAAAATCAGCATAAACTGATGGAGGGAAATTGATGTAAAACCAAAACACCTTAATAATGTTCAGGCTTACGTGCTGGAGTCCACTGCTTACAGTGCATGATTTTGCATACATATTTTTAGATTCAGCATGATCTTACACTCTTTGAAATTTTATGCCTAGGTAGCTCAGTCCTGGTTACTTGGATGTTTGGGTTTTTTGAGTGGCTGCAGACATCTTATCTATACAAAGCATTCCACCATTAAAAAAAAGTAACTAAGTAGCTCACATTATCTTTTTTCTATTATATTCTAAAGTGATACTGATAAAACACCTACTGATTACAAAACAGCACAACTTCACACCATGAGATGCTGTCACTGGGGTACTTGGCTGAGTGTTCTATGTCAGGGTCAGGCAGCTATTCTGCGACTGATGGAGCAAGTAGAGATGTATAATCCACTGGATGGTTACCATGACTATTGACTACCAAACAAAAATAAGCTTCAGACCTGTATTTGGAAGGTCTCTGCAACCCAGGGGAACATCTGCTGATGATCCATATTTTTATTATGCCTTGAACCCCTTAAAAAAAAAAAAAAGTGACATTTTGGAAAGGTTTAGGTTAGTGCTATAGTAAGTCTGCATCCTGTAGCTTTGCTTTCTTCAGAGAGATTTTGGATACTCACAGTCAAAATGATACATCTTGCAGATAATGGAGACAGCTGTGACTGTATGCTGCCAGCCACTAAAAAACATCAGTAAACTCAACACTGTGTGCAAGATGCCACAAATATTCTCTATATTATGTAACTGAGTATCTACTGGCTTTTTAGTTTTGATCATTGTAGCTATAAAGAGATCATTCTTTTCATAGAAAAAAACAGTTTAGAAATACATTATGCATAAGATTTAGCCACTAGTGTCCAATAATTAACATTTTGCTCTGCTTGCATATCTTTGCAAGAAATTTTTCTTTCCCTTAGCATCTGAACCATCCTGAGACAATCATAGCTACCATTTAGACAAGCAACAAACTAAGGTTTTATTCCTTTAATTTTCCAGACAAATTTCATGATGGTAAATTGCAGCACAAGATGCAAAGGAAGGCAGACTTTATATTTTGATGAAAAAGTTACCTAGATTTCCAACTGAAAGGTTTGTCTTATGCTCCAGCCTATTGCTTGCTTTAACTGTTTATGTTTCAAATATTTTAAATGATACAATGTACATCTATAGTAAAACCATAAGATGGACAATTTAAACTGGTAAATATCATAAGGAATTTAGAATGCCAGTCACAGCCATCTATAATCTCCAGCAGCAAGTTTCTGAGCCTGCCAAACCCTTTTGCTTTAAACTGAATGTCAAAGCTTTATCTATATTTATTCTTGAATGCACTGCAGGAGTGTAATGCATTCTTTATTTGAAATCTGTAGGATATTTTCTAAGTAAATACATAAATTGGCAACATCTATCTTAATAGAAAGCCTATTATTTTAATTACTGGGGGTGGTGTACAGTTTTTCTTTAGACTTTTTTTGAATTAGTAATTAATGGCTTCATCATTTATTGCATTTATTGCTTTCATTTCAGGGAATTCAAATGAAGATAACTGATTTTAGAGTATGTTTAATATTATTCCAACCTTATCAAAAGGACAAACAGTACCATACAGGAGAAAGGGAGCAGGATGCAGTTTTGAAACCAGAGAAAACTTAACTGTGAGATAAGATACAGAAACATTTTAGATTATTGCTATTCATGACTGTTTATCTTGCAAAATCCATGTTGAAAAGAAGTAGAGGTTATCCTTATCAGTAACATAGATGTAGAACTTGTTTACTGGAGGGGAAAAAGTAAAAAAAAAATACACAGCACAAGAGTATAAAAAAATTGATCAGGGGACATGGCAGACCCTGGTTATTGTAATAAAACAATTGTCCAGTTTTCCTTTACAGATATCAATAAATTTCCAGGTGGCTTAGTTTTGAGCCCTTCCTTCCCACTGCATGCCCCTTCTTCAAGTAGCGTCAGAACATACTCCATTAGGATTTTTTTTTCCTTTACTTGATGTTGGTGTAACTAGTCCTTGGACTGGCTCAAATCATCACAGTGCTTTGGAATCCTGAATATTTTTTTGTGTAGCTGACATTTATTTGGATTTACTACCTCTAGGAAGAAGGAAAAGGTGATTCTAGTTTATCAAATTCACTGAGTTTACTTTAAATACTAGCTTTAAATGAGAATAGCAAGTTTTATCCCTATCAAACAAAGGAATACATTTTCTTACAAACTGGAAAGCATATTTAAGAAAGAGCAGCATTTAAGAAAAAGAGAGAAATTAAAAGAGCAAGAAAACAAAATCTATCTGAAACCTGTCTATTCCTCCAACTGCTCTTCAGGGTTTTGCTGAGGTCTTTCTCAGCCAAGGTCTTAAGAAACCACACCCAAAATATTCTGCCTTTGCAGCAGTTAGTGTTAAGATTTTAGGATGTATGGACTCCTATGAATTTTTCAGAAAATAAGCATCTTTTTTGAAGAGAATTGAATAAGGTTATGTTGTACTTTTGTAGATCCTTTAGGAATAGTTCATGCAAATTAGTCACTAAAATGTTGTCTTTTAAAGCGGACTCCTGCCCTGGGGTTTAAGTTCCTTACTTAACCTGAGGGTTTTTTTTTTTTAATCTACTGAATTCTAGTCAGTTCTTAGTGTTTTAAAATCTTTCTAATGTGGGAGGCTGAGTTTTTTCTTTTGTTTTGTTTTAGATTTTTAAAATATATAAATATATCAATTCAGGGCTCCTTTTTGTACTTCAACACTTCTTCATCTGGGTTTAACATTTATAAGAATTACCTTAAAATAAGTATTCTCTTTGAAGTACTGACCCTTTACACATTTTTACCTTTTTCTCTTCAGAAGTCAGTTGAGTTTCAGCTCTTTATTTAACATTATGGATATTTCTTTTATGCCACAGAATTTTTTATTTTTTTTTAAGTTTGGGGGGGTGTTGGGGTGTTCTGTCTTTTTCTTTTTTTTTTTTTTTTTCTCACTTTTAGAAGACCACACAGAACCTACTGTATGCTGCTAGTTTGAGGACATTCTATGACAAACTTAACTGTAATGGCTGTCTAAACAAATGGTTCATTTTTATCCCTTGTAGTGAAGATGGTAATTTTCCACCAGCAGAGTGCAAGGGTAGAAATGCATTTGACAAGATTTTTTTTTCTCTTCTTGTTCATACAATGATTCAAAACTTTGTTCTTCTGCTTCTCCAACAGTGATGCTGAAACAGAAGAAACTGCATATTGCAGCCACATGGTTCTTATTTTAATATGTAAATAATAGAGAACACTAAATATATTGAACTCTTCAGGCACAAAGAGAAGGAATAACACCCTGATATTTTAAGCAGAAATCATCATGTATAAAGGTTTGCTTGGAGTTAGAGATAGAGCTGGGAAATTAGACAAATGTGCGTACACAGAGAACCCAAGGAAAGTATTATGTTCCCATAAACCTAATTTTCCAAGTTACTATAGAGAAAACTATGACTGTGTTTATATACCTTGTCTTCTCTATGTCCTTAATTTGTCATGACTCCATCACTAAATTATGGAAGACAAGTATCTTTCATAAAAACAAGGAATGTAGATGTGATACAGGAAAGGATGGATTTAACAAGTGGCTGAGATGTGATAGAGTAACAAGTCATTGAGCTCACTTATTACTCTTCAACACCAGAAAATGAGAAATGTCTGTACTACCCTAATAAGATGCAACTGCAGTATGTGGATCTTATTTTAAAAGACTGTCATGCTATTGTACTGTCTCTGTGGAACATTTTATTTCATTGCTGATGTCTCAGATACAGTGTCTGAAAGACTGGTTCTGCCACGTGGATTCCAAAACCTGAGTTTTAGGATTCTGTACTGTGAACTTTATGATAAAGTCATGCTTCAGTAAAATCAACTAGTTAGGCTCCAAAGACAATCTTCACACACTGTTGTGATACTGCAATAATATTTGCCTGGTTCAGAGACAGATTTTTCTCTAAAGGTTTTTTGGAAAATGTGTCTTAAACGTTGCATCAATTCACATCTCCCTTGAAACGTAGCACTGATTCCTGAAATTATTTGTAAGGATGGACAGCACTGCAAGTATTAGTCAACCCCATCTGTGTGTTTTTGCTTGGATCTCCAAACTCAGGTGCTCTAAATTTCCAGGCAATTAGTCTGCATAGATGACCTGGCTTGAACCATCAAGAAGCATGGGGTGAGGTAAACTATAATTCTAAATACACCAGTAATATGACATATGCTGCCAGTCACATGTCACTGTTAGATCAATTAGAATATCCTCTAATTACCAATAGTGTTAATTTGATCAGGATCTCCTATGACTTAAACATATGACTGGTGGTTAGCAAATATGACAATTACACATAAATTTCCTGATACCATATTTCTGTGCTATTTATAAAAAATGTTTTACAAAGAATATGCAAAAAAAAATGTATTAGAGTTGCACAATAACTAAGTTAGATACTTTCTGTGGTTGAAAATATCTGGATAAAAAAAAAAAAAGGTGTGTGCATTTTTTTCCATGTGCATATTCATGGGATTTTTTAATTGAGCACATACTTAATCAAAGGCAAATTAGACCCTGTATGATCATAATTACAGGGCTACTACATCTGAGTGTCTAAATTCAAACATTTTGAACTTCACACACTGTATATTTGAACAGAATTTATTAACATGACTGTATTTTTAAATGAAATTAATCATCTGCCACATCACATTGCTCAGGTTCAGCCTAGAGAACAAAAGCTTTTTAAGGGTAGAACACCTCCAAGACACTAAGCCATGCTAGTTCTTGAGTGGTTTGCTGTGTGGTGGTTTCTAAATGAATCCTAGCACAAGCTGAGAACATTATGACTACCCCAATTACTTCTATGTGTGTACAAAGAAAGACATCTGGAATCTATACAATTACTAGCATATTGAGCAAGGCAGCTCTTGGCCTCAGGATACATGGATGGCTTGCAACCTGTCACCATCGGGTGCTGCTGTTTTTTCTAATGTCCTCATGGAATTTTTTTGATTTAGGAACCAAGTGAAGAATGAACGCTGTCTGTGATTTTTTAATTTCTTTTTCCTTTTTTTGTTTTCCCCAAAGTACAAAGGAATTTAGGCATTTTTCCTCTAAAAAGGACAGACTTAATTAGAATTTAATCTACACCCAAATCTAATTCTTCTTCCAAGTAACAACTGACTTCAGACAATGAAAAATACATCCAAATAATATCAAATAGAGTTGAAACATTTTTAGTAATCAGAAGTGTCATCAAGTATGTACTGACATACCTCCAATTGGTAACTAAATGGCTTTTCTAAGATATGCTCTTTCAGTACAAGTATCTTGAATAGTGATATATTTATTATACATACAGTATTTGTGGTGGAAAAAAACCATATTTTCTGTGTATTTGAAATTGAAATGCATTGTCTATATAACAGGATTTTGCTGATTAAAATGAATCAGGGAGATAAATCTCAGGGTTCCTTAGTTTATAGACCTTAAAAATAGTGAAAGGATCTGCCCCCAGCTCAGTAACTCACTGAAAGCCATGTCACATCTATATTGTGAAACTGGGAGTCATGTCTGTAGCTTGTGCCATTCATGAGGGCCATTGACACTGGAAATATTTGTCTGGTGTCATGAGATGCTGTTGAGCTCTGCACACTGTGCTGGAGCATTGGCTTCTGCTTGGGTCTGTGTCAGTGTGTCTGTGCAGCCTCTGGCTCCTGGGGCACCACATATACTGCTTTTTGTAAGAGATTGCATAGAAAGAAGTTAAATAGGATCTATTCTTGCAGCATAAATTGGTTTTTTTGGGTTTTGTTTTGTCTTGCAAGTATAATGCAGTAATTCAAAGGAGTTATCCTTTTCTTATTGTTAGTTGTGACTACAGGACTGAGATCTGGGAAAGATCAGCTAGATCAGAAGTCCATCTGGACTTTTAAGCCCATTAAAATGTTACAATTGTCTCAGATGGAAACAGGAAAGTTTCTCCTCCTTCATCCCATTGACATGATGGTGAAAAAGCAGATCACTGCTAGTAATTAAATTTTGGAAGTAATCTAATTAATTCAAAATTAATATCTGCATGCAGATAACCAAACAACAAAGATCCTTTAGGAGAGAATGCATTTCCATTTTATGTCTTACAGTAAAGCATGATGGAAGCTGTCAGCCTCTTCCATGTGTGTGAGGTCTGCAAGGCTAACAGGTACTGATTCTGTTAAAGACACTAATACAAGAAAGAAAAAAGCCTGTTATTTCTCTTTCTGCTCTTCATTGAATCATCTGAGACAAGACACACAGAAGGTCTATTTCTATCTGCTTATAGTTGCCAACCCAGTCGGAAGTATCTGGGTTGATGACAGAGTACTGGGATAGTTGGATCACAGATGCAGCTGGAAAAGTGTTTCTTGTTTTATTGTGTTTAAAAACTCTGTGGCAAACCATCCTGGTTATCCTAGATGCCAGTAACCCATTCCTGCTTCCCTTTTGGGAACACAATCAACAACACAAAGGGTCTGTCAGAGGGGATGGATAAATGTTGATGAGCAAAATCAGTCAAGATATGAACTGAAAAATCTTCATAACAGCACAGCCTGCAGTGTGTTCATTAATGTTTTACCTTCCAGATATATTTAATTTTCTTTTTGGAAGAACTTCTTGAAGCATTTCTTAATACCACAGAGTATCTTCACTGTAGTTCTATAAATAGGACTGCAAAGACCAATAATGAGCAATTTAGTTTTATTCTATTTCTATGGTGGAAATGCTTGGTCACACTCCCTTAAGCAACAATTTGAGAAGATGGGTTAAATATAGGTTCTGTCAATATTCACAGAATTACTGTGGCAGCAAGAGGGGCAGCCTGTTTGAAGGAGTGTGGAGTAAAAATATCAGGTAATTAATAACCCATTATAGAGAATCTGCTAAGGAAGGTTTGCTTCTGTGAAGAAACAATTTTCTTCCAATACTGTTCATTCAGAATTTGCATCTGTTAATAATTCAGATTGCCAGGCATTTCCTTTTATATTGCATTTCCTTGGAGCTTCAAAAGGTATAAAAATCTCAAAATTTTCTAAGTTGCTTTCATAAGCGTCAATTAATCCTCTTGCAGTTCCCTGAATATATTACAAAGAAAAATATGTGCTGTCAAGGGTTAGGGCTGGATCAGCCATTAGACAAATGACAGATTCCTTCTTTTAACCCTTCTCCCTTCCCAAAGGGAAAGAGAAATGGAATAAAGGAGAGAGACTTATGGACAGGAAAATAAAATGAAAACAGCTTTACTGAAAATATTAACAACAAAATGAAATCTATACAAATATATACAAAACCAATCCCCATCTTGGCGATTAAGTCACCATTAGCCCTAATGATGTGGGTCAGGCAGAAGGGATGTCCCAGATAGGACTCAGGAGCAGATGGGAAACAGATTCAGGAGCTGGATTCTGGAGCTGGATTTGGGAACACAGGGATCAGGACTGAAGACATAACGGAGAGAGTCCTCCTCGGAAGTCCTCCTCCTTGAAGAAGAGAGAGAGACCCTCAGGATCCCTCAGCTTTATGCTGAATATGATGTATATGGGATGGAATACCTTGTTGGTCAGCCTAAGGTCACCTGTCCTGTCCATTCCTCCGCACAGATGCAGCCTTTTACTTTCTGCGCCCCAGTGTGTCACACAAGATTTATCAGTGACCTCAGTCTGCACAGAAGCAAGTATAAGCAACAGCCTTTCTGCACATCAATCCTTGGTCATGACTGTAAACATTAAGCATTATCACTGCTAAAAGCAGACACTGTGAAAATACACTGTTAACTTGAGGAAGTGCAGTTAGAAGAGACTGAGCTGAAAAGTAAATCACTGAACAGACGTTGTTCTGTTCTAACTCAAATCAGAACATGTGTATAACTGTAGTTTGTGTTCTGACTGAATAACAAATGACATCACTAATGATAATCAATGACATTTAGTAGTCCCAATCTGCTAACCACCAAATCCTTAGCTAGCTATTAACTATTGAGTTATGTGTCAAGAAAGCCATATCTTTCAGTTTATAGAATAAAATTTCATAAAAGATAACCCTCAAGCTATTAATAGAATAGCTATTACAGAGTAATCTGTGTCTGTTTTCCTGTGAGAATTTAGCTATGGAATCTGATTGAATGTATCATGTGTCAGTAAGGTTCTGTTGAGAAAAACATAATTCAAAGGGACATGTGGTACAGATACAGGTGACAGGAAATGCAATGCCCTAGCATAGCTGGTGTGTTGTCCCAGTAGAAGGAGTTACTCAATGCTTACTTGCACAGAGAAATACCTTAGCCCTGACCACTAAAATGTATCTATTTTCAACAACTGGTCAGCATTAACAATTTTTGTGTAGATGAAGAGCAGAGAGAAGAACATGATACTCTGAAGGTAGACGTTTTAATTTACATTTCTTTAAAAGCCTGGGAGATATCAGGCCTACTAAAAGGTAGGCAAGGTGCAAGATGACTGGCATAAACTGTTCTAAATTATACCTCCTTTTCTCAGCTAAACTGTACGAGTAGAGATTAGTTTGCTGTCTGAGCTGCTTTCAGCCCAAAGCCAGGTTTAGCACCTATCAGGGCACTACTGGAGCTCTGCCAGAAAGATCTAGAAGAAACTCTGAATATGTGTTTTCCCTGTCTGCTTTTGCTCCTGTAGATTTTTCAGACTCAGGTTTTGCTCCTGAGATTGCACTTATTACAAGTGCACTCAGCTGTCAGCACGGACAAGTTTAAGGCTGCTCTGTGCAGCAAGTGCACTTCTCAGGCAGATCACCAGTCACCAGGGACTCCTGTCAGTGTTGTGCTAACATTAGGTCTGGGTCAAACCTTTCTTGCCTGTGTAGGGGTGAAAATGTCAACAGAAAAATTGGTGAATATACCTGCAGTTTGCTTTAGACAAATGAAGAAGCTAAAGGCAACACATAACCCTACATGGCAAACCTTGATATGTGCAGCCTAAGTTGAATTGCTTATGACAAGTGAATTGTCAAAGGGCATGACTGTGTGTGACATCGGCAAGGAGAAGGACAAATAAGTTTGCTCATCTATGTCTAAACTCGTGGCAAGGCATATATGGGCTGCTGAAAACTCAGCTATCTGAGACTGTCAGAAGAGCATAACAGTGTTATTTCTGGTGTTCTCAGATAAGAAACTGATGCAAAGTGACAAGCACTGTGTTTGCCTGTAAGGGCTGATATCTCCAGTGATTTTAGTCAGCATAAGTGAGCTCTTCTTCATATATTTGCATCACTGTCATACATCTTACTTAGGGAGCACTGGGACTCATATTGAAGAAGTGGGCTTATTAGTGATAGGAATCTCTAATGTTTCTGCAGGAAACTTACACTAGCAGAACATGAAAAGCGAGATATTGCTCTCAGAATATCAGATGATGTAGACATTACTCAGCCTCTTGATGTGCTTATAATTATGCAAACCAGAACAGATGTCTCTGGCAGTAAAGTGTGGTGGGGGTGTGCTGTACACTGGTTCCCACAGCCCTGACCCAGCACACACCCCAGCCAAACACACATTTCCTATGAAGATGAAACCTGTGTCCACAGTATCCACTGGCACAGACTGGTGTCCTCTAAAAAAAAAAAAACCCAGAGGATGGAGGAAAGACAGCAGTAGTGCTTTCTGGGATGGACAAGCAGAGACATCTGTACTCTGAGAGAAAGTATGGTAAAACACATCTACTCCAAAAAGTAGTCAGACCCTTAGGTCACATGTCAGTAGGCTGCAATGCGAATCTCAGTCACTTCAGCAGAAAAGTGAAGAAAGCAGCTGTGACTGCAGAAAGGAGATTGAACTACAGAGATGCTGAGAAACTTTTCATGAGTCAACAGAGCTAGTAAAGATACAGGTAACTGAAAGCAGCTTCTACTGTTTTATGAAACCTTTCACTCTGTGGAATATTTTATAACAGTGACCAAGAACTTTAATAACAAATCCTATCCTTAAATAGGTGAAGCTACTTTAAGGAGGCTTTCACTGTTCTGTAGGTTTAGGGATCAACACATCATCTGATACATCTGAAAATTTAAATGGTGGGGGGTTAATACGTGGTCACTGCACAAGGAAATTTTGGGTAAATCTCTCTGGAGCACATGGAGAGGATTAAATTAAAACTGCTGTCAGAGGAACACTTATTGTATTTGTTGCAGTGCTGAACTACTGCTGAAAAGCTCTTTCTACAGAGAGCCTTGGTCTAGTCCATTGTCCTGTCTGTGGTCCACACTCATGTGTTCTTTCTTCATGGTTCATAGACACAGCTTAATGGTGGACTTGGCAGTGTTAGGTTAACAGCTGGATGTGATGATCTTAAAGGTCTTTTCCAACCTAAATGATTCTGTGAATCTTTGATTCTATGACAACACCACACTGTTTTACAGTTGCCATCCATAATGCAGTCTGTGCTGCTTGTCTAGGGAAGACATTTTTGTGTCTGAAAGAGTGGCTGCAAAGACCCTGCAGATCAGGTGGCTCAAATCTCAAGAAATTCATTAAAATACAAGACTCAGATCTGCATTTTTCTAAGAAAAGCTGAGAAGAAATTTGCCGAGAACTCCTGTGCAGACCTTGGTGGATTAAAAAGTCCTGGAGTTGTCAAATAGGTACAAAATTCAGCTTCACAAGACTGAGGGAAAAATTTCATTTGACATTTTCTTTTCCCTTCATCACTTTTAAAGAAAATTATATGTAAATAAAGTGTGAATTCAGCTCCTTTCCTAGGAAGCATAATGTATTTTGAATAGTAATGCCTGTCATGTAGTTCCTCAGGTCTTTCTTTTTGTCCCTTTTTAAAAATGGGGTTACATTTCCCCTTTTCCAGTCAGTGGGAACTTCATCAGCTTGCTACAGCTTCTCACATACAATGGATAATGACTTAGGCCACTTCATCTGCCAGTTCCTCAGAACCCATGAATGCATCTCGTCAGGTTCCATGGACATGTGCACCTTCAGGTTCCTTAGATGTTAGCCCAATGACATTTTGATGATCATAATGTTTAAAATTTTCTTTTTCTTGTCATATAACAGAAGTTTTTATTATTATTATGCCTACACAAACATGTACACATGCATTTTACATTGAAATAAAAATCCTTTAAAAAAAAAAAAAACAAAACAAGTGAATTGTTCTTTAACAAGGATGGAATGTCACAAGTGAGATAAAATTAATTCATACATGTAGATACCAATACAAAGCATTATCAGAAAAGAAGAGATATCAATTGAAAAAAAATAATTAACACACTTCTTCTTCTTCCTTATGACAGAAATGCATCAGCTTCACCACAGAAATGTAATAGGATGCTCTTTCTTGGGGAATTCACAGTAGTTTCCCAGGACATGATCAACTGAAACAAAATTTTATGTTATTCCTTAAATAGTTTCATGTTGTTTTAAGTCCTCCTAGCAATGTTGTGTAAAAGCAAAAAAAACACTTTAGAACTATTAATGAGTTTTCATTCTCCTTGTTTTATGTACCCCAAACAAAGGAAACAGACGTTTTAATTAGAAAGCAGAAAACAGTGAAACTAATGATGCATAACATGCCAAACAAACCAAACATTGCAGGAACCACATTTTTAGCAATCTCAGCTTCCAGTAATTGTAGGTATTATTGGTAACAGTGATTTCGTCTTTTAATTGGACATAAGAGCTGACATTGCTATTTTAAGCAGTCTTCAAAACTGGTCCCTTATTCATTCTTTTTTTTTTTTAGCATATGCAAATAAACATCAAGAGGTAATTATTTAATGTGAGCTCCTGAATCCACAGGATATTATGAGTGCCTCCAGGTCACCCACATTTCTGATGACTGTTGACTTGCCATGTGTCTGGTCTGCTTATCTCAAGTGTGACTGCTCTCCTTTACTGAATTCTCTTAAAGTCTTATCTTTAAAGTCTGCAGTGTTACTCTTATCTTTTTCTTCCGTTGTCCTCATTCATATGACCTGTTTTTCCTACTTCTGCATACTTCCTTATATCTACCTCCTTTACCATCTGTTTTCTTTTTCAGAAGAGGGATAAACTGAGTGTTCTGCAGTACTGGTGTCTGGTGAGATTTAAGTTCGAAGTATGGACCTCTCGTTGCCACAGTTGCTTGACTTAAGTCTTCTCAAGAGGTGAAATTTTAGGCATGCAGACTTGGAATAATTCCTCCTTATTTCAAAGGGACTAAGAATTCCTCCATAAACTGTAGGAATAAAGCACCAGACACCTACAATTTGCTTAAAATCACAGAATTATAGAATTCTTTGGGTTTGAAAGACCTAAAAGATCATCTAGTTCCAACACCCCTCTCATGGACAGTCACAAAATAACTCTCTTCAAGCTGTTGTGGCCCCATGGAAAGAAATAGAGGAACAGAGAAGCAAAAGGAGTGAATTTGAAAATTAAAAAGTATAGTTCTAAGAGGTATTTCTAAAATTTGCAGAACAACCTTTACTCTCGAAGGAAAAAAAAAAACCCCAAAACTTTAGAATGTGACTTGTGTATTACAAACAGCATAGTCAGGCACTAACACTTTAATAGATGTTGGTTTTGTTAAATTATTACTATTTTACTGTGGAAATGTAGTTACCAGAATATATAACATACCTTGATTTGCTTACATTATTGATGATTAAAGAGATCATTTTCCTGATTCCAAGCAACAGATACCAGAAGAAAAATCACCTGCAAGTTTATGTCCCAACAAAACCTGTAATTGCTGAATCTACAAGTAAAACTCTTCTTTTCTGGTGTTTTTCCCTCTGTTGTCCCCATGATGTCAGTCCAGGGTGAAATCTTCTTCGGAATGCCATACAGTCCCCATGCTGATGCCTTTACTGAAGTAACTTCTAGATGTAAAACCATAATAGGGCCTAAAACACCCAGCCCTGTTTAGATCAGGGAGACCAGGGACAAGGTTCACAGTGAATTGCTGTGCTACAAGTTTAAGGCAAATGGCATACTTCGACCAGTCATCGTGGTGTATCACCATGATGATGTACAATAGATATATCGTTAGAAATTGAATTAAAAGTATATGAACTACAAAAATAAAGGAAAATTTTCATCTTCCTTCCCTGACCTTTTCCTGATGTGCCAGTGACATGGTTGGTCAGAGCTACAGTATTCATGATGCTGAATAAAAGCCATGTGTTACTATGCATGGATAGGTGCTCTGCCTTGCAGCATAGTCCTGCTTGAATAGATGGTGTATACAGCACGTGTATGACAAGGATTGTGTAGATAATTTACAGTACTGTCCTTCCTCCTAGTATGTGTTCTGGTCATTCAGAGAAGCATTTCCCTCTGTACCAAGGACTAATGCAAGACTTACCAAATAGTGAAGTTTCATTTAAGATCTGTCTATGGGTGATGAATAAGACTTAGACATTTTGCAGAATTCCTACTTGCATAGAAGCATGAATCTTACCCTGAGGCTGTGGTTTGGCAATACATTAAATCTGATTTCATTGCTCCTGGCACCAGATCAAAAATGTTGAGTTGAAGTATATATCTATCATCTTACTGTGACAATTCAAATGCAATAAAAAATACTAACATTTCGGCAGGCTTCCTATGAGATCAGGGACATCTGTCCATATCATCCTCACTTGAGGTTTGGTCATCCCTCAGCAGACCTATTTATCTATCCCAAGAAGGTAGCAAACCCCAGCACTATGTGTGCATGATGTTAGGATTTCTCACCATGGCTTGTGGTTAATTAGACAAAACTGTAGTGCTGTGCTAGACCTGATTCAGTTCAGGTGCAGACAAAGCCTGGCTTCAGTTTTAATAACTGTGGAAATATTGCCTAAGTAAAAGATTTGAATGCATCAAGTGCAATTGTAAGACCAAACACCACCTCCAACAAATGAAACAATAAGAAGAAAATATAACTTGTTTATGGGTACTGAAAGACAGAATTATATAGTTTATAAGATAAGAACAGATCAGATCATTTTACCTCTTCCCCTGACTTTTTATGGAAAGGTATGGTCAAGCTTCAAAAGAGGTTTTTGTTTAGGAACGCTTTCTTAGTTTTGAATTGAAAAGAGAGAATCCTAGGATTCCAGGCCAGAATTTTTCATAGAATAAAACAAATAACTGGGCCCTTTGTTTTAATTTTCTCCAAGGTAGAAATGATGTCTGCTACTAAAATCTGTTGCAGTTGATGCTGAAGGCAGAGTGGGAAAATCCTTTTTCATACATTCTCCAGCCACATCCAACCACTTCTGCTCAGAAATAGAGAAGAAAATCAGCCATAAATAGGGGTAAATCACTTGTGCAGCATTTATAGTGATTACTGTATTACTATTTAGACAGCAAAATATCTTCAGTGATGAATAAGACATATCACTTATCTGGAAATGCATAAGAACAATTGAATGATGGATCAATATATTTTAGCTATTTACAGGAGGTGCCCTAATGAGGGACATTCAAGTTCCACTACATTATTTTCAGTGTGTAGTAGAATTCCTTATATTTTATAGAGAGAATTCTCTAAAACTTGAAAGTTAAGTGAATTTGAAGTGCTGACACTCTGAAGAATCTTCATCTGCACTGTCTTCTGAACTTTTGAAGTTTCCTGCAGATGATAATTCAAAATTCAGATTTAAACCTAAGCATTGCCAGCATGCATTAAGAGCTGAGGTACACATTATAACCCATCTCTCATTTCTAGTGTTTCTACACATTTATTTCACAGTGCTAATAGCAAAACATGAATAAAGCATTGTGTAATAAATCAAGAGATGCTATTTCATTGACCTAAATGGAGGGATTTGTTGGAATGACGAGGTGATCTCTGCACTCCTAAATGTGACAGCGGATGGACTGGCACATGTACAAGTCATTAGACATAGACAATATCTTCACAGTGTGAGATTTCCAGCTCCTGCCACATTCCCCAAGTCATATTTTGTCAGAAATTCCCCTGCTGGTAACTGAGAACTTTGACCAGGATCCTTTGCATCAAACAAGGTGAGTGAAATGTTGCTTGACATAATGAGAGCCAAACAGAGTCTGCAGGCCTCAGTTCACTGACAGGGACCTATCTCCTGGTAGGGCTCTGCAGGACATTGCTGCCTGCCTGGAAGAATGGAAAAGTGGCCTGTAGCCACACTGACCTTGGCCATGTTGACTGGCCTGGCTGGCCATATACAGGCATTTTACCTACATTTTCAAGTATCATGGCACAGTTATAGTAATGCTATGCCTGAAGTAATCATACCTAAATTTTGTTTTAAAGGTGACAGCCCACTGCTGCACTATTTAATCCCAAATCTTATGTCATCTTCAGGCAGCAGTCATATTGATTTAATTTTTGGTTACGTACTGTCAAAATTCTCATGTCAATGTTCACCTGTCTCCTGTACTAAACCTGAAAAGTATAGATCTTTTGTGTCTATCGATCTTGTTAGGACATCATGCACATTTTCCTACTTTGATGAAAAATGACATATCATAGCCAGTATCCACACGGCTATTTTAGTTTAAAAGCTATTGCCACTTGAGATTTACTCATGTTGAAGTTTAGCCAACACAAGCAAATTCAGTTTAAAACATTTTGTGCACCTCCAAGCTTTTGTTTTCATCTATACATAACACAGATATAAGTAAGCATCTTGATAAGTTACTTTATAACTGTGCAAGTTAGTCAGTTTGCTTTCTATTTTCAGTTAAAAACTGGGAAGAGTTAATTGATGCTTGCTCACAGATGAACAAGTACCCTTTTGAACATCACTAAAACTATCAATTAAAAAAAAACCAAATTCAGAGACTATCACACTAAAGTAGATATTCTTTATTCCATTTGTGAAATTCAGTAACAATACAAGGAATTTTTGGGATGCAGTTCCAGGTGCAAAAAGTCTTGCTACAGATTTAACCTGACTGTATATATTTAACAAATGTTATATATAAACACTTCATAAGATAGTATCTATCCCTTTTCACTAGTAACGCAAAGGAATGAAATACGAGCAGAAAAGGAGATAGAATTTCTGTTTTGTGGTAAAATGTTAGCATAAAGATTCACCCTTAAAACAGTAGTATTGTTAATGTGGACCTAACAGGGTCATTTCCATTCCAACAGTAACATTCCCTATTTTCATTGTATTTTAAATGTCCTACTTCATTACTAGTGTATTTAAAAAAAAAAGTAACTAATTTGTTGTATGAAGAGAAGGAAACAGTCTTCCCTCTCTCGTTCTCTTTCTTTTATATCTGTGTGCTTTGGGAGAGATGACAGTATTTTCTTGGTTGAGCTTCTACACTAAAGCATCATGGTATCTTATATATCTTCCTCTTCATAACAATGAAAGCATTTCCAGTTTCTTCTGACAATGCTCATTCTGTTGGGGGTCTAATTATTATGACATGACTTCTTGAGAAGACGGAACAGTACCAAGCTTTTATATACATATCAAATAAATGCTTTTACCCTTGTATTGCCCTTAAATAGCAACCAATGCTTTCCTTTAGATCACTGTTTCTTTTACAGTGACATAATAATGATTATATTTGTTAGCCTTTTTTTGGCAAAGAACTCAAATGGGAAAGGTAAAGTCCTTACTTTTCCATCTCACTCCTATTCTCTATTTCTGTCTTATGGATGTGTGCTTGCATGCATGGTGTGCCATGGCTTGGTTCATTTCTGAACACAGTGACAGTTTCTGAATGCTGGGAAAACTCTCTGCTGCCTGAATGGATTGCACCAAATTCCTGCACTTGCCAACATTTTCATCCTTATTGTTTCTAGGGTACTTTAACTGTATCAGTATACAGTCATGTCAGGGGATAAATCTTCCACTTTTAGATCTACCCTCAAGCCTCAAATTCACAGAACAGTCTATGTAACTCTCATCCCAGTCTCATCAACACTGCTCCAACTTGTCAGCAGAATCATACAGACTTTTTCAGTTCAACATGTACTTGTTAGGAATATCTTGCTTTTGCTTTAGTTTCAAACAGATAGAAAAAATACCTTAAAAGTGATGAAGAATTTGTGAAAATGCCAAAACTTGAGAGTGCCCTGATTCTTAAATTTCATATCACCAACATAATGGACGTGTAGGTAAACTTTTCCAAGGTAATAATTACTTATCTATCACTCAGAGAAGTATTTATTTAAAGGTGATCACCACTTACTTTTCTCATCCTCCAAAGGTACAGAGTTTTCTCATTATCTACTTAGTTGTTTTCTTATTTTCAGAAACCTCAATGCATGTATATGTTTGTGTAGAAAAGTGGCCTCCTGTAGGAGAGAAGAAACATTCATGTACAAGTATCCGCTTCAGGAATGTGCTTGGTTTTCAAATTTCAGCATATAGCTAGGTGCAGAAAGGTAGATGTTAAAAAGAGTACCAAAGTCTTGATCTATATACCAACAAAATCAGTCAAAAGCTTCCTCAAGGTTCATGTACTCAAGGATCTGTCTTCAGATCAACACCCATTAATACTAAAAATTAAAAGCAAGAGCAAGTCTGAGGATTACTTAGGAACAAATCATACTTTCTTGTACTAGAAATTAAGCTCAGCAAGGGAGAAAACAACTCAGAGGAGAGTTTAGACAACCACTTTATTGCACAATTGGCTTCTTGAAAATGATTGTGTTTGTCTAGGTTTGCAAAAGAATCCCTTCTATGTTCAGGACAAGTCATAGGGTGGTTTAGTTGGTTAAAGTGTCACAGGTTGGTCATCTTGTTACAAAGCATTCTGCACATTTATTTTCATCTGATGAAGGTTCAGTATTCTATTTAGCATGACTGACTTCAGTTCATTGGAGCTTCATCCAGATTTCATTGGAGTTACTCAACTTGAGTTCCATTGCCAAAAATTTGGAGAGCTGCACATACATTAACAAGAGTCATGCTTATTGAAATTTAATTTATACAGATCTTTCATTTACTCCTATTCAACAGCACCATTCATGTTCAAGAAACTGTCATCACACGAATGTTCAGGAGTAAAAGCTTTCTAAAGTTGACACTTAAATTTCCAAATCATGATCAAAAAGCAAATCTGGGTGGAAAATATCATGATAAAAGAGGAAAAAAGTCCTGAAATAGAATTTCAAGTGAAAATCTTAGTTTTTTCAAATCAAAAGTATAAACCATACATTTTAGGTCAAAGAACTACTCTAGTAATTTCAAAGCATTGTGTTTGGCTTTAGACTTTTAACTTTCAGTATAAATTAAGTTATATTTTTTAAAATGTTGTTTCTCAATAAAAAAAATAAACTCTTCATTTTGAGAGCTCAAGATATACTACTCTGATTTTTTCTCAAATCTTTGTTTTAAAATTTAGAATTGACATAAATTCACTCTTTTCTGCAACAACCTTTGGCTGTTTTATGAAGAAAGCTTTTTTTCTGTGGACAAAAGGTCTGAATCTCTACCTGTAGGAACATCAGATCAAATGCTGGGATCCCAACACCTGTCAAAAACAGATCCTGCTTTTTGAATCCGGATGACAAGCAAGTGAATTTTAAGCATCTACTATTTAATACCTTAGCTCTCTAAGGACAGAGCAACAGGAGAGTACTGATAGAGTGGGAAGCTACCTATAAAATACCAGGTGTGTTTCCATGTCTGTTACACATGCACACCTCCTGGAACAAAGTTGTTTTGTTTTGTTTTGTTTTTCCCCCACTTCCCCACTCCTCCCCCCCCCCCCCCCCCCCAAAGAATTTCTTTGTCACTGTACTATGAATGATGACACTTTAAAAGTCCTGTCATTCTTGACTGAAAGGCCCTCTGGCTACACCTCTGTTATCTTCCCAGAATAGTCCTGAGGCTGGAATGATGGACAGTCATTAGTGATGGATTACGTGATGATTAATGATTGTTCCTGTTGACATTCAAGTGGACCACTGAAGGTGGATTTACCATTGATTAGCTTTTATACATAGAGTTGGAGCTGAGGCAGCATGTAGTCTATAACTGGCACTGGGAGGGAGGTATTAATTGCATTTCACACTGACTCATGGTCTGGATAGATTCCAGTATTTTTTTCTTTGGAACCCCTCTATGTAGATAAATGTAAATACAGGTGATCTGCTGGCTTAATATTGTCTTGTCATGAATCAAAATCTGACATGCAAAGGCCTGAACAAACATATATCATACAAGCAACACCCACTGAACCCTAACCACAGTCACATGAGAAAATCCCATTGAAATTTGCCTTCTCCAATAATGATGAGTCATGTTAGAGTTAGCTGTCTTGGTTAGAAAGACTTTTACTATTGCACTAAATGAATATACATATTTGCCACCAAATTTATAAATGGAGGCACTTGATACTGACACTGAAAAATCTTTATTTTAATAACCACAAAAAAAAAATGTTGATATTGTAACTAAACATATTACATATGCCATCAAAAACAAAACTAACAGGACATTCCTAATTTTCTAGTGTTGGACTTTAAGCCAAGAAATTAGCTACCTCTCTGAAACTGTTTGTTGTACACATGGCACAAGTAATGCATCTCCCATTCTAACTGGAGTCTCAAAAATTTGAGAGCATTGGTATATTTATAAAACTAATTGACAGGAGACAAATTGCTACCCTAAACATCATGACTGACTGACACATAGTAGATGGCCTGATAATAATTAATCTTGTTCTTCCTTTTTGATCTAAAACTTACTCTTTTCTTTTGAGTACAGCTGAATTCAACATGTTTTACTGAATATGAAATGACAGAAATTAAGCTGCATATACCCTCTAGGCCTGAAATTTACTCAAGGTAAATAATGAAAAGTATATACCCTTTACGGTGAAGACATTTGTAGTGGGTCTGGCTGAGCTGCTTTTCCCCATCCAGCCCTCACGCTGCAGCACTGGGAGCTGGAGGGTGTTGATAACACACCCGTGTGATGACTGCCAGTGCTCACACGGCACCAGAGGATGGGGGGCAAGATGGGGGAGACGATACAGCCAACCTGAGCTGACCAGTGGGATATTCCATACCATATGACGTCAGCTCAACTATAAAGGGAGAGGGCAGGAGGAGGATGGGGGGGCATTCAGCTTTGTCCTCCAAGCGGCTGCTGCGTGTTCCTGGAGCCCTGCTTCCTGGACTCGGCCCGACATCGCCTGAGGACGGGAAGTAGAAAATAACATCTTATCTATCATAACCCATGGCTCTTTGCGTCTTATTCTCTCCCTGTGTGCTGTGCTGACAGGGGTCAGGGGGAGTGATAGAAGGGCTTGGTGGGCACCTGGTGTCATGCCAGGGTCAACCCACCACAACATTCTTCTGTCAATTCTAGGCTTTTCATTTAAAAAAAAAAAATATTATGAAAATCTAGAAGCAGCCATCTAAAAACATTGGATTAAGCTGTATTCTGAAAATATGGCACTTACCAACATTAGTATACATGAAATTATGTGGTGTATGGATGTCTGAAATGTATAAAATACTTTTTAAGCATACCTGTAGAGAAAGTACCTGATATGACCCACTTGTAAGTGATAAGTATTTGACCTTTTCAAAGTAGCTTTTCCTTACAGAAGGCAGAAATAATTTATTTAGTCATATTGGAGATAATCTAAATAGTAAAAAATATGCCTCTTTTTAATCCAGAAGTAAAGACACTTTGGTAATCGATAAGGCTGTCTTCTCAGTACTTGTCTAATGCATATCACAGCCCTGCAGGTTCCTGCTTCGAACTGTAAATATAGTGGGCTAAACCGGTCAAATCCAATTTTGTGTTGCTTTTAATCTGCTTTGCTCTAGTTCCTTCCAGAACAGACAAGATAAATAAATCATGGAAGATGCAGCAGATTTTGAGTGGAGTATCAATATAGAATAAGAACTGGAGTATCACTGGGTGGTCTTTCAGCTCCTTAAGGTACATTTCAGTCATGTCTCCAGCAGCTCCAAGGCTACTAAACTGGTAAGCTTTAGGCATGGCTATAAAACGTTTACAGACTTTTCAGATCCAATTATCATCCAAAACATCCCTAATATAAGCAATGTTAGCTCTGCTTTCCACTTAGCACAGCTGTACCCCAGGAGGGACAGGAGGCTTTGATACTGTGTTCTTGGTGATCACACTTGGCTATTTTCCATAGAGTTTGCTCTGCAGAAATCCTCTCTATTGGTCACAGACAGCTTAGAGCAGTTTTGCTCCCTTATTGTCCTTTTAACTTTTGTCAGCATAGAAATTAGCATTTTATCCTAGACATACTACAGCTTAGTCCTGACCTTTCTAACCAAGTGGCACATCTCTAAGAGCAAAATCGCATTTTCTAACCCTGAAACCAAATTGTGGAGCATAACTCAAGTCTGTCTGGTTAGACTTGTTTCTTCCAACAAACAGGCTGGCTTCATACTTACCCTTTATTGACCCCTACATTGTCCCTCTGGTCATGCCCCTAAACTGTTTAGGAGTATGGTATTTGAGTCACGCCAAGTCTGTGCTACTGAACGTGGAAACAATTAAATGATATAGATGATTGTGGGGCAGAGCTTGAGCATGGCCTTGCTTAGTATCTTTGTGCAGATGCAGTCAGTAAGTGCACAAGCAGCAAACTCTGTTTACTAGTCAAAAAAAAAAAATATCAGAACAACTGAATCCCCCTCACATACACCGATGATACCTTACTCATGGAAAAAAAAAAAAAGCTACTGCAGTTGTGTTTGTTTTCTGAGCATCACTGTTTTAGAATTTAGGAAGTACTGCAGTGTTATTATTATGGATACATTAAACAAAGCAGAAACACAAAAGAGTGAAGAATGACTCGTGCTCATGGCACATCATAACCATGCAGAAACTGTATATGAAATTTCAGTTAACACATTAATGTGAGACAGATAGCAAAGACCATCAATTATTTACTCATTTCATAATCCAAATAGATATTAATATGGTTAAAAATGGTTGATTTAAATGACAGCTCTTACTAAAGAAAATTATTTTCTAAAATTACTTGCCATGTCTGTTTTTAAGGTAATAACTTTGAATCATTTTAAAAAGAAAATGCTCTAAGTATATCGGCAAATGCCTTTATTTTATCTTGTCAGTTATTTTGCTTGTAAATTTAATGGGAAATCCATATTTTAAATTTGAGAAACCCTTCTCCCACAAGAAAGAACGTCATATAGGATTCTGATGAATAAGGTCCATACTAGCAAGTCTTCTAGTGTAACATTTTGGTGGCGTCAAATGTGTCAGCCACTCATGACACTCCATTAGAACAGATTTAAACTTTCACTATCTATTCTAATCTTTGCAAATATGTGTTGTTTGGCATTTCTCATCAGTTGCTAATTAATGGATAGGAATGTCAAGCTGCTTGTTTTGACTAACACTATTGTTAGTCAGAATTTGTTATTACATGAGAACATTTAGTAATAAAGTCACATCCTGTTGTTTGCTCAACCTGCTCTCTGCCCAGCAGCATGGTGAATATTTTGGTTCTGATCCAATAACTATAAACACAGAGGTCTTACACTGAGGTTAGTTATGATAATACAAATTTAGTCATGATAATACAAATTTAGTTATGCTAATTCAAACATATTACTAGGAGCAGGTCAATGAATTTTCAAGACATACTATCAGACAGACTTAGTGCAATGAGAGTTTACATGAGACCTTTCAGGACTCACTTTACTAAAATAGTTTTAATGGAAAATGCATAAAATATATCCTAAGCTTTCCAGTGCAGACAATTAGAGATCTTCATGAGTTCATAATTTCTACTCTAGGTCACAGTAAAATTGCCTTGTTATTCACTTTCAGCTCATATGAAGCAGAAAAGTACTTGTATGTCATTCTCCTCTCCATCCGAATATCATGGCCCGCAAAACTTTCAGTTTTCCCTAACAGTTAAATATACTTATAATATGACATTATGGGCCCTGAATTAAAACCCTTGCTGAAAGCCTGCATGAAGTCTCTAGCTACGTGGTTCTGCATGTGTGTGTAGTACAAGGATTTCCATAAATGAGGTAGGTTTTCTTCTCTCTCAATAATGTAAAGGAAAGGACATCATTAGAGGTAAGCATTTCCAAACAAAGAAGCAAATCCCACACAAATCTTTCCAAGAGCTTATGATATAGCCTGTCCCTTTCCTACATATCTCATTACAAAATCAAGAAGACAGTGTGAGTTTCAGGAAAACTGGAGACATTGGTCTTACTCCTTTTTATGATACTGTCTATCTAGATAAACTGAGCCACTTTGTCATTCTGTAATTTTGTTTCATCTGTGTAGATTGTCTTGTCAGTCAAATAGAATTCCCCAGATACCAGTCTTTTCCTAGGTAGGATAATGCAAGACATATTGCACTCTGTTCTAGTGTATTAAAAATGTTTATAGCTCCTGAACTAGCTCAGTGTCTGTATTTTCCATTGCTCTTCAAAATGTATACATAATCTTGTCCTCAGCATAGGCTGGCACAGCAGCCAAGTTTCTTGTGTGCAGCACTCCTGCAAAAAGAATAATCTAAGAGAAACAAAGATCTCCAAATGCAATATATTCAATTATTTCTGTATTATGCAGTATTATCTACCAGATGCAGTATGATCTTTACCCATCCTGGAAACTGATTTTATCTCATTTTTCCCCTGCATTATTTATTTAGAAGAGATTTCTATGGTGATCGTTGTTAAAGTACTAAACATTTCCAACTTCATTCTATTAGAAATATGTGATTTGCTCTAGATCATATTTTCAGTTCAGCTGAAGGATATGTCATTCTATGTATTTCAGTGAATTACAGGTTTTGCAGCTTCTCTGAATTGGAGATCTCTTTCAATGCTCTTGGTGAGTAGAATATTCTCTGTAGTACACAATGAAATATTGAAAGAGGAACATGTCTTGAGAATCATTTGTTGGGGTTAAAGATAGTTGATCAAGTTTCTCATACTCCCAGAAGGACATTACTACTTCTCATTTGACTTTAGTCAAATCAAGTATTTCTTCTTCACTTCATAGAAAATAAATTAATACGTCAAAAATGTGTTCAGGTAAATATTTCAATAAGATATTGAGACTGGTTCACAGATTTTCTGATTAATACTAATACTAAAACCATGTAATTAAGTATCATACAGCAAACTTTACCTTATCAGTATGGAAGAAGCTATCACAAGTGCAGATATCTTTATTTGTGGGGTTCTGGGCTTGAATTGGTTTCAAAGCTTATTAATGATAATTAGCTTGACAAAGAAGCAAAAGTGTGAAAGTAAAAGCAAAGGTATTACTTTCAATATTGCATGGCATTTTTCTTATAGTAGAATAATATTAGTATGGATCTGGGAAGTAGATATTAGCTTTAGCAGCCATGGTGGGTTGACCCTGGCTGGATGCCAGATGCCCACCTAGCTTCATTATTACTGCCATCCTTAGAAGAATAGGGAGTGGAGAAAATGACAAAAAGCCTCATGGGTCAAGATAAAGGCAATTTAATAAAGCTAAACCAAAGGCCACATGCATAAAAAAAGGAAAACCAAAGATTTATTCTCTGCTTCCCATCACCAGGTGATGTTCAGCCACTTCCCAGGAAGCAGAGATTCAGTATGTGTAGCTAGTGCTCCAGAAGACAAACATCATAATAACAAATGCCTTCCCTCTTCCTCCTTTCTCTTATTTTTTATTGCTGAGCAGACATCATATGGTATGGAATATCCCTTTGGTCAGTTTGAGTCAGCTGTCCTGGATATGTCCCTTCCCAAATCTTGACCACCCCCAGTCTACTGTTGAGGAGGGTAGGCTGAAGACACAGCCATGATGCTGTGTGAGCACTGGTGTGTTATCAACACCTTTCTAGCTACCAAAACAAAGAACAGCATTATGAGGGCTGCCATTGGGAAAATTAACTCCATCTCAACCAGACTCCAGACCCAATACAACAGTGTACTGTTAAGCTGCAGAAATCACAAAATCATTTTCAGAGCAATATAATGTATGTGTTTAACTTTCTTATAAAACAATGAGGTTTTAATATGAGTTTAATTTTAAACATATGCCAACTGATATCTAGTGAATGAAGATGAATCTGAGTAAAAATTGAAGATTGGGCATATGTTAAATGCTTTACAGAACTGAAGCTCCTGATTTCACAGAAAAGATGGTCTAAGTCCATACTACCACAAGACAATTAACCATGTTTATTGTTACACTGAAGAATAGACATACTTACTCATTTCATAATTCAGTTGCACAGTTAGGTGATTAGGCCAGTATAAATGTAGCTTTAATTAATGTAATTACATAAACTAAAGTAAAAGGGTACAGTAATACTCCATGGATTAGCAAGCTAATTAAAATTTTTAACCTCACCAGTGAAGTTTCCTAACAACTGCAAGAAAAGGCCTTGCAATGAAAACACAGTAGTGTCCTAGACATAACAGAGTGCCCTAATCACTAGGCTACAGAGTCAGGCCTCAGGTTGCTTATTTTATGCATTTTCAAGACCTTTGAGATCTATGGAAGAAGGAATTGTATCAAGTAATATTGCTGTGGAGCTAGATTAGCTAGATTTACTTCTGCCTATTAAGGAAAACTATTAAAAAAACAGGTTTATCATTCAAAGAGATCCAAAATTTTTTTTTAAAAAGTAGACAAAAAATTGCTATTTTGGTTTGCAAAGAAAAAGTGAAGTGCTCCATAAAAAGATTTTTTTTAATTGTCTTTTAATTCTTACAAATATTTTCAGATTTTTTGTTTTTTTTAATTACACTAAAGTAATTATTCCAGATTAATACAGCCATGGGTAGTAATTAGAATGCAGGTAAACCATCTTACCATATACAGTGAGCTGAATTCTTCTAGGAAATATTTCGTAACATATATAAACCATGGTTGTTGTTGGTCTATGTTTTAAGCATTTGCAATTAAGAAGAAGCTTAAGACATTACTAATGTTGAAACAACACTATTTCAGTCAACCTTCTTTATTTTTCTGGACATGGTTTCCCAGTTACTGCACTCATAAACAATAAAATAGAGACATATTGAATATACTTAATATAGACAAAGTCTCAGGTTTTAATAAGCAAAGTGCAGTGGTCAGAGGCAGTCAGACCATGGATTCTATGGTCATTTATGAAAGTGTGGATCAGATATGCCCTTTGTACTGTTAACAGCACGCTATCATATATATCCTATATACTCAAAGGATACTATTACAATTCAGAGATAATGTCTTTTCATTGATGACTTAATGTTCACAAGCCATGACAATTCACATTTTTAAATGATGTAGGCACACTTAGAAACGTATTTATTTGTTATTATTAATAAGTAAGTAGAAATTTCTATTTTCTTGATATCCTTATTGTATATTTAATATTAAAAGTATTTTTTCTAGTGACTGTATTTTTTTCATACTTTAAGTTTTATTATTTCACTTTATGAAATTATATAAATGTCCCTTGCTTTTTAGTCTGCTAAGCACAGATTTTGTACTGAACTTCAGGCTGGTAATACAAAAAAAACCCCCAAAACTCCCTTGACACCAGAATATATTAATTCCATGTCTTAAACTTATATCTCTACCCACCCAAATGCAAAATTCCTTAGGCTTCAGTTTGAAGGAGCAGCTACTATTTGCACTTGTTCCCTCAGAGAAGTTGTATTAAGGTGGGTTCTCTCTGTTTTTATTGTCTAGGTTTGTTTTCACTTACAGCCTATTTTCTTAATGTTGGTTTCCTAATTGCTTTTCATTGTCCATATGTGTAGGTGAATCAATTTTTGAAGCAGATTATTATTTTCAACTTAATTTTATAAAAAGGAAAAGTCTCAGAGGTATTAAGCTCCTAACAGTTCTACAGTACTGACCATGTAGACCGATGAAAAAAAAAATCTACCTGATTAGCATTCTTATAGAGGGAAAGACAGGATGAGAGTTAGTGTCTACCTATTCACCTATTCTGTCCATCAAGGCATGCCTGGGCTTCAAAACATGTGCTTTGTCTAGTTGAACAGCACAGTCCTAGACCACAGACAGTTATGGTAGCCATTACCTTTTACCCGTTAAACAGGATTGACAATAATGAAGTGGAAATACTCTAGAGGACATGAATGGAGCTGGAGGCCACATTTGGCTCTAGGCAAAGAGAAATCTATTCAAGAAAGCAAAATGGCCCTTGTCTAACTTCTTAGTTTGCTGATGTTGATATTGTAGAAATGAAGGATAAATTATGTTGATAACGGAGGACCAATTTAAGGAGCAACAGTTACTACTTGTGAGGAGACAGATGTTCCTTTGCACCAAGAGTAAGAAGCGTGAGTATCTAGGATTGCCTCCCTCCTTTTGTGTTACGGTGCCACAACTTTCCTTTTCTTCTTTCCTTCCCAAGGGCCCATCCAAACAACAGTAAAATCCATTGTGGACTACTCTGATGAAAAATTTTGGGCTAACTCAGCTGAGGTTTGGTATTGTGAAGGACTGAGAAAGAAGGAAAGCATTTAAAGGTACCAGAAGTGTTAGGGAGCATAAGTAGAATCTCATAAATTATATGTTTAGGGAGCTGGGGGAGTGATTACCTTTGAACCCCAAAAGAATTCTTCAGGAATAAATCAGAGACACAACTTGCAACTGTTAAGGGAGAGTATCAAGAGAAGACATTCATACTGCTCTTTTAATGGCCACCATGAAATCTTGATCCATTCCCAGAGCCTTGGCTTTCCTATCTGTAGTGCCCTCAGAATGTTTTGGTTTTTTTAGCATAAACTTCCTCATTGCCTTCTCTAAAATAAACTGTTTAGATTATATGTAAACCACCAAGAATTATGAATTCTTCAGTGTGTGTTCAAAGAGGTGTGTCAGTTTTAGTAGTTTTCCTGGCTTAGTACATTTTTATGCATAAAAAAATCACCCACTTGTAATCTTACTTATATCTTTATTTCATTAAAATTCAGAGATGACTCTTTATACTAGCTGAATATAATCATCCCAATGATTCAGCTGTGCAAGTGTGAGTTCTACTTTTCCATTTACTTTTACACTAAACAATGCCTCTATCATCTCAGCCAAAGTGATCTTTCAGCCAGCTATTAAAAACAGACTCCAATAGAAAATTCTTTTGCAGATTAATGGAAAACAAATGATCACCACTAGAAAAGAAGAAAAAGTGCAATCAAATACATGTTCAATCTTTTTTCCATTTTTTTTTCCTCCTCTGACACCAGTAAATTTGGATTATTTATATATGAGTAGAAGTAGCTAAACTCTTGTTGGGATTTTACAAGAGTTTTTAGTTTAGGTGGTCTGTGTATATGTATATATGATTAAATTTATGTATGTGAAAGACTGTATACTTCATTGTTACCCCTTCAAAATTGCTTAAGTCTACACCAAAGGAAAAAACCCCAAATATTTGTGTTACAGGACTTGCAGGAGGTCAATGAATTACACTTTATTTTTACTGTATTGCTTTGCTTTTAGGATTATTCATTAACAATGCATGGAGTTGAATTGTACTGTTGTGATGAGATCCTTGCTGGACTAACCTATTTTGTGACTGTACACCAAAATACAGGAATATTTTTCTCCCTGTCTGTGATTCATTGGTGATCTGCAAGATTAATTTTGAACTATTTTTGGACTCAATGTTTTAAGAAATACTATTGATAACTTGATTTAAATAAAATTAAACCAGATCTGTCTTTGAAGATGTCAGAGGACAACTTCAGATAGAATAAGAGTATATAACACTGAAATATTTTCACACTCTTTCAAGCCTTACAGTATCTTTGTCCAATCTCATCTTACTGCTGTACTGCAATCAGTCTCAGTTAATGGTTAGCACTGTTTGCATGAGAGGCAAGTGGACTGGAGGGTGCTGCCTTACAGACGTAATAAAAACAATAGTGTAAGAAGTACAAACACCCAGAAAGTTATAAAGAGACCAAGTTATTGTAGATATGAATGAAGGTCAGCTATGGAGCATTAGTAGCATTGCCTTAAATGCATATATTTTATGAATTGAGAAAATGCTGCACATCTACTGTTTAAATTTGGCCTTTTGGCATTTTCCATTAACAAATATCAATAAATCAAAAGGCACAACTGCCCTGAAAGTGTGTTACAAGGAAATTTCTTTGAGTCTTTTTGTCAAAATTGTTTCAGAAAGAAAAAGTTACCTCCAGCTGAAAGTAAGGTTTGATTACTTGCTTTTTATGACAGAACATTATTAAGCATCTCAGAGTTGTAGCTTATAGATAACATTACAAATACTACTGCAAATATCACTGGCCTTTTACAGTAGAATTGAAGAACTGTCATCTCCTATGATTCTTCTTGGATTTCCTCTTCTGTTGTGAGATGGAATCTTTCTAAAACCAATAGTAGCTGCTACTGAGGTTTGCTTAGTCACAATTGTATGCAACTTATTTGCTAAGAAACCAGGTTCAGGAACAATTTTGTTTTCAACGTGAGTGCAGAATTGCAAAATAATTATTGACAGTGACTAAGATCCTTCTTGGAGCCTTACCTCAAGCTTATTTTAAAATCACTGTAGTTCATTCTTGCTGGAGCCAGTCTACATCTCTCGTAGCTGTCAATAGTTCAGCTCCATGTCATTGAATTACCATTACTGGCCTTTACTAAGGTAAGTCTGTAGAAATTAAAGAAACTTAATTTCTGCACAGTTTTAATTAAAACATATGTATGTGTCATTTTTTTTAGAGAAATACATCTCATAAGATGGAGGATTTCTCTCAGGGATCCAACATTCTAACATCTATAAGTCCGTGCCCTGTAGTTCTGTTCTAAGAATCACTTCTTAATATTAGAAGTGTTCAGTTTATAAATTATAGGTAATTATCTATTAGACACTGACCAATTGTACTGACTACAAAACAGTGATGGAAAATACTATTTTTTCACCTCCAAAACTCTTTAATGCTTATAGCACAGCTTTCCCACTTCCTCTTGCTTTAGAGTCAATGATCAGCTGGCTTTGATCTTTAGCTTCATAATTAGAAAACACTTTGCTTAAAAGTATTCATCCTGTTACATTTGAAGGGTAACATGGAGGAATGATGTATATAAACTGTATAACTGAAGACAATATACCAATTCAAATTCATTTAGATGATTACTCATGCTGAAGAAGATAAAAATGACTGTCTTTTCTGTATCCATAGGAATTTTATTTCTGGAAAGGTTTCATTTGTAGGGTAAATTATTCCAGAAGTCTCTGCATAAGATACAAAAATACTGCATACTGAGTTAAAACTCATTAATAACACCATCAGTAGAGTGAGTTTCTCAACCTTTATTTTACTTTTTAAAGGCATAAAGGAATTTTGTTTCTCACATTTCTGTTTTTGAATTGATAGTTAGTGTCCTGTATTAACAATTTGAGGTAAAGAAAATTCAGTAATTTTTCAGTGATAAAAAGCCATTAAGACTTACTGTATCCAAATGAATATTTTGTATATTTTAATTTAATCCACCATCCTTAGCTCATATCCAGTTCATCTGTTTGATTTCTTATATCAAGTATCAGAATGGTTGATTAACTCAAGTCAATCCTTGACCTCCTATACGCATCTCCTAAAATTAAAGTCTGTCTGTGTATTACCTTTACATTTTTATGAAGCCATCTAGTTTATTTCAGTATTGAAATTATAAAGCTTAATAGATTCAAAGCTAATTATAAAGTCATTCTGAGCCAGAACAGAGACAACCAAACCAGATGGAATCCATTACCAATCATACTCCTGAGACTGTCTGGCATTATTAAAATGAATAATATTTCCATATAACAGGTCTCTTTAATCAGTTTCTGTCCAGGTACCAACACTAGAGATACTTCTTTAAGCTTTATATAGAGGTCACCTCCACTCATTGCAGCAATAGGTTGTGTAATACTTGACTTTTTCATCTTGATTAAATGGACAAGTCAAAAAGGAATTCGGAGATGTAGGACATCAAAAGAAGGACAAAACCCCAGAAAAATAGTACTGGAGATAATGAAATGAAAAGAAATATGAAAGGCATGTTAACAGTTGATGGGCAAGACAGTATTACTTTGGATGAACTGAGAAGGAAATTATTTTCCATTTGAAAGTCTGAAGGAAAACTTTGGAATAAAAGACCACTTCTTATTAACATACACACACACACACACACACACACACACACACCCCTGCCTCTTTATTTTAGGGGAAAGAAAGAGTAGGGAAGAAGGGCAATAAATGCCATTTACAGATTTTGAGCTTCTGGTAAGCTTTCAAAATTCTTTTGTGTAGACTGAAAGGTATGTGTCCATTTCTTACTCAGACAGATGTGTCCTTAAGCCATCTGCACTACAGAACTGGTCACATAGTTGAATACTATCTTAATCGCTTCCAGTGCTGAGCTGGCTTGGGTTGACAGGTCCTAGAGCTCATGGAGGGGTGTTGTTTATCTGCAAAACTGTATTGATGTATTAACACTTGAACAGGTCTAAATCCCTGTCCAAATTGGAAATTTGATCACTATGAACTAACTTCTGTTATTTTGAAAAATTATCAGTATCAGATATGAAACTAGACATAAAATTACAAGTCTAATCATCTTGGTAGGAAACACAGCCAACATGTTTACAGAGCTATTGATTTTTCACATTTATTGTTTTAAGTTTCACAGACGAAATTCAGGCTCATGGGTTTGGAGATGTGAAAAAAATAAATTTATAAATGAAGATAATATTATCTTAATTCTTCTGTCTCAACATTGCGTTACTCCCTATTGTACATCACTCACTCTCCATCTTGCACACACATGCGAACACAACACAGGTTTCATCCAGCTGGGTCATGACCTGCAAGTTTCACAAAATTGTACTCATTCTTTAAAAATCATGAATGAAAATTGGTGACTTTAAGTCTTCTACATTACAGTCTATAAAACTACAATATACATAGATAGGGATTTAAAATTAAAAAACCCCACCCAAACAACAGGTTTTATGTTCAGATGACCCTGTTTAAATTTAGGGACACACAGTGAGATACTACCTTCAAATACTTACTAACTCAATGTACTTATTTGCTCAAATTTAAAGCAGATATAAATGTAAAATAATAAAAATCACTATTGCCTTCTGCTTATAATACTTTAGTTTGGATAATGTATTTTGAGCAAGTCTTCTGGTTCCTGCTGTCATCTTGGAGAAAGAAGAACCTTTGGTTGCTCATTTTGTTATATAGTCAATTTCATGCAAAATTCATACTCTGTATGCTTATATATACATATATGTATAACTTACCTTCCAAAGCAGATCATTAGTTAAAGAAATTGAGATGTAATTTATCAAATACTGTAAAATAACACAGTAAATTCATAGTGATCACCTGTTAAAAAAAATCATTGATAGAAGTGCATAAATAACATTAGGAGCTGATCCTATTTAAGTAGAGAATTGGAGGTTAGACCTGTTTCTTGAAGAGCAGGAATGGTGGACTCAAGACTCCTGAGACTCATATAAGATCCAAAGATGAGGTCTCTATTTCTGGTGAAGTCTTCTCACCATGTGGAGGTAGTACAGAAAAATCTGCCTCCTGCTCTGCTGCGTAGCACCTGCCCTCAGGGAAGGAATCAGAGTTCTGAACAAGTGGGTGGACATGCTCACTGTGATGTTCTGTGTTGAACATTTAGATACCACCTGATGTTTTCTGCAAGCTAGCCTGAAGAAACACTCTCTCCAGATGTTGAGTTGCAGTGCAATATCTTCTAGTCTTTGGATGGGAGGAAAACATGCTTCATTTAGGAGTGTAATACTAGATAGGAATCCCATAGTCCGGAGTTTCTGTTTACTTTAAAGTAGGTCCTGCAGGTGAGATGAATCACCAGCTCAAGGTGCTTCTCTCCCTAGTAATTGTAGCAGAGATCTAGATGACATGCTCAGATTAGAAGCCTAAATCTTACATAGTAAAGTTAGGCAAGATGTATTCCAACTTGACTGGACTGAGGCACATCTAGAAATTTCTCATGGATCTAACAGCCATGAATCTAACAGCACTAACACAGAGAGGAAAAAATGTTTTAGCAGGGAGTATGAATAAGCCATGTACCATAAATCCTAAAATTATTCTTAAAACCAAGAAAGCTTTCAATGTTTTAGCAAGACAATAATATTTCTTTAGATTAAATGACATTAAAATCAGCTACTTTCTCTAGTTGCATATTATTGGATTTCTCATTTATGAACTTTAAAATGAATGTATGCAATAAAGCAGACCAACTGAGCAGAGTTTAATATGAAACATATGACAAGAAGATCCTTTGTCCTTCTTATCAAGCAGGTGGAAGACAGGTAGCACTAAAAAAATACTAATAGGGGAATCAAACTGATTCATGTGGCAAAAAATCCTGCACTTTGCAGCACTAATGTGTTTATTGGCAGAGATGCGAATATGAATGTAGCCTACTTTCATTTTCCCAGAGCACAACTGAATTAACGCTGTCATGTTGCTCAGGGTAACAGACTCCCACCTAAGAGTCCTCCCACACCACAAGATCAATAGGGCCCTGGAACCTACAGCAGAAAGAAATTAGAATGTGAACCAAATTGTTGAGGCTGATAAAGAAAACACATTTGCCCTTCATGTATTTTTAAAGAGATTCTTTTTCATTATGACTTGTAAATGGCTCCTCTGTGAACTCTACAGATAAAATTGAAATAGTTGTTCTTTTCCTCCACTTTTGGAAATCTGCATGGCTCCCATCCTGGGGAAGCTAATATTTAAATCTGTAAATGCATCACTCTTGTTTTTCTTCACCACAAGTAAGTTTTGTTTAACCTGAGCAAATATGTTATCTCCATCAGAGAGAAGTACAGATGTACTATGTACCAGATATACTGGTATTAATAATGATAACATTCAGGTAAAAAAAAGATCACTTTTTGTGGAAGTGTCGTTCCAGAAAAAAGCATTGATAATATTTTCTGTCCCATTTATTATATGTTCAGTTTCAGTGAAATAAATATTGTTTCTTAAAAAAAAATAATTAATGCACTTATTAAAACATTTTAAAATATCTTTTATCTCCCTTACTAGCTGAAACTCCCTGCTTGTCAGCCTTTTGGAGTTTTGTCATGCTGTTTTCTGCATTCATTTATCTTCTATGATTCTTTATTTTTGCTTTTAATGTCATGAGGCAGCTATACTATCTCAACACCATACTGAATAAATATAGGAAATTAGTATGTTAAGTAATTTCTCTATCTAATTTTAATATTATTTATTTTCACTCCAAAGCTTGAAAGATAGTGGGAGGAGGCCTTCATAGTTTTAAAAAAGGCAGAGAAAAATGCAGTACTTTAATAATGTGAACAATTTATTCTGATGAAGTATAAAAGCAAGTTCAAACATTTAAGCCAGAAAATCAGTGGAATAAATCTCAAAATTACTTTAGTTTCTGAATTTAAGCAAGTTAAAAAAAAATAAACAAACTTGAACCAAAAAAGCACTCTAGAGTTTTAAGAAAGGTTGATAACCTCTTGAGGAATTCCTTAAGGTTGAGGAATATCCTCTATGAAAAGCTTGCATGTGTGCAAAGGAAGTAAAAATTGGGCTATTATACCCTGTTTATGGAATAAACCTTTTCTGGCTTATATGTCCATTAGCTCAACTGGAAGACTGAACTTAGCTTTCCAAGACAGGAGTCTTTTTCTACTTGACACGTTTTAATACCTTTCCAACATTATAAAAGGGAAAGTAACAGACACACTTGAACTTCACATGACAAGCAAAGGCCTGAAACAGAGACACTGCGAGTGGACAGGAACATTTTGTAGGACTGGGTACCTTCACATTAATGGTGGTGGCCCCTGAGTCAGAACTAAAATGGAAATTACACAAATTAAATCTATGTAGTAGAAAAGCCTCTCTGTTATTATTGTCAGTTGAAAATACTTCAGAAAATCAGTGGACTGCAGACAACATTTTTGTTGTTGATGTGACAAACCAACAGAGTTACAACCTGTCAAGAGACACGATATGAATTCTCAGATTACAAACAATGAAGTGCCACACACTAGTCACACAACTAAGGGAAAAGAAGTTAACACTGCTCAGTGGATGAGATGGATATTTCTAGACTAGAGTGAGGTAAATCACTCTCTAGATTCCATTTACCCTACTCACTACATCTCTACTGACTAAAATGAGATATCAGGCACCTGGTTTATATGTAGAAATCTTTGTTTAAAGTGTCTCCATGTACCAGATGAATTTTGCTCAGTCTCTGAATGTAGATAAATTAAGTAACATTTCTTTACATGTAGTATGGCTATCTACTAATGACCTTCAAAGTAAACTGAAGTTCTCAATTGACCATTTATTTAATTTCCTTTCCATTTATTATCCATACAGCTATGTTACTTCACTGTTGTAAATGTATTTTTCATGAGTCATACATTCTTCATTTTTTAAAATTAATTTTGATGAAATAATAAGAGTCAATTCTTAATATCTACTACTGGGAGAACCTAGGTATCTTTCACAAAAAGCCTGAAACTGCATTGATTCCCGTTTCAGCTTTGGGAATCAGAACCTAACCGCCCTTTAAAGAAAAACCAAAAGACAACACAAAAACACTTAAGCCTGCAACCACACAATGCTGGCATGGCAAACAGTCCCAAGATAGCCATTAATTCGTTTTCCTCATTCTCTGAGACATTTTGTTGCCAGCACCAATTTGAGTAGACTAGAGAGAAGCAAACATGAAAGGAACAATTAAACTGATGCATTCATATGTTAGAGGAAGCCATGTAAGCGTGATTGTCCCAATGAAGAGTATTGTGTTAACCTCCAAGATTGCTGCAGATCATGTGTTAATCATAAATCTGTATTTTAATTAAATTTTTAGTCTTTGTATGAGGTAGATCTTTGTCCTTATGAAATTAGAATGTATATATTTTCTTTTCCAGTTAAAAAATTTATGCAACAAGATCACTTTAATTCGTCCCCTCCATGTATATATGTATCTTCACTTACCTACAAAGACACACTCCCTTGCACAAACGCACATACTTATATATGTTTCTGAGTTGAGAGCAAACCAGGACTACACAAAATGTTTTCAAAACATTTTTTCATTTATTTTTAAAGTCTAAAGAATGAATTTGAAAATGTAATTTCAGTTCTCACCTAAACTATTTTGTTTGCTACCAGGGATTGTTTCAAAGTACATCCATCCAGAAGAGATTCTAAAAGCTGTTCGTTCAGACATAATGGTAGTGTTTCATGTGTTCCTGTGGCTGTTTCTGTATTGTACTCTGAATAATGAAAGTAGTAAGACAGAATGGCACTCAGAAATAGCCAAGGGAGGAAAGGTTAGGGGGGCAATTTGGAAAAAAAAAAAAAAATTCTTCCTAGACATTTTGCAGATTTGATATAAAAGCAGGCTTGGTAGGAGAAACAGAAAATGGAAAAAACATAGACACAAGGGAAGACAGTGGTCCAGCTGCTTGTTTTTGCTATAACCAGAGAATTATAAATTGATCAAGCTTTTAAATGTATTCAGGTAAAGACCACTGCTAATTCTGATAAATTATTTTCAGTTTTAATGTTCTACTGTGACATGCAGTGTTAATTATTTCATGAACTGTGAAGTTCTACTGGCAAGAAGGGGTATGTGGACCAGAAAACAGACACCTGCTGCTCCCATCAAATCCTGCAGTTATTTGTCAAGTGTTTCTGCAAATCCATTTCAGATGCAACAGAAAGCACAACTGGCAGAACAAAATAGTCTAAAAAGAGAAAAGAAGGTGCCATTTTGTCAGTCCAATGGCATTCAATTATTTCCCGTTTATGGTCATGTAGCTTGATTCCAAGTGTTTGGCAAAAGAAGCAAACCTAAACTGAGTCATAACTTAAAATACTATTCCTTAATACATATAGGAAAACATGCAGCACTTCTCTTCTTCTGCATCATCATAATCAGCAGCAGCTTTTGCACTTGATGACTTCACTATGACATCACATGATAACTTGCATTAAACTTACTTTTATTAACTCTCTCATCACTGTCAAAAGTGCACTTTCCAAACTCCTTTGACAATGTGGTGAATAGACACATTAAGTCTGACAAAAATCTGTGGTAGTTTTATACTATGGACAAAAGTCTCTGAGTTCAGAAGGATTAGATCATCAACATTATGAAGCAAATGTGATTAAACGGATTTATGTATTTTCCCTAGAGTATTTATTTCAACATGACTGGCCTATAGTGAAAGAGAGATTACTATTTACTCATATAATTTTTATATGTTTCCACTGTAGAGCAGTTTAGATCAATACTTTAAACTACAGCTGAAAATGTGGAATACCTACTGCAGAGTTTACGATGTGTTTACAGAGTGTGTGCATTTAGTATAACAAACAAGCTGAACAGAGTCTTGTGAATTGTCAATTATGTTACACAGGAAAAGACTTCATTACAAATATTCTAAATTAATATTTAAGGTTTACCATGTGTGTTTTCCCTGTGTACATCTTATGTTACTATTCTTTTTTTTTTTTTTTTCCTTTGCTTGACTTCCTTTATTAGAATGAATATGTTCTCTGGATGTTTCTACCATTCAACATTATATTCTTGTGTGTCATATTTCTCATGTGCTCTCAACACAGTCTTTTGAACTCTGACCTTCTTCTGACTTAGTTGTCTTTCATTTTTTCTGCTACTATTTTAGGTTTTTTTTTTTTTTAAGATCTTCCTTGCTCCCCCTGTATTTTCTGCAGCTGTTTCAAGGGCTACTTGAGTTGTAAATATACTGTCCTTGTTTCACATAATTTCAGGTTAGTATCTCCAAATAAGGACTATCTATGGGATCAACTACTGTTTGAGTTACATCCAAAAATATCTTGGCTTACTTCTGGTATTATCTTATATATTTTATATACATTATACATAAATTATTATATGTATTTATATCATAATATAAATTTGTTGTCAGCTGAAGCTCAACTTGAAAATCTTTCTTAAATTATTCTCCCACATAAATCTTTCCTCCCTAACTTTCTCAACTGTGATGCCATCTTTCTGCTGATATTTAAAACTCTCCTTTGTCTTAGAGAGCTTTCTGGGTTTTCATGAGTGGTACATGTTTTATTTCATCTTCTATAAATCCTTTCACTCTAGGCAAATTCTTTTGACTGTATGTCTCTGATGGTACAGCTGTCCTTTTTTCTGGACTTAGTAATGCCTTATTCCCCTTCTCAGATTGATTCTCATGTTCAGTCCAGAGATCAGCACTCTAGGCTGGGTAAGAAGTAGAATGCAGATTTTCTATTAATGATGAGATTTTATTGGCAGAAACATAAGTAACAATGAATTTGAATATCAGATTTGGACATCAAGCAGTTATCCAGCTGATTATTTGGTTTGTGTGTGACTTGGACAGGTAGGCAATTCATGTCAGGCAACAGGAAAAAAGTATGTATCAGGGTTTGTGTACTAAGGAAGTATGTGGTGGTCACTAAACAGAGGTAGTCCCAGGAAGTCTTTGTGACTCTGGTTATCAACTGAATTTCTGCTAGTCTTTTCGGTTTTGCTACCACTAATCTTGTGGCCTACATGCTGGCCTGGCCTAACAGGAGCAACACAGGCCCAGTCTGGGACTCCCCCAGTGCCTGCCAGCATCACTGGTGACAGTGATGTAATTACCATCAGGGGGGTTGAGTTCAATACTGGTTTTGTATATATTCAATTTTTATAATTATTAATTTCATTTTCATTAAAGCTGTTCTAGTTTCCTTTTCTAATTGCTAAGTCCCTTTCTCTTCCCCTTTGGGGAAGGAGGTTGGGGCTAACAGAGAGCATCTGTTATAGGTGTAAGGGGCCACCCTGACCCTAAACCATGACAGATTTATTGGTGCCCAACGTGGGACTCGAACCCATGACCCTGAGATTAATAGATCATTTAGGCAGCCTGTTTTAGTTTCCAATTCTTAAAGATGCTCAGGAAAAAAAGGTGATACTCTCTGAATCAAGCTAACCGGAATTTGAACTATTCAGCAATCTATCAGAGCTCTGAGCGTGCCCCACGTTGGGCACCAATAAATCTGTCACAGTTTAGGGTCAGGGCAGCCCTTTAGACCTATAACAGACGCTCTCTGTTAGCCCCCCCTCCCTCCCCAAAGGGGAAGAGAAAGGGACTTAGAAATTAGAAAAGGAAACCAATGGACAATCCTTTTATGTTGAGATTACCTACTGCTGAATATCTTATACTGATGCTGTAATTAATTCTCAGGACAATTCTTCAGGAGTTTTTTGTGTTTGGAATATCATGATTGATAAAGAAAAGAAAATTTTTAAAGCTTTCCCTCTTGTTACTCTTTTTTCCAGTTTTTTTTTTTCACATTTATTAATGTGTTTGTTACCCTACTGCCATCATTAGCATAGGTAGTGTAAAGTTAGCTATTAGGCTCAGCAAGCAATGCAACTATCCTAGGACAGAAGTAATCTGCCTTGAAACAGCAGTCAGATCACACAGCTAAGATTCCTGGATGTGAACTGGTATGAATTCTTGAACATACCTTTCTAAAGGCTCTGACATATTTTTGAATCAAATCTACAAGATATCAGATACTTCTCTTTGATTTGTCAAGACTTAGATAGAAACCATCATACCGTGTTTTAGTCTAGTACTCTAGACTACTACTAGAGTATTAGTCATTCTTAAAAGGGTTTTCTTAAGTGTCTATTGATGTAGTAAACATAAAATCCACCATTATGGCAGAAAGCATGATGTTATTAAAATGTTGATATCAAGTGTAACTGAACATTAAATTTTGATAAGATAAGGATCTTGATTTATTCAGCTACAGAAGGTTTGTGTTTTTACACTCATGTTTACTTACTCTGGAATACTTTGACTATATGTGTCAATAGAACTAGGAGATACTGTTCCAGTTAATCATGTAAATGTTTTCTTCCTTGAGAATCATGAGACTGACTGAAGTAAAATGATAGGAGCGGATTTTCTGAAATAATTTTGTATGTTTTCAATCATATTATAATCAATCCCATATGTGACTAATACTGCTCATATGATTCTCTCAGTCCTCTCATCCAATACACACATCTTCACTCACAATTTTGTTTTTTAATAGAGTGATGATCTTCATCTGGAGCCAAAGAAATTGGGCAAGGGCTTCCTTTCTTGGGAGCCATTAAACTGCCTTTAATTAGTATCTGCCAAGGCCATTAATGAGTTTTCACCACACAGTGACTCATGTTTAAAAAAAATGAAAAAAAAAGATTAAAAAAAGGGGTCTGAAATATGTCAAGGTAAAACAAACCTAGCAAGCAAACACCCTGCAGTTCATGAGAGATGTTGAAAGTCTCTTGTCACAGAAAAACATTACAGAACTCTTAAACCAAGTAATTTGATAAAGTTGTATCAGTAAAAAACAAAACAAAAGCAAAAAAGTTACATACTGCTATAAGCTATAACTGCCTTTTCACCACTGCAGAGCATATGCTTTTCTGTACCTATTATATTTATTAAGATAAAAATACTTATAAGGGTAGGAAAAATTACTTGTATTTTGGTTGGTGCTTAATTCTGAACAATATTTATTCAACTTGAGCTCAAAATAGCTGTAATTAATTACCTCAAACAGGCTACTTCTGATGAATAGCCTATACCTATGGCATGAGAGAAGTCAGCTCCTCACGGGGTCCATGTGACATCTAGTCTTTTGCTCCATATTGTCACTACAGCCCTGGAAAAATGCTCCAGTGTGTCAGCTTAGGAAGTGCTTCTATGATACTTATGGTTAGGTGGCAATATTGAGACTACACTAGGGAACTAAGCCCCCATTGTGGGATATTAGTACACATGGGCAATCCAAACTATAACCCGATGTCTGAAGGATAACAAGAATGGAGATTGACTGAAGGACAGTAGGTGGCATGCGTGTCAGGAAAGGGAAGCAGGGCAACACAGTTCCGGGTATGGAAAGCTATTGAGATAGAGTGGTTGCTGCCTGACTGCCTGCAGGGCACCAATCAAGAAAGGACACGTGGACACTTATAACCAATCGTGATCTGCTTATGGGCACATGGCTCGTTGCCTGAGCTATATAAACCGTGCATGTATTGCAATAAAGGGTCATCATTGTTTACTTTGATCATATTGGTTGTGTGTGGCATCCATTATTCCTCCACAATTAGGTGGCAATATTGAGACTATAGTAGGGAACTAACCCACCATTAGAAGAATTCTGCAGATTTTTTCCCATATTATGCAGTCAGCTAAGCCCCATAGAGGTGAAGTCTTTCACCCAGCAATGAGTTCAGCTTCCACAGTCACACAGACTCATACCATTTGTATCAAACCAAATGGCAGGAACCCAATATCAGTGGAGGATTTTTATTATTCAAGCTTGGCAATTTGTAAATTTAACTTTACAAAATTTTCTTAATGGTACTGCTTGTAGTAGGATCTAGAATTAGGTGTTGAAATTGTTTCTTGTTCAGGTAGCATAGGAGCAGTGCCTTTTTCCTTAACCATAAACAGTCCTATTGTACCCTAAGGAACTTAATGAACTGGGATTTTATGTCTAGCTTGTAGTCATCTTCCTACAGGAATTTAGAAGCAATGCCTTGAATATTTACTCCCTTTTCCACAAATATATGGGTCAGTACTATATGTATTTTTCCATTTTCTACATATGGGAAATCTCAGTAAAGTAAATCTTGAAGACCTCATATGAAACTATTCAGACAGTTCATGAAAAAACCACACTTTTTTTATTGTGCTGATATGGCATACTTTTTACGTTGGTCCTTGAGCGGGCTCAACAGTAGAGAATCCTGTCAGTATAATGACCTCACAAGCCCCTCCACCAAGCTGCATCTTACCTATGTCTTCTGTGAATTATGAAGCAAAATCTTGACATGCATCTGATTCCTTTTTTTTTCATTTGCTACACTATATTCTGTAGTAAAAGCCTTTTAAAATCAGTAACCTGTATGATAAACTGTTGTCACCATACATTCAAATGTAATTTCTCTCATGCTCTTATATTGAAAAAAGATCACAATAAATGACTGTAGTTGTTTTCATTTTCCCTTGTTATCCTTTATGTTTACTCAGTGAAACTTTACCCAGAATTTAAATTTCTTTGAATGCAATGTTCCTGACCTGGCTAACAGATAATACCAGAAACACAAATAAAAATTACAATGTTCCCTCGTTTACCCAGGAACATCCTGGTCTGTTCCAGCCAAAAGCAGGAACTGGAATGAGAATCCATGTTTTCTGGCATAACGCTATTAGGCAGAAAAGAATGGTTAATTAAGTGACTATATACATCTGTCCAATTATTTATAACATGAATAAGGGGAAGACTGACTCAGTCTTTCTATCAGTACTCTGTGGACGAACACTTAGGAACATATTTGTTGAAGGCACACTGCTTTCAGTATAGAATTCACCTTGAGGAAAACTTAGTCTTTCCACAAAATGAATTACAAGATTCATTTTCACCATCATACAAGTCCACTAAGCAACATACTAAGCATACATACATAGGTAACAAGAAAAAGAATTTAATGCTGAACTTCATCTGTAGCTATGTCAAGCATGAATGCTTACTAAGATTTCTCTGGTTTTCCTACAAAAGTTCAGCGATTCCTTTCTGTTGGGAAAAGCTTCAAAATACGGCCTCAGAGCAGCTTATGCTAGGATGCCATGGATAAGTATGACCATCTTCTGCAATTTTTCATCCAGGCTGCTCAGCCCATAAAGGAAATGGGCTTCATGCCCTTATGAGACTTTACTGAATGCATTTCTAGATACTCTTCAGAAGAGTTCCAAGACCTGTGACAGACACTGAAACAAACTGAATAAGGAAAGTATGAGAAATTCTTTGAGGAAGAAGTCTTCAGTCCCTCAAGGTGACCACTGTTTTAAGACTGAAGAACTGTCTCAGAGTTTAGGCAAAGTGAGAATGATGGAGAGAATTCTTGGGAATACTCCCTTCCCCCTGGCTTCTGAGAAACTGCCTCTGAGCTATCTTTGCTGAAGGTTGTATCACTTCTTTATGCAACTATGAAGCACCTGTAAAAATTAAATGTCTATTTTTTTCCTACAGACTTGTGATGGTTTGACCTTGGCTGGATACCAGGTGCCCACTGAGCCACTCTATCACTTCCTCTGCTCTTCCTCTCAGATGGACCAGGGGGAAGAAAATAAGATGAAACTCATGGGCTAAGACAAAAGTAGTTTAATGAAGAAGAAAAGCAATGCCATGCGTGGAAGCAAAAGAAAACAAAGATTTAAACTCTACTTCCCTTCATCAGGCAATGTCTGGACCTTTTCAGGAAGCAGGGTTCCAAACACGTAGCAGTTGTTCTGGAGGATAAGTCGATGCCCCCGCCTCCTCCTCCTTTTCCTAGCTTTTATAGTTCAGCTGACATTATATGCAATGGAATATCCCTTTAGTCAGTTCGGGTCATCTGTCCCAGTCATGTCCCCTCCCAAGGTCTTGCTCACCCCATCCCACTGCAGGGGGAATGCTGAAAAAACAGCCTTGTTGCTGTGCGAGCCCTGCCCAGCAGTGGCCACAACACAGGTGTGTTGTCAGCACCTTTCCAGCTCTCAATGCAAAGCACAGAACTGGGAGAGCTGCTATGGGGAAAATTAACTCCAGCTCTGTTAGACCCAATACAAGACTTTATAAAGAAAAATCTAATTACCATCAGCAACCACTGAAGCATCAGTGATGTTTCACATATATTTCCAGAATAGCTCTAGTTTGCCTAAAATAATTACAAATAGTCTTAGCCTATATACTCAATACTTTAGAATGTAGGGGATGATTTTGTCCTGCACGTATTTTGTGGAACAAATGCTGATTACAAGGAGCTCATAATGAACCAGCAGGTAGGATGTATGGAGTTCATGGAAATCATACTCTATGATACTGATATTTTCCAATCTGTAAGGACTGTTCCAGTGAAAGTGACCGCAATTGGGACATTCTACCCTAAAACAAGTTTATAGACATAAAAGACTTTGGTTGTTCCAGAAGTTGTGAAGAGGTTATCAGTTCTGGTTCAAGCAGGAGGATGACTTCTGGATGTCACTTTCAACTGGAATTATTCTACAATTCTGATTCTAATTTTTGCATGATGGAGGACAGTAACAACTAATGTTCTATGCAGCTTAAGAAGAAGGGGATTGTTCAGTTGTTTTCTGGGCACATTATAAAAGACCAGGTTATAAAAATATCTCTAAACAAAATTCCATTAGTGATTTAAAAAAAAAAATTCTCTTTTAGTAAACTTTCTCATTGACTTTTATGTCTACCATTTGACTATGACAGGAAATTACTTCTGTTTCCAAAGACTCATTAGTAGTTCAGATTGCATAATTGGTAAAAGAAAAAAATTATATATTGCCTATAAAAGCTCCTTTCAAATTTGATCCAACTATGAAAACTTTATTTTTAGAGAACAGCTTTTCTTATTCCCCACTATGTGTGGTGTATTAGTCCTTGAGAAACTCCACACCCACTATAGCACAAAGTTCTGATCTGTCTCTGCATCTGATTTGCCACAGAACTTTATGATTTTAGCTTATTATTAAGGAGTATTTAAATGCTTCACCTTTAAGTCTCGGGGAGAGATAATTCTTATTCTCATTTCAAATGATATTTAATGCAACTCAGGCTAAATTTTTACTAGCTGTTGAAGTTATGAAATGCCTGTGTAAAATAAATTATAGACCATGTGGCTTCAAAGTTCTAGATCTGTAAAATTTTAGAATCCTTTATTTAGGGTATTTCAGGAGAAGCTGAATCAAAGGCATATCACTGTTCTGTGGTGCAGGTGACACTGCCCATCTCACCATTGCCACATGTAACAGCCGGGCACCTGTCCACTTGCAGTGTGTGAGCTCCCAGCATGGCAGGTGACAGCAGTCACAGTACAACAGAGCGGAGGTGGCATTTCAAGTCAAATGTACAAACCCAGGGAGGAACATAGATTAGAGACGTTCCATCTTGGGGTAGAAGATATATGTGAGACAAGCTTTAGTGACTGGAGAGTGTGACTACATTTGCAATAAGGAGCCCCTAAGTACAGCAAAGAATGATTTGATACTTGTTAAAAACTAAGATGAGAAGCATGTGAGTCCTTGTAATGAGAAAATTAAGGCACTATCCTGGGGGTTAACTCAGATTTTAACTATTTTATATGAGAAGACTAATAATGCCACCTGACATGAGAGGCATTTTCCTTCATAATCTGACCTGACCTGAAAGTCCTGTAGCTTTTGTTGCACTCTGATGTCTGAGAGCAAACTGCTTGCTCCATCACTGTTTAGGTGGGACAGAGAAACTAAACCTTACACTTGGCAAACCTCCTTTATAAAAGGAATATATCTTTATACGTTTCATATTTGTGTTATACATTATACAAAAGGACATATTTCATTTCAATATTTGCTTAAATCTATATGTATTTAGAATTCTCCCCTTTAGGAGGGGGCAATGTAACAAAAACAGAAGGGAGTTACCAATGATTTTGTTAGCATTTCTTCACTACAAGGAAGTGGTGCAGAAATAGACTCTTTTATGGCACTTCAAATAATCTGCCTCTTTCTTGGTGAGATATTGACATGTTGCAACAATTTTTATACAAGCCTATGTGGCTCCACTCCCCATCTTTAATTAATAGGCAACTGATTTTCCAGGGTATGAGCATGGTGACATTTTCTTTGTCCTGACTTAGGTTTTTACTACAGCATAGAAACTTAATTCAACAGGGTTTGGTGCATCACCCGAGAAGAGGATTTCAAAGCATAATTTTTCCTGACAAATCTGTTTAGATATTTGTAGATTGTCACTGACAATTATGTCAATAACAAGTTTATGACAAGGTTGATAAACAGATTCTTGTACAAACTCACAAGAAAAAAATCTCTACGATCACGTCATCATCTGACTCAAGGACATGTAATTGGAGAGATCTGCCTCAAAGTCTTATTTTAGGATGACAAAAAAAAAAAAGAAACTTATAAATGCAGCTCCACAACCTGGAATGGTTTGCAAGTAAAGCCAAAAAAGAAATATTTTTTGCAAGGTTATTAAAAATAATGTTGCATATGGTTATAAGGATTTACTTAAAATTAGCATAGAATTTAATGAGACACACAGGAAAACATAGAAAAATACCCTAGGCTTTTCAAATTAAAAATAAATACAAACACCCTACATCCTGAAGCCAATTGTGTTGAATAAAAATTAAGTTTTCAAACATTATTAATTTTTTTTTTTTGTCTTCACCATATATGATAACGGTCTTTTCTGACTACATTTAATTCACATCATGTAGAACACCATCTTGGATCACAGCCACACCTGCAGTTTGTTCTATGTGTAAACAAGATGAATCATGAAGTATTTTGCTGCTCCAGAATTTCCTTTAGAAAAATTCCATTTCCTCATTAAGGTTAACTTCTCTGCCTTTTGCATTATTTCCAAAGTACAAAATAAACACAGGGAGAGGTGAGGTAACCCACAAGTTATATGTGGTAAGCAATAAGGGATATCAAGTACCCAATAAGTGATAAAAGAATATGGTTTAAAATTCATGTTAGACTTGTACTAGTAGATGTTGAACTGCGGGTAAGAGCTGCTAAGCCTGTGCAGGGTATACAAAGTTGGTCTATTACTTTGCTTTAGTTAAGAGACCATGCCAACTTTTACAGCTCTTCTTTCTGTTTCTGTGCATTTCTAAAATTGCCTTGTGTGTGTTTCTATTCTTGTTTTTGTCCCCCCTGCCTACAGCAGCCTTTCAGTCTGTCAGCCTTCTAATGTTTTCTTTTAACCTTACCGATGAGGTACAGACTCAGTCTGTGCAGCTCAAAACTCCCCTGGTGTGTGGCCTCAGCCCTCTGACCTTAGAGGTTGCATGTACCGTCAATATTCAACATACAGAAAGACATAGCCTTCATACTTCTGACTGGTCAGCATGATGTTTGTGCACAACATACAAACCCAAGAAAGATGCTATGCAACCACTTTGCACTTGTGAGTCCAGTATCTATCATGTCTGAGTCAGTTCTCTAATGCCATGAAGTAGAACAAGTGTGATCTCTTCGACTAGATTAAAATTGTTACCCAAGTACTCTATCCCAGCTTGTCACACAAGCATGTCCATCACTTCACCTTGCATGCAGTGGAGTGTAATTCTATGTATGCACAACTGCTATAGTCTGGATTCCCAGATTTCTCTATCCCCTAATGAGACTATTGGGACTACTGCCATTATGCACATTATGCTGTCTGGACTCTGTAAATCTCATACAGATGGTCAAAGAAGACTTAGGGTGGTAAATAATACCTTAGAAAATATATAGGTAGGGAGACTGCCTTGGAAATATGTTCATAGTAACCTTCCCATCTGGATGGTAAGCATTTTCATGCATTTTTGATCTATAGCCAATTTTCTTCAGCTCTTTATTCGTCTCCTGTCATGTACACTGCTGTGTATATATTTTTATAAAGCCTTGTCTTGACTAGAGTTACTACCATTAAACAGTAGAAATCTCTCCAAATCATAGATGAAACTACAAACAGCCTTAAGGAACAGTCAATTGTATCTCAAGGGAAATTAAAAAAATCCCCCCACCTTTTACTACCTACATTTAACCTATTTTGTATGGGGATTTTATGCCATAAAGCACAGGAGAAATAATGCTGCCAATATTTCAGACCCTCAGGCTCCCATCAGAAATGGGCTGCTTTGAAAAGTGTGTTCAACAGTAAGTATTTAAACTGTATTCAGATCATTATATCAGTACCACAAAATTGTCTCCCAGTGGAAGTTGGAGATTTTCCTCCTGAACGCGGAACTTCTCCACAGTTCATTACCTCTTTTTTCTATTTCATATTGCAATAGACCAAACAAAATAAGCAAAAAATCACTTAATTTTAAGTTTCCTGAAATGGATTACATAATATAAGGCTGCTGGTGAACAAAAGTTTTAAAATGTATACATTTAATAAACATTGAAAAAAAATCTCATTATTTTACTCATCAAGCAGAAAGCCTTATATTTCAGAAGTGGTTTTCACCTGTGTATAGCCTGATTTATCAAGTGGTGAAAAAAAGGTTTCTGAGCATTACTTGACCTCTTTGAATGACATGTTTGCAGAAGATGCTGTACTGAAACCTTACGTACCAGGCAAATTGTCCCAAAAGGCATACACCCATCATAGATGGTGTGAGTATAAAACAGATGGCAATTTGAAATCCATCCTGTTCTCTTCTGCAGACCCTGAAAACCCACTCTTTTCAAAAGGCTTCATGCTGGCATGTGTGCAGATGAGTTTCCATGACTGATTAGCTGGCTGCAAAGCATTATCTATGAACCCACAATGTGATGAGGACACAGCAAAAATGTCCACATCCAATGCTTTGTGCCTGCTATTGCTGCCCCATCAGTGGAGGAAGGAGAGATGTATTTAACATCATGCATCTTATGAAAAGTGCATGCATACTTCACTTTTGTAGTACTCCCTGAAAAATGGCCTGTTTCCTGCTAACAATAATAATTCCATGCCAATTTTGTTAATTAGATCATTTTTGCATGCCTTAATAACAGCATTCAGTAGTGTACATTAAGCTCCCACATGGACAACATCATTAATGCTATGACTTTTTCCTCTTGAAGAAGCAGTAAGTTGGGTAGTAAAATTAGGAATTAGTCATGTTGGGAAAGATTTTTATGTATGCAGCATAATCTGTTCTGAATATGGACTGTGGTATATAACTGCAAAGTGAAAAAAACCCGAAAGTTCTGAATGAAGAGTAAAAAGAATTTCCAAGGAAAACTATAATATTTTACATTTTGGTTTAAATTTCTAAATTATTTAATTGACAAAGAAAAGTTATCTATCTGCCGAACTAGGTACAGTATTTTCTTGACATTGCAAACTAATTTTATATAAAATTGCATCATATTACATGCCACCAGACTTTCTTGCAATCATATAATTTTGTTCTGTCTCCATCAGAAGCTTCACATGTAAACAGAGAAGAAAAGGGTAAGACCCTGTCATTTAGACAAATAACAATTAGTTGCCTAAAGAACTATCACGTGAATGATATTTTAGGTATATTACATTACTTATCTCCAATAAGTAGGACTGAATATAGAGCTTAAATCTAAACTCTGGATTCATGACCATCATCTTCCTTTTAAATAGCAGAACCAAATACTCCTTTGTAAACTCTTAAAGATGCAGGTTTGAAGATTGAACTCCCTGCAGTGTTTGTCTCATAAACATTTTTAAATAAGTTCAGTCTGCAAATAGGAACCCTGATCAGGGCTGGTCCTTCAAGAATTACTTAGTCTTCTTTTTCACCGCTTTCAAAGTGTTTGTCTCGTTTGTTGTGTGTGGCTGTAAGATGGAGCAACTTAGGTTGAGTAGAAAGTTGGACAACCTGGTCATTTCTCCTGTGTTGTAGAAAACTAAAAGCACTATATAGCAAAGGAAAAGCATGCTTGTTTTGAACATTGGTCTCATACTGAACCTTTGTCCAGCAGAATATTCACATACTAGGCAAGTAGAAAAAAGCCTCCTCATGAAATACTTGTTAATTATAAAATACAGAGTTGCAGACATTGCCCAAATTCATCTGAACCTCCTAAAATCCCATTACAGACATTTTTCAGACCATTTTTCTTTCGAGCCACTAGATTACAGTAATTTTTGGCCAATTCATCCTTTTGATGCTAATTTATTCTTTTGCTTCTCCTATTGAACTCTCCCTGAATTGTTCAGCAGGTGCAAAATCTCCTTGTGTCTATTCGTAAAGGTGTGATAAGTTTTCAACATTCAGCCCTAGTTATATCCAGATCTCCATAGTCTATATTATGAATTACAGATTTCAGTTTAAGGAATCACATTTTTGTTTTAATGTATAATTGATGTTTAAGGACACTGTAAAATTCAAGGTTTTGTGGTAGCTACTTAAAAAACTATTTCATATGAACAGGAAGCAACCTGGCTTCCCTTTCTTTGTTTTTTATTACTTGTATGGATATCAGATAGACAGGAATGTAGAAGACAGCCTCTCATTTGTCTCTGTGTACTAAACATAAAAAGAAGAAAGCTTTGGCAATTCAGAGCAATCCTGTCAAAAGACTGTTGCATGCTGGTACTTATTTTGCTCACTTCTCATTTGCATATGAAATCCTGTTTGACAGGTCTGAGTGCAGAGTAAATTAAAAATTTAACCACTCTTTATCTGTTATTTATGTTCTGGATAATCTAAAGTTACAAGTTTTCTTCACATACAGTGTATTAAGGTGAGAAAATATACAAAAATAGACTCAGAACATACTTTTCCTATTTGCTTGAAATAAGAGCATAGAAGCATTAGCAATGGTCTTGTTTTTAATCTCCGCTGGCATTTTAAAGTGTCAAGATGTATGCTGCAATGGAGAGCTTTTGAACCTATCCTGAAGAGAAATAATTATCTAAAAGTTAATGAACTGAGCTCTGTAATGGACTGGGTAGAGCTAATTGATATGAAGCATTAAGAAAACCTGTCAAAAGATGAAAACAAAAAATCTTCAAGCTAATCTGAAGTGACCCAGGAGAAATCAATAACAGAGAATAAGTCTGACAGTAAGTAAGCAGCAGGGTCTGGTAAAGTTCTCACTAGAATACCTATTGAATAAAGTTGTACTGAAGGATTGTTGTACAATTTCACAGAATCACAGAATCACAGAGTGTTAGGGGTTGAAAGGGACCTTGGAGATCTTCGAGTTCAACCCCCCTGCCAGGGCAGGATCATATAAGCTACCCTACAACCTAATCTACCCTACAACCTAATCTACCCTAACACAGGTCACTCAGGAATGCATCCAGGCGAGTTTTGAAAATCTCCAGAGAAGCAGACTCCACAACCTCTCTGGGCAGCCTGTTCCAATGCTCTGTGACCCTTACTGTAAAGAAGTTCTTCCTCATGTGAAGGTGGAACCTCTTGTGCTCCAGCTTATATCCATTCCCCCTAGTCCTATCACAAGGCACGAGTGAGAAGAGACTGCCCCTTCCTCTTGACACTTAGCCCTCATATATTTATAAACATTTATCAAATCCCCTCTCAGTCTTCTCTTTTCCAGACTAAAGAGCCCCAGGTGTCTCAGCCTCTCCTCATAAGGCAAGTGCTCCAGTCCCTTAATCATCCTTGTAGCCCTCCATTGGACTCTCTCAAGCAGATCCCTGTCTCTCTTGAACTGGGGAGCCCAGAACTGGACACAATACTCCAGGTGAGGTCTCACCAGTGCGGAGTAGAGGGGGAGGAGAACCTCCCTCGATCTGCTGGACACGCTCCTCTTGATACACCCCAGGATACCATTGGCCTTCCTGGACACAAGGGCACATTGCTGCTCCATGGAGAACTTGTTGTCCACCAGGACTCCCAAGTCTTTCCCCACAAGACTGCTCTCCAGCAGATCACCTCCCAGTCTGTACTGGTGTAATTTATTATTCTTACCTAGATGCAGGACTCTACATTTATCCTTGTTAAACCTCATTTGGTTCTGCCCTGCCCGGTTCTCCAACCTGTCCAAGTCTTGCTGGATGGCTGCACAGCTTTCAGGTGTATCTGCCAATCCTCCCAGTTTTGTGTCATCAGCAAACTTCATGAACAGACACTGTCCTGTCATCAATGTCATTGATAAAGGTGTTGAACAGGACCGGACCCAGCACTGATCCCTGGGGGACTCCACTGGTTACAGCTCTCCAGCTGGACTTGGCACCATTGACCACCACTCTCTGGACTCTATTGTCCAACCAGTTACTAATCCATTTTACTACCTGCTCTTCTATCCCATACTTCCTGAGCTTCTCCACAAGGATGTTATGGGAGACTGCGTCAAAAGCCTTGCTAAGGTCCACTGGTCTCCCTGCATCTAGCCATCCAGTTACAATATCATAGAAGGCTATTAGATTAGTCAAGCATGACTTCTCCTTGGTAAATCCACATTGACTACTACCTTCTTATCTTCCATGTGCCTAGAGATAACCTCCAGAATGAGCCTCTCCATTATCTTTCCAGGGATGGAGGTAAGACTGACTGGTCTGTAGTTTTCTGGAATCTTTTTCCTGCCCTTTTTGAAGGCTGGAGTGACATTGGCTTTCCTCCAGTCGCCCGGCACCTCTCCCGTTTGCCATGATTTTGCAAAAATGATGGAGAGTGGCAGGGCAACAACATCAGCCAATTCGCTCAGCACTCTTGGGTGCATCTCATCAGGGCCCATGGACTTATGTATATTCAACTTACGTAACCGGTCCTTAACCCAGTCTTGATTGACCAGTGGAGAGTCATCCTTCCCCCAGGCTTTCTCTCCTTCAACCAGGGACTGGAGTTCACAGGGGCTGGTCTTAGAAGAAAAGACTGAAGCAAAGAAGGTGTTGAGAAACTCTGCCTTCTCTGCATCCTCAGCTATTAAGACTGCTTTCTCATTCAGCAGTGGAACCACAATTTCCTTGTTCTTCCTTTTGGCACTTATGTGTTTAAGGAAACTTTTCTTATTCTCTTTTACCTTACTCACCAACTTAAGCTCTAAGAGGGCTTTGGCCTTCCTTATTGCCTTCCTACATGCCCTGACTACTTCTCTATAATTTTCACAACTGACATATCCTTTTCTCCCTGAACTGTATAGTTCTTTCTTCCTTGAAATCTCCTTCAAATGCTCCCTGCTCATCCATGTGGGTCTCCTAGTGTGCCTTCCAGATTTTTTCCTCAAGGGAATACATTTATCCTGGGCCTGAAGAAACTGTTTTTTTAAAAATTAACCAACTTTCTTGGTCTCCTTTACCCTCCAGAGTACTATCCCATGGGATTCCAGCAAGTAGATCTTTGAAGAGTTCAAAGTCAGCCCTGTGGAAGTCCAGGGTTGCAGTCCTACTTACTGCTCTAGTTCCCCCTTGTTTAATACTAAGCTCTATCATATCGTGATCACTATTATCCAGGCTATTCCCAACCCTAATGTCTCCAACCAGTCCTTCTTTATTAGTTAATACAAGATCCAACAGTGCACCCCTCCTTGTTGGTTCATCCACAACCTGCATTGGAAAGTTGTCATCTACGCACTGCAAGAGCTTTTTGGACTGGGTATGCCTGGCTGTATGGGCTTTTCAACAGATATCGGGGTGATTTAAGTCACCCATGACTACCAGGGAGGGTGTTCTAGAGGAGGGTGTTCTAGGGAGGGTGTTTCCATAGTATAACATAGGATTCTTGATAGCTTAAGGCATCATCTTACTTCAGTCCATAGAAAAATCAAAGAAAGAAGAATGAAATACATATATTTTGGTTTCAGACTCTGTTTTTGTAATTAGACATTAAATATGTGAACTTTGAAAAGAAGGCCCTGTAGACTACATTTTGGGTTTGATTTCAACAGTATACCCTCTCTACAGTATACTCTTTCAACAGTATCCTCTCTCTAATGCTTTTTTTTGTCTGAAAAAGGTAGAAATTTCACATGGTCAGAACTGCCATCATTGAGACAGATGTAGATATCATTCTGTCTGTACTTTTTTTTGAAGTCTCTGTTACATTCACAGATGGATTTCCACATCATAAATCCTTCACCTAAAGAGATTTTTTTTAAAGAAACTCCCTCTCCCGCCTGCCCAGAGCCATTTATTAATTATGTCCTTTCACTTGTTATTTATAGAATCATAGAATCATAGAATGCTCTGGGTTGGAAGGGACCTTTAAAGGTCATCTAGTACAACGCCCCAGAAATGAGCAGTCTTCAACTAAATCAGGTTGCTTAGAGTTCTGTCCAACCTGACCTTGAATGTTGCTAGGGACGGTGCATCAACCACTTCTCTGGGCAACATGCTCCAGTGTTTCACCACCCTCATAGTAAAGAATTTCTTCCTTATATCTAGTCTGAATCAATACTCTTTTAGTGTAAAACCTTTACCCCTTCTTCTATTGCTATAGGCCCTGAAATATATGTCCCTATCTTTCTTATAAGCCCCCTTTAGGGACAGAAAAGCTGCAATAAGGTCTCTCTGGAGCTTTCACTTTCCCAGGCTAAACAACCTCAACTATCAAAACTTTTCCTCATAGGAGAGGTGTTCCAGCCCTCTAATCATTTTTGTAACCCACCTCTGGACCTGCTCCACCAAGTCCCTGTCCTGCTTGCACTGTGGACTCCAGAGCTGACTACAGTACTCCAAGTTGGGTCTCAACATAGTAGAGCAGACAGGCAGAATCCTTCAACATGCTGGCCACACTTCTTTTGATGCAGCCCAGGATTCTCAGCTGTGTCAGTGCAAGTACTTGCGTGGCCATATAGTAAAATGAACCAGTGAAATAGTCCAATTTAAAATACAGCTTCTCAAAAGACAGTTCTTATATTTAACAGGGTACATTAAACAGAACTGTCAGATGAACAACTGAACTAGCAGAGTAAGGAGGAGAGTAACCTCCAGTAAGAAGAAGAAAAAAGGTATCTGGATAAGGGTAAGATGGAAATTTTCTGTATGGTGCCCTTAATGTGGGTGATGGAAAGAAGGTCCAGGAGCTGAATGACGAGTTCTCTCTTAGAAAGTGAGATGAGTTATTAAGGCTGAAAAATTTTAACCTGCAGCTCTTACTTCAGATATTAGCTTCCTAATTAACTGCATATAAACTATTCTGGCAGACTGAGGTATATAAATCACTGCTTATACTGCTGAAGATACCCCATAGTTCAGAAGCTTGCAGGGCCATTCAGCAAGCAAGAGGAGTTGAAACTCTGTAGTAAAATGATCCAATGATTCAAGCACTTGTCTGGAAAAAGGGTACCCACCTTTCAAGGATTTAAAATGCATTTCACACTAAGCTCTCTCAGATAAAATTAATTACTGACATTAATGAGCCAAAAGGTGCTGGACCTTTGAATTTCAATATGACATATTTGTCTTATTGTAGTCTAAAGATAAGTATTTAGGCAGTCAGTAATGGTAGGATTTAAAATTCACACTTATGTTCAGCACTGCCTGTTGGCCAAGGTTGGTAGCTCCCAGACTGACACACTAACTGTTGTGTACCTGTGTGAAGTTCCACATGTTTCTCCATTTTAGAAGAAGATTTGGCATTTACCATGGATTATAGATTCCAGTCTTAGATTATATGCTTCAAAACTAAGCATTGTAATGCTGAGAGACACAAAGCATAAATCACTTTGTGAAGGTACTTCTAAATTCTCAGAACTTTCAGTGGTAGCAAAAATGAGAGACTGGCTAATCACATTTATACTCTTTATTGCATCTTATATGTGGCCCAAGTTCTAACTTCAGATATGAGTAACAGATCCCAATAAGGTTTAAAAAAACCCATCTGTATATATTCTGGTTTAAGATAAATGTCTAGAAAGCATCTTTTGCTGAGGTAAGGATAAATATTTGATTTTCTGGGGTTGGAAATGTCCCCTGTGTCTGAGTCATGTTTCTGGTACAAACTCACCACAATCTGGGAAAGCTGCAAGAGTGCAAACAAAGCAGAATTTTCCATAAACTGAAGCCACCATAACATGCACTGTGCAAAGTTCAGTTTACAAACATTTAGGAGAAAAATTAGAAGTCTGTAACTGGATGAGATCCTTGAAATGTTTCTAACGTAGCTTTTGGCAAAGTAGAAATGTAGATATTCAGTAATGGATTATCTCTTGCAAATCTCTCTTCTAAATAATGTCATACTGTTTTCTAGCAATAAAGACCTTATGTAAGAAAGAACTTGCCAGTTTATATCAAAAAGCTGTTTGATAATATGATGATCCTGTACATTACATATTATTAATTATTGTTAATTTTATTTAAGAAGATTTAGTTCATGGAAATTGATAGAAGTTGAAATAAGTTTTGTGAAACTGTTTACAGAGCCACACACAGAAGACTGACGGCTAATAGTATGGTGACAAACTTGCTAAAGTACCATAGAAAATCTAGTTTCCTCCGATCAATTTAAAATTAACCTTATAAAGGCAGGGTTCTGAAACACGTAAATAGGTGCATAGTGGGATTTTCCAAACACTAAATGCAAAAATCAGCTAAGGATTTAAGAATCACATTGATTTCAAAGAGGATAGAACTTTGTTGACATCAGTGACATAGGAAGAAAATCAAACAAGTCATGGAAATTTCAAAAGACGTGTATACACACATACACTGTGTTCCACAGCATATATAGGTATCACAGTGATTATAAACGACAGGGTATTGGGGTTTTTTTTCTTTTATTATTTAGGCCTCTGAAATTCAGGTATGTATTTTCATAATGCGATAGACCTGAAGTGGGTCATTTATCCTAGGCACATTTGTACATGGGCAAGCTTTAGCATTAGGGAAAAAGTGTGCAAAGAGACTACTCCTTCTCCAGCCTTCTCTTCCAAGGCAGTGAGACCTGTCCCACTAGTTGCCTGTGTGTGTTTGAGCACCAGAAGGAAGCAAAGCTTCATACCTCTGATGAACCATTTACAGCAGCCAGATGGTCCTGCATGCTGAGAGCTGAGCATGAGACTGGGACTTTGTGAGCAATTATCTAGTTCACAGAACAAAAATACAAGTTCAGACTTTGGCCTAGAGCAGTAACCCATGTATGTATCTAATGCATTTTCAAGTCTTGAGTTATCCAGCACAAGGTTATATGTCAACATGGAGAGTGAATAGTTCAAACTTAAGCATAAGTTTGCTGAATTAGCACTATCCACTGGTGAAGATGGAGAGCATTACAGACCTTCCAGTCTACAATTTATACAGTTTAAGTTGCAAAAATGAAGCTGCACTTGATATATACTTGAGGAGGGTATGGTACTAGTCTGGTATCAGATAGAACCATAACTAAGCTAGCAGCAGTTTAAAAACATACCCTGAAAGAAGATGAACTTTCCCAAACTTAGCAAGTGTTTGAGATGCTGCCTTAATTGTGTTGGGTTCCCTATTATGACTTCCAAAGCAATTCATAAACAAAACAGATATATGAGCTCAGACTACTCAGAGGACAGCATCTGTTACTCTAGGAAAAAAATATTCTTTGCTACCTTTGAACTAGAATCAACAGGAGCTTAAAGTCATGCATTCATATGAGTGGTATACTGATTTGAAGTCATAACAAGAATTCTATCATTTAACAAGAAGCCCGTACGTTTTTTAAAGATAACTTTAAATATAACTTAAAGTAGCAAATGACTTCTCAGTGTTCATTGACACAAGGAAGAGCAGCCAAAAATAGAATAAATGTACTTGTGATTTGTATAAAAATCATACTAAAAAGGAATGTGCTATGGTCAGAAAGATAAAAACAACAAGTCAATTAGTCCAGTGGGAAATAATATAATTTTTATGTGAAGAATTTTTGGTTTGAGGCATGGGATATCTTAAAGAAAATTTAAATGTTTTTCTGAACAATTTTAAATCGGTAGAGTTCAAACACTAGTGAAACATTGTTTAAAATCTGACTGTAATAAGCAATACAATGATTTTGCCAAAGTTGGTATTGACAAAGAACAGCCAAGGGATTACTTAAAAAATGGGAACAGTCATTCAAAAGAATCTGCATCTTAAGTGAAACAACAAATAAATCCACACAAAACTGTGGCAGTGTTCTTAAAAGTCAAGAAAAATGAAGAGATATGGGAATATTGCAGAAATATTTTAGGAAAAAAAAAAATCAGTCTATTGTTCCTTAACTTAATCTCTAGGCCTTCCACTAATGGCTACAATATTTTCAGCTCTATTCTTATATATATCATATTAGAAAGCAATGGCTATTCACAAACATCTGGTCACTTTTGTTATGAAATATTTTATAATAAGTATAAATTCGATGATTAAATCTAATATTTATTTTTTCAAATCATTTTAATGTTGAGTTTTGCTGTTGTCTTATAAACAACAATATCATAAAAACTTCACAATTTACCATTCAAACAGCTACCATGCAAACAGTATGGAATGCTCATTACTACAGATAACTCATGCAGTAGCATGTGAGAATTCATAGTATAGGGAAAACTCAAAGAAGTAGGTATCCAGGGCTTGATACTGAAAGATGCAGAGTTGTCTGTCTCTCACCCAGTAAAGCACTTAAGCAAATACTTACAGTTTGAATAATTCAATTTTTTTTGTCAAGATATGTATTGAAATAAAGCACTTAATGTCTTTGCTGAAGCAAATCCAGAGTGCTCAGGACCACCTATGTCATATGTTTGCTGGCAAAGTTTTTCACAGTATCAGTCCTGTTTCTAATACCACTTTTTGATTTAATTTTATCCTAAGTGACAAAGCTTCTCTACAGTTGTTTTGGAGCATAACATCTGTGGTTGACATAGCATCCATATTCTCTTTCCTTATGCTCAAGATGTTGATATTGATGTGACATCACATATAGCTATGCCTTCTATCATTATTCCCTCTCTTCTGACATACTCTATTCATAGCTACCATTCACTGGGCAAAGAAAAAGATTTACTACCCTGATTGAAGTGCTGTGTCTGAATGCTTTCACAGGTGAGTAACTAGAAAAATGTAGCATATGCCTAATAAAGTCTCTTTAAGATGAGAAACACCAAGAGGTTTGGGGAAAACAAATGACACACCCACAGCTCTAATAGCGTACTTGCAATTCGACAACTTAATGAACTTGTTTCTGAAGATAGATTTGTATTGGTGAAAGACAAAATGTAAAACTACATATCCAATGCATATTGGATATACTTGTATAACATCTCCTATTACAAAAGCATATTATATCCACCTGTTCTTAGGTAACTAGACACAAAGAAGAAAAATTAATATACTTTAAGAAACATCACCTCCATTCTCTTCCTTTCTGATGAAGAGTTACTTCATAATGTCCCTATGTAGATGATATCAACAGAGGCTGTTAGATATCAAAAATATTTGATAAAAAGATTTCACCTTTCTTCTCAGTGCTTGGAATGTCTTCTTTTTCTTGCCTTCTGTAAGAACAACATGAAGGGGATTTGTGCAACATATGGGTGAGGAAAAAACTTATCAAAACGTTCTTGCTGTCCATCTTGGGCCCTGCAACAGAAGACCCCACTCAGTCCAGTGATTAGTTAATGAGGATTTTCCAGCAGGCCGTAGAAAAAGACTTCTGAGAAGGAGCTTGTGCTTGTCATACAGTTGTCAGGTGTATGTGGGCCAATAGGAAAGACAGCCACTGTATTTCCCTGAGCACTTCACAATATTAAAGATCCTGGAGGGCTAAGAGAAGCTATTTAAGTTGAGGCAAATTTCTTTATGTGTCATTTGACTGTTCTTCTTACGTTATGCCCCCAAATTTCCACCTCTTTGAAGGATAAAGGGAAGGATTCTCACAGGACAGAATGGGGAATAAATGAGTAGGGTATGCATATTTTGTTGTGGAAACTGAAACATCTTCCAGTCATGCTGAAGTACGTGCCAAAAGACCTTAGGGAGGATCCAAAATTTCTCCTTTGAGCTCAAAATGCAATGTGGAGGCATCCCATCTAAGTCTGCAGGTCCTCATTCTCTGAAAGAATTAACCTATCATGATACTGTGTGAGTGTTCATTGGTAAAAGTACATCAGATTTATTCCCATGGGCATAAGGCATAATAATAATAAGGCATAAGGACAGTGTTAATCTAAACCTGATTGTATGGTTTACTCATTATTAGTAGTGGTAAAATTAGTAAATGGATAATTAAGGACAGAAAAGGATTTAATGAAATGTAAGTCTCCACAGGTTTTTAGTTTGAATTATTTTCACAGGAAAATGTGTATTCCAGATGATCAATCTTATATGGGAATAGAAGTGCCTACAGGTATTAGGTAAGAATTCACAATATGGAATAATTTATTTTGAGCTCATAAAAGTGTGGAACAGTAGTCATGTTCATTGTCCTTCTGTCTGCAGTCTTCTCGTTCAGTTTACTTGGATTATTTCTGATTCAAACCAATAAATCCCTTACCTTTTAGAGGAACCACTATAGCTTTGACATAAATTCTGCAAAGCACTAATCAGAATTTGCTGCTGACTGGATTTCACAAGTTCGAAGTTTGTAGAACAGTTTTTAATAGTCTGTCAAATCACTTACCAAATCTATAAGGAAAAATAAATTAACAAATACAGATGCTGCTTAGAATATCACAATGCTGTTTGTAAGTAGCATTATTATGAAATCTGACAATATTGAAGAAAATGGCCCTCTGAATTAATACACTTCAGAGTCCCAGAAGAAATGAAGAAATATGGTTAGTGTAGTGATTGCATGGATGAGCAATAAAAAGCCTACAACCTATGACAAAGAGCTGGTTCAGCTAATTTTTATTCAAAAGTTTACATTATAAGGCTCAGCTGACAGAAAAGGAACAACTAAATGCATACATTTTGCTATAATTAAGACTAGGTATCAGGCATGAATGTTGAAAAGGTTATGAGGCATTGTAAACTAAAATAACATCTGAGTAGTTCCTCTGGATTGAGATAATGATTTCTCTTTGCTGTGTTTCTGTGCTCGTGTATGCATAGATGTTTCATGCTTTCAGTTTCTCTATGACTTGAAATATGCAAAACTGTTCTTAGAATTTGCCTGACCACATCATATTCAGCAATACATATTTTAAAGACATTTTCTGTCAGCAAGAACTGAACAAAAAGAAGAGGAGAAAAAAATGTTTGCTGCTTGCTATGGAATATCTCCTGGATCATGAAAGAATCATAGCACTAAATCAGAGAAAAACATAATTTGACAAACAAGCAAGAATTTTATTATTTTGCCAGGATGACAGCACATCTAGTGTGGGATGATACAGTATGACTTACCTTATGAATTTCAGGTGGGGAGTTTCTGTCCCCAAGTGAATGCTTCATCTACAGTGACACTCAGCCTGATACTGAAAATCTTATGCACAGGTGTACATGTAGTTGTCTATAACTAAGCTAGGTGAGCTATAATCTATGGATGTCTATAAATACAGCCAGGGGAACATAGAGCACAATCCACCTGAGCAGCCAGGTATGTCTAACACAGTGAGAACTAAATTACAATCCATTGTCTTGGAGTGGAATTCAGCTGCCTAAATAGAATTAGTGGGTGGCACTGCAGGTGCTGTGGTACCATGTTGCCTCCAGGATGTTTCACAAATGTGCAGATTTTCTGCAAGCCCTGCATTGTATCAGGTAGTTGAGCAGGCTAAACTAAAACTTTCCCCAAATCTACCTTGATTGAAGCTTAGATACATTGCTCACTGGATTTATCTGTCACTAACACATATGTACCTGCATTCAGGTAACTTACTCTGTAGCCAAAGTCATCACAATTACCCATAAATTGTTAGCTATGTCACATGACAGGTGGAAAGGACAGAAATAGGAGTAGGAAATTGAGTTGTTTTCCAAGCGTCCCAAGCAGAGTTTGGCAGAGGAGGTGGCAGTCCAGTATAGATTGTTTCATAGCACCAAGGAAAAAAATTGAGCCTAGTTATAGAATGCAGGTAGGTTGAATAAGCACAAAATTTGGAATAAATCAGAATCCTGATTTCACTGTCATAATTGTCCAAAGAGTCATCTAGTAACAATAACCAAAAAGTAAAAATGAAAGAATAATCATACAGCTCTAAGAAGCCTGAAATAATCTTCCTGTTTGTGGCAGTCTAATCTTGATGCTGTGTGATATATGTAAAGTGATTTACAGCTATTTAGTTGTCAAAATTGGATTCCAATATGCAGCTGAAGAAGTAAGACTGAGATCAATTTCTCGTATTTGCTTCAGTTGTAGAGCCACATGGCACAAAAATATTCCTGCTTATTTTCTTCTGGCATTTTGTGTTCAGGTGATAGTGAATCTAGCTAGCCAATACTTCTGCGTGAGAGATAGAAATCATGTCAGCAAACTTTTGGCCATGTAAATAACTCATTCCTTCCTCTAAACAGTTTCTTAGGTTCTAAAGTTGGTAATGCAAACAATGATTCATCTTGTTCTAAGTCAGATACCAAACACATTACAATTAGGGAAAATGTCTTTCCCTGTAGGTCCTATTGAAGAGATCATTGTAATTTCATGAATCCCCAAATTAACTTTTTAATGTTGTGAACAACTTCTTTAAATTTTCAGGGACCTTGTTGATGATGTGCTCAGGGATTGACTCTATGCATGGCATGCAGATTTCCCTTGGGCTTATCAGCCAGGGGATTTTTGTGCATTGTGTCAGCTGTCAGGCCCTGGGAGCTGGCCATGGCAACCTCTTCATCAGGACTCAACAGGCAACCCAGGCTTGCTGTGAAGGTTTCATCTACTGGTTCAGGGTTCTAGATTTGCACATTGTAGTCATCCCGATAGAAAGGAAACTAATTGTTATTATCTCAAGATGCAGTTGCAACTCTTTCTACACTATTCTTTTGCCCAGTATATGAGTCACTTTTGTACTCAATAAACATAACAATATCATTTAAACAGCCCCTGCTATGCTGAGTGATACTGAGCACATTAGATACAGTTTGCCTGTTTAGACATTTTAGAGAAGGCAGACTTAACAGGTCAAGGGTAAATGTAATGGAAATACTTTTAGCAGAAATTACTTGAATTCCTTTTCATTCATTACAAAAAAAGAAACAAAGAAAGAAAGAAAGAAATGAACAAACAAAAACCCACCTGTTTTGGCAATAAATGCACAGTCATTTCAGTCTTACAGCTATTTTGTTGCCTACAAAAGATCTTTGTCTTTGAGAAAGTATGAAGAAATGTGCAGTGAGTCTGAACTTAGAAATGCAGTTACTGACTGTCAGGAAGTGCTGAAGACTCTTAAGTTGGGAACATCAAAATTCACATTCTAAAATTTAACAGTGACTGTCCAAAACTGATCTACTGATCCATCTGTTCTGCTGCATGGCACATGCCTTAGTAATAGAAAAAACATTATCCTGGCTATTAAGAGAACAAGGAGAAAGATAACTATCTAGAAGATGTGAGGGACAAAGCTGAAATTTGAAGTCATGACAAGACAGTTGTCCTAAGCTGCACAAAAATGCTTCCCAAAAAGGTTACATTTGGGAGATGAACTCCTATCCTTTCCTTTTTAGGACTTACGTGTACAATACCAGAAATAAGATACTGCCAACTACCACAGAAACCATGCACTCTTTTTTTTTTTTTTTCCCCTTTTTTTCTCCTCTTTTTGTACTCTTTCATCTTTCTTGAAAGGAATACCACATTCTATCACCAGACGAACAAGGAATTCAGTATGTGTTTGGCTCTGCCTTCAGTGGGACTACACATTACAAAGTCAAACACTGGTGCTGAAGCCTTGTTCTAGGTTTGCTCTAAAACTCTCACCATTTTTGCCTCTGACCTGGCAGCACATCGAAATGTGTGCATGATCCTAAGCTTTTACTTCCCCCAGTCTGAGTGAGACATTAATTGCAGGAAGGTAAAAATGTGGTAAAAAGCATTAAAAATTAAGCATATATGTGACTGTTGTGTGGGTATAAGGCTCAATATGTCTTCTCTTAAACTATTTATAGTAGCCCCTAATCCTGTATGCTTGCAGCCTGTGAGGGCTCTGGCTTTCAGTTGTGTTCCTTCCCATATCCAAATGCCTTTCAAAATTCAGTTCTACTCTCTGGGCTAAAATGAACACTTGTGAAAATATGGTAATTAAACACAATTACAAAGATGTGCACATTTCGTGCTGAACAACCACAGGCCCTTTTCCAACAACCTTTTTGTTCTTTCCTCATCATCTGTAATTTTCCTGTATTCTTATTTATACTCTTCAGTTATCAAATGGGTTTTGAGCAACTCTGGTAAATTCTTCATGATTTTTTGCTGTTGCAGATGCCCACTACACTTCTCTGACATGTAAAAACATGCAAACCCAACAAAGTGAGAAGATTCAGTAATCTGTGCAGTCACATCTTCCACTGGCTTGTGCAGACACAAAAAAAAAATGTAACTTGACCTAGCTGCTCCCAGTACATAATGAAATTGGTGATGGATTTGTGGGGATAATCTTATGAAAGAAAAGCCACATTTGGCCTGTTAACAGTGGGAGATGTTGCCTCTAGAGCAGCTGTGCTTTAAACGTGATAAACACTAATATTTTCTAACAAGTTTCCTGAAACATGTCTCTGTTCTTTAAAAAGAACTTCATTGTCCAACCTGAAAGTTAGTTGACTAGATATGTTTGGGGCGTTTTAATCAAAATATAGTATTTTCATATAAAATCTTTTAATGTCGTCTAGTAGAATTACTTTAAGAATGCACACAGATTTCAATTTTACATTATCTCTTACTACATATAACTCTTTTTACCTGTTGTTAAGCACCAAGTTCTAAATCTCTTAGTAGCTGCCCAAATAAAAGATAGATGCAACGAACGATAGATGGTATATATCAAATTGTCTAAGCCTTGTTATTCACTTCAGAAATCTGAAATATTTATTGGAAACAGCAGTCATGGTGAAAAACTTCCACTGCTATTGGCTAAATTAGAAGGTTATTTAGTGACTAGGAATGGGCAAAAATACTTTGTCAAATCTTTCATAACAATACTGTACTGTACCTCTTAAACTGCAGTGAAGTCTAGATTATTTTTTGCAGGTAAGAATCAAGCACTGATACATGTGTCTAAGTCTTCAAATGAGGCCTCTCATGATCTGGGAAGTATTCATATTATAGAAATATATAGAATAATATGAATATAGAGAAAAAATATATTCTAATATAGGTACTGTATATACAGTAAAATATTATTCAGATTATATATACAAGATATGGCAGTAGTGTGTTACATGGGAAGCAATCTAGTCTTCTCAGGCTCTGTAGTGGGTCTGGCTGGGCTGCTTTTCCCCATCCAGCCCTCATGCTGTAGCACTGGGAGCTGGAGGGTGTTGATAACACGCCCGTGTTGTGACTGCCGGTGCTCGCACAGCACCAGAGGATGGGGGGCAGGAGGGGGGAGAAGATACAGCCAGCCTGAGCTGACCAGTGGGCTATTCCATACCATATGATGTCAGCTCAACTATAAAGGGAGAGGGCAGGAGGAGGATGGGGGGGCATTCTGCTTTGTCCTCCAAGCGGCTGCTACGTGTTCCTGGAGCCCTGCTTCCTGGACTTGGCCCGACATCGCCTGTGGACGGGAAGTAGAAAATAACATCTTGTCTATCATAACCCACACCCCTGTGCTTTGCGTCTTATTCTCTCCCTGCGTGCCGTGCTGAAGGGGGTCGGGGGGAGTGATAGAAGGGCTTGGTGGGCACCTGGTGCCGTGCCGGGGTCAACCCACCACAGGCTCCAAAACTAGTCAGTGGATTGACAGGCTTCTCCAAAAGAGAGATTCAGAGCATTCAGATGGGTTTCTGCACTGAAGTATTATCTCAAGTAGCTTCATTGATTATACAGACAGCCCAGAGAGACAGAAGAAGAGAAATAAGATGTATGAAGTTTTGCAATGAAACCATCCTAATTCTAACCCACCAGGGTTCAGAAGAATATTGTACATCTCTGTGGTGTGATGGAGAAAATAGGAATAAATGCTCACAGGCATCTGTGAACTACTTGTCAAAGAAAAAGGGAGGGAGGGAAAAGGGAAGAAAAGCATCAATTCTTTCTTCCATTAATGGGAGCTTTGTGAAATGTACTTTTTGGCAAACATTCAATAATATTACTATCTTGGTTTTGCTTCTCATGGGCTCATTGTCACCTGTGGTGGGGTTTTGTGCTCCTTTTTTTTTTCATTTTGTTATTGTTTTGTCATTTTGTTATTGTTTTGTCATTTTTTTATAATGTCATCCTAATTCAACCACATAAATTCCACTATTAGCTAGATCTCAGGACCTCACACTCACATTTGCTCAAGAAAGGCCCAAAATGGGAGAAGTAAGTAATAACAGATCACAATAGTGGTGCATACTATTGTTTGGGACAGTCTGTCACCCACTGATCCCTGACTAGTGTCAGGGAGTAGAAGTACACATGTGCATACCAAACATGGTTAGAGAAATCAGAACCAGAAGAGAAAGGAAAAAGGAAATAAAAATTAAATTAATCAACAACAAAGAGAAGGAAAGCATACTACATATCCTCATGGGGAATTACAAATTCCTAAACTTTTAAGATTATATTACATTTAGGGTTTGCTCTTGATTTTTTATCCTCTGGAAGAGAATGTTTGGCTGCATAGTTTGCATACTTGTGCTGGGCTTTATATTGTAGTGCACTGTAACTACTTTTCATAAGCCAAGCATCCTGTGAAATGGCAACAGATTTTAAAAACAGAATTAATGATAACACCCAATTGCCTCTTGGCATTATAAAGCTGTTGATAGATGCTGTGTGCTAACAGATATGAAAATATTTCTAAAGCATTTTTGGAGTACAGATATTGATCTGGAACTACAGAAAAAGGAACTAAATCTATTTATTATAGGTCTCACTTGATTAAGACAAAATATTTAAATCATAATGCCAACAGAGAACCTCCTCATCAAAAGCAAGCATTCAGGTATTATCTTCTCTGCTCACATCACGTGCCGGCAAAAGCTTTACTGAAACCAGCAGGATGACTCATGAACTAAATGCTTTCTCAGTATGAGTAAAAGTAGCTCTTGGTCTTTACTTCAACTGTTTCTGTGAATACCCAGATGGACCATTATTTCCTTAGTCTCCAGTTCGCACTAATTAGTCTATCAAAAATTCTGTCTGTGAATGACTTCAGTGAAAATTATCTCTAGTACATGATCTTGAACATACTTGTATTTAATTTAAATATACAAGTAGCCCTACTCACTTCAGTATAATTACCCACACACAGTTGTGAGCATGTGTACATCCCTAGAATGATGCTCTAATTGTAGGTGCTTTAAAAGAGAAAAATTCTAAAAATTCAGTGTGAATGAAATCATATCCAAACTTTTATTTCCCTCTATTCAGAACCATCAGAACTAAAAGAAAGAGAAAAGTGTTTTCTGTAGAGATTTAAACTTAAAATTTAAATTCTGTAAAGTTTAAACATAGTCATCCTCCAGAAATGCAGAGAGAGTTAAGGTCAACCTTCAAAAAATCAAAATGTCAACAGTAATTTAATAGGTAAACTCATTGGACGACTTCTTTTCCTCAAGAAGAGACCCTTTTCTAAAGCCTATTCTCAGAGAAGGTAATAAGAAGCAGTAAAACCTTAAAGCCTGTTATAGTCAGCCATTACATTAATAAATACACTTGACTTCACAATGTATCTATATTTAGCATAAAATTACCTTGTTTTGCTAAAAGATACTACATACACTATATGAAGTAAAATATTCTTACCTTTGTTATCATAGGCCTCTCAAAAGCAGTTTTTTTCCCAAAATATTTTTGTAGTTTGTTGTGTTGTTTGTGTTTTGGTTTGGGTTTTTTTTTTTTTTTCTCTTTAAGTTAAATTAATTTATAAAAAGCGCACAAGTTTCTTGGAATATTCAGCAATGAAAATTAGGTGTAGAACATGCTGATGTCAGCAGTTCCCATTTCCTTGATGTGAGCCTTGAACCTGGCCCCCTTAAACACAATGAGAACATTTCAGTCACTTAAGCTGCCTTCAAAGTAGACAATGTCAAAACAGCATAATAGCAAATGTATTTATACATCATTTGGAATCAGCTCAGCATTATACTGTTTCCCAGCTGCATACAGTTACTTTCAGGCAATAAATCACAATCCAAGAAAATTAAATTTAGTGTTGAGTTGACCTAAGACAAATTTTTTTGTGTGTTTGTTCAACAAACTGAAATGCAGCAATTTGGAAATCAAAGTACTTCTTGTTAGGAACATCAATGCAAATGCCATCATGATTTCCCAAAAGCTTCTCAAAAACAATTACTATTTCAGTCTTTTTTTCTAACTTTGAATGAAAACAAATAATAAGACTTCACTAACGATAGGAATAATAGAGTTCACTAAATCCTAGTAAAAATGATAACAGGCTGTGCTATGATTACAGTACAAAACAGTGTAGCTAAATGGAGAAAAGGTAATATAGCTAAATGATAACAAGCCTTTGGAACTTGAAATCAAAGTATCAAATAAGAATCCTACCTCCTTTGTTCACTCTTCAGTCATCTTTTCACAAGCTGAGTTGTTTAAACACAGAGCACCCTTAAGAATTTAGAAAAGTTCACCATTTCATTGCACCAAAATAAATACAATTGATTTATTTATTTGAGAAAATATAATAAAAATTAGAAGCTAGGATGTCAAAATGCTAAATAATGAATAGTAATGAAAAATAGTTAAAATAGTCTGAAGACAGATGAGTGAGTTATGTTATTTATGTCAAATACAATAAGTAGGAATAAAAGAAACACTAACTTTTTTTTTTTTTAAATAACAATATTCCTACCAAAGTGATCAGTTTTATGGGATGACCTTTAGTCTGTGATGTTTCTGAAATGCTTTGTTCATAGCTCACATCTTACAGTATCATCATCATTATTACTTTATCAGCATGGTATAAAATACCTAAGTAAAGATCAAGATTGCATTTGCATGTATTTTATAACTTCACTGGAATCCCGATTTTCTTCTTCTAAAATCTCAGCCTGTGCTCTAAAATTCCATGGGGATTTTTTCCATTGGATACCATAACTAAATCCACCTCTGTTATACACATATTCATTACAATTATCCCACTCAATTATATTTACAAAGATGGAGAAGAGTGGCCAGAAGAACAGAGGAAAAAAAAAAAAGTCTACTTGTTATGACAACCCTCATCTGCCCATATGAAGATATAATAACCACTTTATGCATTGTTGAGACACAAATTAAGGATAATATTTTCTTTCTTTTGTTTTGCCTAATTTTCTTTCTCTTGTTCCACTTAATTCCAGTGGGGATTGCCTGTGCATAATGATCCATTCCAGGGCCTTGCACACCTTTATAAGTAGCACATCACACTGTCATTTTATCTTTTAAATAAGAATTTCTGTGCACTTGTGTTTGCATGGGAACCAACAGATGCTGCTGCTGATAGTGACAAGATGCTGCCATTCTGCTGCTGCGTGGTATCTTCCCTCAGTATGACACTGAAGCCCTTCCAGTTTGCAGTTCTCAGCTAGACCTGCTACATGCTGTCTGCCTGTACTAGTGTTGTCTAAAATACCCATTCTCTCTTCTAACTGTAGGTGAAAAGGTGGCAGTAATTTAGCTTATTGCTAACAAACCTGTTTAAATTAGAGAGTTCCAGGATATGCTGAAGGAAATTACTCTTAATATGACAGTTAGATGGAGCTCACTGTACTTGCAAAATGGAATTTAAAGACTCATATCAATATTTATATTTTTAATCAACTTTTGCATGGAAACATGCATGAACCATATTTTAAAATTTAGCAACCATGTGTCTTAGTGACATACTTTCTTTTTCACTGTGTTTATGAGAAACCAGATGTGCATTCTATGGATAGCAGAAAGGATGAAAACACTCCATGATTAAAAATAATATCAAGATATTCTTGGCAGAGATGGAAATTCTGAGAAGAAAAAACAATACCTACTATTCTATTAAATGCAAACTGTATCCTGCATTTTAAATCAAGAAAGATAAAGGATACTGCCATGAAAAGCTGTATAGTGTACTGTTGTTTCTGTGATAGAAAACAAGCACCACTATAAAAGATCATAATGCATCAGTTGGTTGAGACATTGGTGAGTCACAGCAAAAGGCTTTTATCAGAACAGAAACTGCACACTAAAATATTTCAGCTAGTCAACAAGTATTTAGAAATATGCATAATTTTCATAAGAATAAACATTATTGAATCCTCAGTCAAGATAGGCAAATACTGAAAATAATTCTGGCAGTCATCAAACAACAGTTTTAATGAATACTCTAGTTATATTACACTGTTGTTTGTTTGGGTTTTTCCTGTCAGTGAACTTTCTGTCACAATTATTCAATGAAAGTGAGGTTCAGATCATGGCAATGTGAACAGAGGTGTTAAGCATATATGAATATCGAGCTAAAACATTGTTTGCACAGTTATCCAACTGTAGAAGAAAAACTGCTGTAGACATTAACTAAGCAACCAACACGCTCAGTTGTAAATAAGCAAAATAAATGAGCGATGTAAGATATCTGCAAATGTATTTATCAAGAATTTAAATGCTAATAATCTGAATAAGCAAATAGTTAATCTGAAAGCATTATCTATAAGCATATCATCAAAGAAACTCCTTTGGTAGGCATCATTTGCTTATTGGTATTCCAAAGATGAAATTGTGATTGGCTTCTGAAGTAGTTAAACCACTGAAAGATATTTATCATATGAGTGCTCATATTGCCAGACTCGGTAACTGCCTTCCAGCTTCCTGCTGACTTAAGTCTCTCCCTCTCTATGGCTGTAAAAGGAGGGTCTTCAGAGAGGGCAATGCTTAACTTTGACCTGCCTGTCTCTACTGATTGTAAAGGAACCGTAAGGACAGCAGCCTCCTGTTTCAAATGCATATAGTTATTCAATAGTAGATGATGTGCTGATGCTACTCCACTAAAGCAAGGAAGGACTTTTCCACTGTATTTGTCCCATTACACTGTAAATACCAGAATTCTCAGGATACTTTCAAGCGGGAAAACATTAGATTGTAAAACAACATTACTGGGAGGGTTTCATCAGCCAAATCTGACAGAATCTCAGCAACCCAAAGACACTCCTGCCAGCTGTGGAATGTAATACCACTGATTAGATTTTGATTAAATGCTTTATGTCCTGCTCTGCTGAGGAATGTCCTTGTACTCTTGCTCTAAAGATATAAACATTTTAGTTGTTTTTGGTGATGAAATTTAGCAAACATTTGCCTTAAGCCTTTATTCTTTAGCTTCCAAAAAGGTCTATATTCTAATTTCCCATTTGCAGTATCTATCTTCATAGCATTATATTTGTTCCACTTTTCTATCAGAACACATACCATAGATTTTGGTAATTTTAATGAGTTTCATAGGAAAAAGAACACACCTGTTCTGCATGTGATGGTCTGTCTTGGCATCAAGCCATGGCTACTTGAGGGTTTTATTACAAGCAGACACTAAACAAGAAGTCTGCACAAATTACTAAAATTTGTGCTACATTTAAGTACACAAAAAAAAATCTAAATAGCTTGATGAAATAGAAAAGCTTTAAGTAAAATAAGTGTACCATGCTTATTTAAAAATTATTTAATTAATCATGCTTAATTTAAAAATGAATATGTACAGAAGTATTGACCAGAGGATAAGGTTCTCTCAACAAAAGGCTCTGTGCAAGATATCAAAGTTACTGATTAAAAAACACTCAGAAAAGAGGCCTACTTTATGGATTGAGTGTTCAGCATTTTCTGAAGATTATTTTGAGATGTGTCAAATTAGCTTCTCAATGATTTTTGAACCTATTAGTTTTTAGGTAATACAAAAAGCATCCACTGAATTTAAATGGTATATTGAAACTGCTTAACACAGGTTATCAGTATTTAAACAACCTTTACAAAAGAGAATTTTGAACTCCTGTATGGTGCTAGTATATAATTTGCTTCCCAGGATCAAAATAATAACCAAAGTAGTTATGCAAAAATCCCTTTATTGAGTTGTAAATGTTAACTGTGAAGAAGGAAGCAACTGGGTACACTGAAACTGTCATTGTTGCCATTTTTTCTGATTCCATAATTTTGCAGAAAAATATCATTTAACTGAGCTATTGTAAAAAACTTTGACATTAGATTTGAAAAAGACTTTCAAAAATTCAAACTTCTTCTCAGTACACTCTTCAGAAGTGTGTACCAAGCTGATCTACAATGAAGATTTTACAGAGAGACTTAGCTTAAAATTTAGAACATACTGATGACTTAATTAAATGAACAGCTATATTAACTGATGCAGATGAGAAAACTTTCATGACATTTTCAACTTCATTATGGAAGTGGATCTCTGAAGGGGATTGGACTCATGTGATTCACCTCAGATTAGGCTATGTTCACCAGCTCCTCCATATCACTGTTTTTTTTAACAAAGTCCATCCTCCAGCAGACTTGACTCCTTATCATATACTTCATTGACATTATTGAATATTCCCAAATCTGAGGTGTTGAGTTTTCAGAGTAACATAGCAACAGAGCTCTCCTACCTCCTCCTTCCTTCTCTTCTGCTGGGATACAGCTTCTCTTCCTATGGAAATCCTGTTTAATCAGTTCTTACAAGACTAAATTATGAATCCTTTTTCCTACATCCATTCTAACAGACAGATAGAGAAAAAGTGCTGTAGTTCTTCTTGTGTTATTGTTGAAATACTTGTTTCTAAAGAAAATTTTTGGACATCAGGAAGAATTTCGCATGTTACGAGCAGTGGAGTGACATTAAGCAATAAGAAAGAAAAAGGATTATTACAATTGCCCCAGGATAATGTTTAGATTTATTTGAGTACCAAAGTAACTCTAGGTCTTTACATTTTTATCTGTTGACTTGTATGCATGTCCTAAAAAAACAAATGAGAAGCCAGAATTAAGTTGCCATGTAGAAATCATTATTCTGAATCTTTTCATGTCTCTGTCTAAGCTGTTTATAGATTTTAAGCATTTGAGAAGATCTATGTCTTACCAAGCTTTTGCATCAAACAGGAGACAGAAACATACATCTTTGTATGGTTCTGTGGGTACTACCTCAATAGAATCAATAATGCAGCAATGTTATTTGAAGACTTCTACAAATAAGAATCTGTTTTCCCGTATTACTGACTTACCTTAATTATTATGTATATTGCTTTCATCCACAAATCTGTTTCCTATCACAGGAATGGAACATGATCCATAATTAGAAAAAGTAATAAGCTAAAACTCTAATAGAAATCTCTTTTATCAGTCCAAGAAGCATCCAGTGCATGTCACAGCTTAAAAATGGACTACTATAAAGCTATGGATATTCTGTCTGAAGCCTCGTGAACAATAAACTAGACAACCTTAATATCAAACCTAACTTGCCTTTATCTCTGTCTTGCTTAAAAATAGATATACAGAGACATAAATAGACCAGAATTATTTTTTTTTTTTCCCTTTGGAGCTTTCTTTTTCATAAAAATTACAGGGAAAAATCTTTCATTTTGAAGTCCTAATATTGGCTAAATAAAGAAGAGGCATGAATAAAGAATAGAAGCAGAGTTTGTCAGTTTTTAATGACATTCATAGTTGTGAAATCTCAACACTACATGTGGACTCTGGAGCCCAAGACCAATATTTATTAAGTAATGGATGATTGTATTTCTGGATGAGTCTTTCTCAGTCTTGCTTAATATTCAGAGATTTTCTGGAGAACAGACTAGAGCACCCATTGTTTTACTTTGCTTATAAAGGTTCTGCAAACTAAAGTAGAGAAATATTCCCTGTGGTCCATGCAAAGAGGAACAGATCTGACAGAAGACAATGAGAATAAATGATTTTTTTTCTGAAAGATGGGATGCTGAGCTGGGTCTTCTTGGTGGTGAATGACATGCCCTGGAATAGACCTACTAGCTAACTCAAGACCACCTCCTCCTGTAGTTTTGTGAATATTGAAATATTTTCTTAATTATGTGTGTAGGGAGAAGGGGAAGCCCATAACTGAACAATTATGTTCTAGTTAAATTTGCTACAAATTTCAGAAATACTTTCCAAGAGTAAAAGAGTATCCCACGACAATTTCACAATTCCAACCGTATCCAAATTCTGCAGTATATATGTCTTGTGCTTGCAGTGTCCTGCGTGATACTTATTACATACCATCTCTCATTTTCAAAAGATAACATATCTTAATACTTTAGTAAATGAAGTATGGTCTCTCAATATAAGCTTTTAACTATTGAAAATGGGTGTCTTTGGGTAAGAAATAATACAGCTGACTGCATGTGCCAATACTGGTTTTAGAAAGAAATATGAATAACATTTGATTTAAAATACAGAGAAGTATTTAAGCCAGCAAGAACGCAATTATGACAACTTAAAATTTGCTATCATTAAAAATGTTCCTGCTCATTTGAAAAAGTGTGTGGACTTCTTAATGATTACAAGTGACCAGGGCTATCTCTTCATTTTCCTGCTGAGCAATGGCATTTCAAGCAGGGAATGCTGTCTCCTGTCATGCTGGAATAGTCTTCTATCAGCAGTTGCATAGCAATAACAGTGACACCTAGTGAATCATTAGGAATTCCAACATTTTTTCTAGGGGTGAACATCGTGGGGAAGGACTCCTTATTAATTTCCCAAGCAGTACTTAGATAATCCTGTTAAAGATTTGATGAAATTTCAGCCTTGAATAGATTAGCAGTATTACATGACAAGATTAAATATTAAATAATTATATTAATTGTGTCTGGCATGACTAACTTTTTAATTTTGATAATGCATCGGGTATAAGGCTCCAGTAAAAGATAAGGCTTCTCCAATGAAACACAAGCTATTCATTCTTCTTCAATAACAACGTGATATAAAGAAAGTGCAAGACCTGAAATCTCTTTTTCCTTTTCATTATTTTCACCTTATTAAACAACTAAAATCAAATCCTTTGGGGTTTATTAAACATTTAGACTCTTTTTATTTTCATGAAATTATAGTCAACACTTTCTCACCATGGAAGAGAATGAAGGGGATATTTCTGATCATCATACGTGGGGTAATTAAAAAATTATTTTTTCTAAGAATAATTTAACAGGCTTTATATACTGTTTCATGAGCCTAGTATTACTTTAAGGTTTAAATTAACACAACTTTCCTTTCCTATCTGTTACTCTAATACCCTCAAAAAAGTGTTAGAACTGAAATATATTGTGTTATAAACCAGGCTCTTTTTCTTCTTTGCTGTTCAGAGAAAATGAAGCAGCCAAAATCCATATGCAGACCAGTATGGTGACCTGTAATTTCCATATCTGCTGATTTTTAGTACTTAAAGACAGACAGATTTTATTGTAAGAATCAAAGGTAGTAAAGGTGTCTAATTCTGACAAATCACAACAGAGCACAGGTCAATTTTATTAATTCTTGTTGTAAGGAAAGTAAATCTTCCAGCTTTTAAATCAAAGGCATATTTTAGTTGTGATCCTGTGAAGACTACCACTTAAAATATATTACAGTTATCAGAATAAAATACTGCAGTCTTCCAGGAGTCTACATTTTCAGCTGATGATGTTGATGCAATTGTATGTCCAATTCAACAAAAACACTAGATTGCCACATTGTGTCAGATACCATCAGGTCAGAACACTACAGCTACTGTAACACAAAACTTGTAATATGTAGACAGCTTTGTGACACAAATCAAAAATTAGCTGACAGTTAAGACAATATTTACCCTTACTTATATCAGCTAAGATCTGTGATTCAGTTTTATTAGAATTTAGTATATGCTAATTGGGATAATTTCTGAGTGAAAATTTCAAGAACCACTAGAACTAAAATGATGGTTAGATTTGTATGAACTTTACTAAAAGCAAAGTAGGAAAATTAACACCTTTTAGGATGCTGAATTTCACCTAGTTGCATGCCCAGATGATCTTAGGTAGCAGTGATAAGTCTCCTTTTAAATATTGTTGGAAAAGTGTGGATAGGTGCGTGGAGATTGTGTATCTCTGCTTGTATTCCACCTCAAATACTGCTGATATTCAGTCTTCACATTTACAAAGTAAGAGCCTTTTGCCCAAAAAGTACTGAAGGCCTCAATATCCTTCAGAGGGCAAAAGATATTCTTACTACACTTCTTGCCTGCTTGTTCCAGAGCTAGATGTGCTCAGCTGTAGAGTGACAGACAGTTGAACTGTACAACATCAGTAAGGACTTCTTAATGACAGGACTTTATGATTAGTTTTCCAAATGACACTAGCTCATATATCCAGGATTCCACAGATCTGGAGTTGGTCTTGAATGATTCCACGTGTATGCTGATTTACATAAATGCTGTAGCAGAACAAAGCCTCCAGTATGTTACAACACTCATTTCTTACAAAAGAGAGAAAACTACATCCAGAGACACAAAAGGAGAGAAAATGGGTTAATAGTAAGCCTACTTATAAGAGTGTTGCTCAAAGGTATCACAGTAAAAATATCAGTTCAGCTCCTTCAGTAACAGAAAAAAAAAAACCCAAACCCACCCATTTTTTCTTAATTTCTTAAGAAGTTCTTAATGTTGAAACCTTCATAAATTTGACATTTGTCTAAATATTATCCTGCAACTGATAAATCTTTTTAAAGAGCAGACACTCTGCAGCCCAAATAAATACAAAATACAATTATGTTTCAACCACTGGTCAGGATTTTTTTTTCAGTTTTGTTTTCATGAAGACACATTTACATAAGTGTCCAGGGGCTAGGTCTCATGGAAAACTTTGTCATGCATACTTTTTGGACACCTCTGTGCATAGCTTTCAAGCATGTGGCTCACAACAGAATCAAAAATCACCATGGTAATTGTGTATGGGTATATTTGTCTCAGAGAGTCAGCTATTCCCTTCAGACAAGCTCTGAGCACTGCGAAGCATTTAACCTCTGACATAGCATTGTGCAAACCCTGCTAACTGGCTTCTTCAACAGTTCTGCTTTCTGTCTCACCAACCTAACTGGAGAGCATGGCCTACTGCTCACACTTCTCCATGAGGAGATCTTTCACTTGACACATGTCTGGGGACCATTTGGCCCCTCATGCTGGAATAGTCCCAGTCGTCATGATAGTTAAGATACAATATAAGCTGTGCATGAAATCCTGCACAATTCCAGTACTTCAGTAAGACAGAGGTAGACACTTCTGTGCTGAGCAAGTTTAGAAGCCCAACATCTGTTCCTGAAGGTAGATACTACTATTATGTCAAATACTTAAGCAGTATTCACTGTTTTCATTTTAAAATGTTAGTTCTATACTCATAAATTCCAGACCATCCCTTAATTTTTGGACTTCTAACAATTCTGTCTACATAGTAATTTGACTGAAAAGTTTCTTCTCTTTGAAATTCTTGTCATCTGAACTATCTGATTACTTCTAACAGTTTTGCAGATTGATTTTTTCCTATTCAGGTTTGCCTAAATGCACACGAGGAAAGATAAATATAAAATTTTAATTTTGATTTTGTGTGGGCTTACTATGTCTCTCATTAAAGTCATTTCAACATTCATTTATTCATCTTCCCAGAATCCTTTTACAGTAGACAAGTATTATAATCCTTTTTATAGATTAAAAACTTTGTTGCTGTCAAACAAGTTTGTCACCCAAAAAGTTTTACAGATCTATGGATAGAATCTGGACATCCTGTCTTGCAACCAGGGCTTTCACTTAAATATTACCTTCCTTACACTTATGTCAAAAAAAAGAAGAAAAATCTAGAAAAAAAATATATATGAATGCCTGGCAATATTTCCTCAGCTGTACTACACGTTGCTGAATAAGAAAGTAAATCAAAGGGCAAATTAAAACTAGCCTGTGGAGGAATAATGGATGCCCCACACAACCAATGTGATCAAAGTAAACAATGATGACCCTTTATTGCAATACACGCCCAGTTTATGTAGCTCAGGCAACGAGCCATGTGCCCGTAAACAGATCACGATTGGTTGTTAAGTGTCCACGCGTCCTTTCTTGATTGGTGCCCTGCAGGCGGTCAGGCAGCAACCACTCTATCGCAATAGCTTTCCATACCCGGAACTGTGTTGCCCTGCTTCCCTTTCCTGACACGAACACCACCTACTGTCATTCAGTCGATCTCCATCTTGTTATCCTTCAGGTTATAGTTTGGATTGCCCATGTGTACTAAAATCCCACACTAGTCTTTCTATTGAGCTACAAGGGAGATCCAGATGATCTCTCATCATTTCTGTGTTCATTAGGAAGTATTTGGAGCATACCTGCAGAAATCACCAGATGGTGCTGAGGACCTTATGTCCATGCTGTATGTGTTTCAGGATGCTTTGAGTTGAACTCTTTTCAGCCTGGGCCTATGCACTAAGTGTCCTCAGCAGCTGGAGTGCTCTAGCTTTAATTTGAGAATGCACAAAATTCAATTTGTCCACTCTGAGTCCTCCATGCAATGAGAATCAAAGCCTGACATATGGGGACATCTAGGATACGTGTTTTAGTGTGCTCCAGATTCAAGTAAAAACAATGAAGTGGACGTATCCTTTTTATTTATCAGTTAGGTACTAAATCCGGTTTCCTTTGTAGTAGCCCAGCCTTGGAATTGCAAGAGATTTGGGGAATTCCCTCTCTCCTCTCCACTAGCTGTGAGAGTGACAGCTCTGGGATTTTGAGTGGCAAATTGTATGTTTCTCTCCCCCTTCCTTTTTGCACTGATATCTCTGAGCTATACAGGACCTGCATTTTAAATCCTCTCTTCCAAGAGGAAGAGAAGCTGCAATTTTGCCTTGAGCTGACTGTATCCGGAAGAAACTATATACAGACAGCTACTGTTTTTAAACATTTACATCTTGCCTGCTTAAGGAAAAAGCTGATGGGAGCAAGGAATAATCCCACAGTCCTAAAGTCTGTATTGTTTGACATTAGGGTCACTGAACAAAGAAAATGAGAATTAACACAACAACAAAATATTGAAAAGGATGGTCTGTGTCAGGATATCCAAAAGGGGACAGTGATGTGAAGGATTCCTGTTCTGAACATCATTTGAAGCAACCTTCAGAGGCGCAACCCCTACACACAGAGTAGAGGCTGCTGCAGCCCACAGATGAATGGCATCACTGCTTTCTTCCACTTCAGACCAAGTTGTTGATCTAAGTCTTTCTGTGGTGCTCACTGTAAAGAGCTGTGCCTTTATGGGACAATAAAAAACTTAGTAGCCCAACTAAACTTGAAATCATGGCTCCAAAGTATTTAAACCAAGCAATATTTTGTGTTAAGACTCAAAACATGTGGTAATGTAATTTCTGTATTCTTCTTTCCTTATACATACAAAATCAGAAGAAATAAAAATCAGGATTCTGTCAGGATTCTGCTATACCTGGTGTATTCCACAGGAGGGTTAAAAAGGATAATAACACACCTGGAATTTGTGTCCTTTTGAGTGTCATTCTCTCCAGTATTCTTTGCTTATGTTCAAAATTAAAAATGGATGCAACCGGGAAAAGAATGGAATTACAGGATACTATTTGTAAATCATTTTTAATCAGTAAATGCCATTTAAAAAACATTGCAGCACATGAAAAAAAAACTTAAGGAATGATATGTAATTGCTACATGCAGTATGGAACATTAATTATCTAGAGATGGAAAAACATTTTTGCTCCTGTTGCCTGGAACATGCAGTTTTATGATACAACCCTGTAGTGCCTCATTTACAGAGAAAATAACAGCATAGGATAATTTCATTCCATTTGAATGAATTCTTCTGGGAAAGAAACTATCCTTCTTAACTCTCTCTGAGTCCTACAGAACTTTACACACTAAAACCATGTGAAGAGTCCTGTTGAAATCTATAAAACTACTATATTACATGTTAAATTTATACATTCTTATATAACTAGGATTTGGTGTGTTGATACAGAGTTCTGGGCTGATAGAGAAAAACTATTTCAGACAAAACAACTGTTGCATCAAAAAAAGAGCAACCAAACCAAATATTTAATTAATATGTCCTATATTTGGGAAACTTGTTGGATTAAAAGAATTTTATACACTTACAAAAGACCCACCCAAACCCAATGAAATGGAAAAATCAAACACAACACACCCCACAAACCCACCATCACCATTTTTATATCCGGTGATTTGTAGGGTTCTTAAAAGAAAAAACTATGGAAAATTTTATCATAATTATGCAATAGTGCAATTTTTTAAAAAGATCACAACTTTGTTTCTTAAACTTATTTCATTTTTATTTTAAATGTATTTATAAATCATTTTGTGTTGCTTTTGTCTTATTTTCATTACCTGAAAATAAATATTTAAAATACACATGTACATATCAACACATATTACTGGAAAATCACAGCTTTAATTTTAAATACCATGACACTGAAGATATAAACACTGCAGTATTTTAAATAATACTACGATACCTTACATAATGTTAACAGAATAATTTTTATTTCTGCAAAACATTTAGATTGGAAACAGTATCATTCTTACTTTATATAGATCTCATTATTTCTCTTCATATCACATTCATGTCTAGATAGATGTTCTATAATTCTTCTATGCCTTAGATATGAAAGGTACTTTTAAAAGTTCTGGGAAAATAGATTGAGGAGAAATTTGCTGGTTCTGGTGACTGTCTTATGACTCTGACACCATGCAATGTGAAATAACTTTTGTTATGGCATCTTATGCTGTCACAGATATTATGGAGAAAAAAAAGCAGGAATTCAGGGTTCAGGTTGCCTCACAAGAAGCCACACAAAAAAATGACTTTTAATCGATATAAGCAAAATAAAAAAAAAAAAAAAAACCAGACTGTTTACATAAGTTATATTCAGAAAAAGGAAATATTTCTGTTAGAAGACAACAAATGAGAAGTCTATGAAGACATTGTAAACAGCAAAGCACTGCTCTGAGAAGAACATGCATAGTAACAGCTGAGTTGTGTCTCTATGCACACATTTAATAGACAAACAAAATACCCCTACTCCTTCAGTCCAGTGCCTAGGGAATTGAGGGAAATGTGGGTTTTATTTCTTCATGTGTAGAACAGTTTGGAGTCTGGTTGGCTACCTCCTAGGAATGCCACGTGGGCATGAGGTTTCCTTCTGCCACGTTTTCCATTCCTGGTCCCAATCAGACACTCATACACAGACTGGTATGATGAGGGGAGAAAGTGGGATGTTTTTGGTTACCATATAAAAGAAAATAAGACAGCGGCATACTTATGCAGTACTGTAATTTCTTCTAGAACAGATAAGGAATAAACAATAAAGGAATTTTCTGCAGTAAAAAGAAAAAAGAGATTTCTCTTTGCATAGTTTGGAAGTGCTGCTTCCTTTTCAAGAAGGCTAAAGGCTATAAAGCAAGTAGGAACCTGTAATCCATTTCTTCTTGATACTTTTATTTGTTCACCTGGTATAAAATGGCAGAAGGAGTAGGATGCACAACTTTTATAGATCTAGAGTGATGTCTGTTCACTCTATCAGCAAATGGCAATGGGCTACATTCTTTTTTAATTTTGTAGAGTAGCAAAATCTTTCTGAAGCCCTTTAGAAAAAGTAGAGATACTAAAGGTAACACAATCCAGTAAAACAATGATCTAACCAAGTTGAATAGGAAATAAAACAGCAAAGCATGTAGTATAACAAGATAAGGTAATAACCTCGATGTTGGTCTTAACTCTGTTGTCCATAGTGGCTAAGTTAGGCACTAAGTCTGAGAAAGCCTGTTCTACTAGTTTTTCCAGGAACTTGCTTAAAGTCTGTCCTATCTAACTTCAGCTGCAGAAAGCTCTGCTCTTTGGGGGTAGGCTTAGGAAGTGGTAAAAGAAAATGGACAATCACAATCATTATTTATATAGTTCTTTCAGTTTATTTGGGACTGTACAGTATGTTGTTATGAGAGCCTCTGGCCAGGAAGACTTACAGTTAAACAGCATGAGACTGAAACAATATGTTCAATTATGCAAATAAACACAGAGTGGCTCAAAGGGCCAGATGGTGTGAATCAGCCAAGTCTTACACACTTAAGTGATACTCAGGCAATTTACAGCAGTTGAGAATCTTCCTCAAGTTCCCTACAGATGGGAGGCTTTGCAGAACATCTGCGTGTGCAGCTGTTTTATGAGAAAGGGATAAGAAGTCATTGGGAGAATGCTGTCCAGGTGCACAAGGAAGAACAGAAGAAATCATTAAAAACAGAGGAAGCAAACAGAGTTCACATAGTGGAGAGGAGGAATTCATGTAGTGTGATTCATTGGCAAGGGCTCCAGCCACACCCCTAGAGTCACAGAAGATGATGGCAGGAGTTGGATGAAAGAACTGCCCATTGCAAGTGAAGATCAGGTTCATGACCATCTGATGAACCTGAAAGTGAACAAGTCCATGGGACCCCATGGGATACACCCATGGTGCTGAGGGAACTGGCAGATGAGGTAACTAAACCACTATCTATTATATTCCAAAAGTCATGGCAGTTCAGTGAAGTCCCCACTGACTGGAAAAGGGGAAATATAACCCCCATATTCAAAAAAGGTAGATGAACCTGGGAAACATAGGACAATCAGTCTCACTTCTGTACCTGGTAAGATCACGGAGCAGATACTCCTGGAGGCATTACTGAGGCAGATGAATAATGATAAAGTGATTGGCTACAACCAACATGGCTTCACCAAGGGCAAATCATGCTTGACTAACATGGTGGCATTCTATGAGAAGGTCACAACATCAACAGACAGGGAAAGAGCAACTGACATCATTTACCTGGGCCTGAGCAAAGCCTTTGACACTGTCCCGCATGACATTCTGGTCTCCAAGCTGGTAAAATATGGATTTGATGGATGGACACTTCAGTGGATAAAGAACTGGCTTGATGTCCGCTCCCAAAGAGTGCTTGTCAATGGTTCAGTATCCAAGTGGAGACCAGTGACAAGTGGAGTCCCTCAAGCATCAGTACTGGGACCAGTCTTGTTTAACATCTTCATCAGCAACATGGACAGTGGCATTGAGTGCACCCTCAGCAAGTTTGCCAATGACACCAAGCTGTGTGGGGCGGTTGACATGCTGAAGGGAAGGGATGCCTTCCAGGGGGACCCTGACAGGCTGGAGAGGTGGGCCCATGCCAACCTCATGAAGTTCAACAAGGCCAAATGCAAGGTCCTCCGTCTGGGTCAGAGAAATCCCAAGCATCAATATAGTCTGGGCAGTTACTGGCTTGAGAGCAGCCCTGAAGAAAAGAACTTGGGAGTACTGGTGGATGAGAAGCTCAACATGAGCCATTAAGTGTGCTCTTGCAGCCCAGAAAGCCAATCGTTTCCTGGGCTGCATCACGAGAAGTGTGGCCAGCAGGTTGAGGGAGGTGATTCTCCCACTCTACTCCACTCTCGTGAGATATCACCTGGAGTAATGTGTACAGTTCTGGAGCTCCTATTACAAGAAGGATATGGATGTGCTGGAACATGTCCAGAGAAGGGCCACGAGGATGATCAGAGGGTTGGAGCACCTCTCCTATGAGGAGAGACTGAGAGAGTTGGGATTGTTCAGTCTGGAAAAGAGAAGGCTCTGTGGCCTTCCAGTATCTGAAGGGGGCCTACAAGAAAGATATTGAAAGGACTTTTTAGGCTGTTGGGCAGTGATAGGACTAGAGGGAATGGATTAAAACTAGAGATAGGTCGATTCAGGTTAGACCTTAGGAAGCATTTCTTCACCATGAGGGTGGTGAGACACAGGAACAGGTTGCCCAGAGAGGTGGTGGAAGCCCCATCCTTGGAAGTTTTTAAGACCAGGCTGGATGGGGCTCTGAGCAACCTGCTCTAGTGGGAGGTGTCCCTGCCCATGGCAGAGGGGCTGGAACTAGATGATCTTTAAGGTCCCTTCCAACCCTGACAATTCTATGATTCTATGGTTCTATGATTCTATGGTTCTATGATTCTATGATTAGGGACACAGTCTCAGCCACACTTAGTAACTTTAGATGAGCTAATACATCACTGTTTTCTTGCAAAGTGGTATTCTATTTCAGAATGTTTTAGAAGTTTACCATTTGAAAGAGCAATTATAAATCATGTCATTTTATACAGTAGATTTTGTTTGGTTTTCTTTTCCTAGAATATATGAAACCTTGTATTTCAAAATGTTTGACAGCTGACACATTGCAGAGAAAATTAGTAATAAAAAAGGCAAGTGACTTGACCATCTGTAAAAAGAAAAACCAACACATTCTCTTGGACATGCAGATGCTCTGGCTTTTTCGGTACAGAGACACTTCCTACTATCCACTAATGCACATGCCAGTCAGAAAACACCCCACACGTTCACAATGCACACCCCTGGTGTGGGTCCCTTGTTGTCTCACCCATGCTGTTGGTCAACTGGCTGGAATGCTGCTTCTGGTGTCGGACAGGGACAAAGCCCTGACTGGCCTAGACAGGTTGAAATGGTGGTGGGGCCACTTCTGGCAACACCAAGATCTGACTAATACTGTTGCCACTGCAAGGTCTCTCTCTACTGGTAAAAATTTTTGGGCTTCCTCTATAGCCCCTTTTCAAGCTGATTTTTTTGTTTCAAAAGTCTCCTGGTAATTCTCTGTTTACTTTTTAGTCTGGTTAATGGTCATCTTGCTCTTCAGTGTAATCTGTCATGGGCAAACACTCCCTCAAATATTTCTGGCTATTCCATTCATACACACTGACATTCTTGTGTCAGCATCATTTTTACAAGCATGGGCTATGCAAGCATCCTCACAGACTCTGTCCAGGAAAGTATCTTGGGATAGTTCATAGTCATCTGAACACAAGGTCCTAGCACAAGGCAGGAGAAAAAGGGATAAATGTTAAACTTACAGGCAGTTACTAAGGAACAATGCAGAAGCTATTTTATTTTAAGATTAGTCCAGAAATCTGTGTTTAGCTCTACACTGTATCCCAAATTCAAGAAAAGTAATGAGAAAATTATTTGGTTTTCAGAGTTTAACCATAAGAGTTGTAATTGCATTGAAATGCATTATCTGAAGGGACAATTATCTGGTCAGTCTGGTTATAGTTGTCTGATCTCAAAGTTTAAATATGTGTAGAGAAGAAGAAAATTAAGGAAACGAAGACTGAATTTCAGCAGTAGGAAGCTGAAGTTAGACAAACTCAGATGAGAGAAGAGGTAAATATTTTCATGTGAGAGTCTCATAATCCTTTTTCTTTATGCAGCTTTATTCTGAATAACTGGCTTTGCTTTTTACAACTGACATTTAAACATCAAAGCAAAACCATATACTGAGAAATTAACATTAGAAACAGAACTCTGTATATATATTTGCCTTCTACATTTTTTTCAAATCTTGATCATAAAACCTTGTATTATCTCGCTAAGTTTTCAGTGGTATAAATATATGCACATAGTAGCTTAAGTCTCGGATATAAAATTCTTATCTTGTCTATGTGTATGCAAGTCCAGATGCAACAGTTACTAGAGCTGGATGGAAAATGGAAATAAAGTCCCCTCTGATAGCATATTACAAAAAAAAAAAAAAAAAAACAACAAAAAAAACCACCAAAGAACCCAAAACAAAAGAAAAAAAACCCAAAAACCCCTACAAAAAAACCTGTTAAACTTTAGTGACTACTTTTTCTTATTAAATGTGAAATCTGTTGCACTCAGCAGCATGTCACCCACAGACCTTAGAAAAGTAATAATTGCTAATTAGAAATACAGCTGGTGGATACAAGTATAATTATTTTAAGCCTCCTACAGAAATCCTCTTAATTGAAAAAAAAAAAAGTTAGAAGGAACTCAGAAGAAAATTTAGAATTGGTTAAATTATTGACTTATGGGATCATTTGATTATAAAGAGATTAACATTAAAGAACTGGAGTGACTAGATAAATGTCACTAGACATATAGCAAATGGAGGACACACTAAATACCTGTAGGTAGCTCTCATGGGTTAGGGTCAGGGCGGCCCCTTAGACCTATAACAGAAGATCTCTGTTAACCTCCCTCCCTCCCCAAAGCGGAAGAGAAAGGGTGTGGATGCTGAAAAGCTGCTAGCAGAGGGATTTTCTCAGGTTCTCACAATATTCAGTGAGAATCCTTCCTTTCTCACCAGTGCTATGAAAAACTGTACGATGTTTTTTGTAAGCTAGACCAACACCTGGTGTTTTGCTAAGTTCTGTTTATGGTACATTGGAAAAATATTTTGAAATAGGTGTTGTAGGACTTTAGCCAATCACCCTAGGAGATGGGTGATCACTGACCAATTGTCCTATGGGGCTAGGGTATATAAAATGGGGTTATAAATTAATAAAATTGCTTCTTTTGCCTGCTCTTGCTGAATTTATGTGTTGCTGCATCTCTCCACTCCTGATATAAACAGCAACAAAAGGGAATTAGGGGGAGAGACTGAGCAATAAGAAAAGGAAACTAGAACAGCTTTAATGAAAATAGTAATAATAAAAATGTGGTATATACACAGATATATACAAAATCAGTATCAAACCAACCCCCCCCCCCCCCCCAATGGCAATTACATCACTGTCACCACTGATGCTGTGGAGCAGGCACCGGGGCAGTCGGGAGCTGTGTTCAGGACCTGATTCTGGTACCAGATTCAGGAACACACCAATGGGGATAGAAGGCAGAATGGACAGAGTCCTCCTTGGATGCTCTGAGGAAAGAACCAAAAGAGGACCCAAGACTAACTGGCAAAGCTGTCCAAGAGGGCAAAGAGGTCCAAGAGGTCAAAGAGAGAAAGCTCCAAGAAGAGAGCCCTCCAGATCCCTCATCTTTATACCAAATATCATGTACAGGGGATGGAATACCTTGCTGCAGGTGAAGCCTTTCACTTCCTGCACCCCCCAGTGTGGTACACAAGATCCAGCAGTGGCCTTGGTCTGAAGATCAATCCTTGGTACGAAGTTTAAACATGGGGTGTTAGCACTGCTAGAAGCAGACACTCTCTGTGAAAACAGGCTGCTAACTTGAGAAATTGCAGTTAGTTAGAAGAATTGATCTGAAAAGTAAAATCACGGAACAGAATTAGTTCTGTTCTCACTCAAACCAGGACAGTAGCAAAAAAACAGGGGTGGAAAACAAATGCCAGGTTTTATTCTGAAATCAGCTGACTGAAGAAGCTGGACATAAGTAAGTCTTCTATACAACTTACATACATCTTCAAGATCAAAAAAGATTATTCACCTCCTTCTGAAAGCTAAAAATTTCAGAGTTAGGGAGATGGGTTTTTTTCATCTTAACTAGTACTTTGATGAATTTTTCACTTATTTTTCTCAATTAACACAGGCATGTATCTTCATAAATTATTTTCCTATCTGAACAATTAAGATCTTTCTAACAGGTGAATGAAGTGAATACTGAATGCTGAGGCTCCTGAAGTAAAGAGCTATTACAGGAAGCAGGCTGTAAAAGGAAGCAACCATTTTTCTACTCTACTGATTAAAGGACATGATGCCACTGAATACAGCCACACAAATTCCACTAGTTCAAATAAATAAGCGTATGTTTTCCCAACTTTGGAACTTTTGGAACAAAGTCCCACTTTGGACTTTTAAGTTCACAATGAAGGAATTTATTCTTCTACTCCACCGTTTCACTTAAGGGACACAAGCAGTGAAAGATCTGCTATGATAAAATCAGTCATTTCTCAGCCCACTTTGTATTAGCATTAACAAAAAATCTACCTTTGTCTTAGCATGAGCAGGCAAGTAGATTCAAAATAATTTTTAAAAGCTCCAAATGTGAAGTTTAAAAAGTAGAGTTAAAAACAGCTCTGCAATTTATTAATGGTTGTGTTCACCTTTTAGTCAATATTTAGGTCTCAATAATGGACAATGACAGATTCCTAGTACTTACAGAACAGCAACTGCTTGGCTATAGAATGGAAATAAGAGGAATAAGAAGGCATTATGACTGCACAGAAGCCTAAGTCCTCTGTGCCAGCCACACCAGTAGTCATCATGTCTCAGAAGTCATATGAACCTAGAGAAGAGCCTCTGCTTCAGTCTTTTTTTTAAAAAAATAAAAATTTGGGAACCTATCTACAACTCCATCTTCTAATAAACGTGTTCCCAGACAACATTGATCTTCAGCTCATGAAAAGTCCTCTCCAATACACAGATTATTCTCACAGAATTTTCAGTCTGTGCAACAAAAAGTTGTACAGCGTGAGGAAACTATCACAAAATCACATGGAGGCTGGGAACAGTAACAAACACTATCAGCTCTAACATTATACCCGTAAGACTCACTTTTTGTGTGCAAACTCAGACCTTGTTTCAGAACTTCACTGCATATCCAGTTGTTTTATTCTAGGAGAAGTTCCTAGAAATCTAGGAATTTTAATCTAGGAGAAATTCCTAGGCACAATTTGTTCAGAAGTGTATACCCACTTCAAAATAAGCCACGGATGAGGTTGAAAAGTTGTTCTGAAATCAGGATAGAAACTGGGAGGTGGGTAGGGGGGGAGTAGGAGTAGAAGAGGTACCTTTGGCCATGTAAGGAGAGCAAAGACCAGAAGACTTCTGCTTACTCTCCAAACCTGGCAGGTGAAGTCTCTCCCTTCTGCCTCTCTGTGTGTCTTTCTCTGTTTCCCTCTCTGCAGTGGATGGTATCATTAGTGCCCAAGCTAAGACAGTCTGCTGCCACTAAGTCTCTGATAGACTATATAAGTATAGACAAAGTGGCACATGAGTGGCTGCTCAATTAAGCCAGGCAAAAGAAATAAAGTCACAGACACATAGATTTGGAAAGAACGAAGCTAAAGATGAGAAAAGTTTTCCAATAACCTTCAAACAGAGAAGTATCCCTGCTGCAGAGAGTCTACTCTTTTTAAGGTGAAGCTTGCTATATTTACATGTGGGATTATGTGAAGTCTGTGACAGTGGCAAACCAGACAAGGTGCTGGACTAGAAGACCATGTGAGTCCTATATAGAACTTAGTTAGCAAAGGACTTTGGAACTGAATATAAAGGCAGACTTGTTAGCATTAATTTTCATTAGACAGTATAATAGTACCAAATTTAAGCTGGGGAAATTCATTTGCTTATTACATTAAAAATATAGTTGAATAAAGCAGCTCAGATTTATCAGTTGGAAACTGTTTTACAGATGGATTTCTGAGGAGAAAAAAAATACTTCAGTTGGGAAAAGTGTCTCCTTTTGAACTTAACTCTTTTTTTCTGCCTTGACTCTCCTTCATGTCTTGATTACAATGCCGTTCACTGGACCTTTGAAAATGAACTGTTAATCATAGAATCATACAATAGTTTTCACTGGACAAGAACTTCAAGATCATGAAGTCCAACTTTATTGCTATCCATATCAAAACCCACTAAACCATGTCCCTAAGCACAGCATCTAACCGCCTCTTAAACACTTCCAAGGATGGTCACTCCACCACCTCCCTGGGCAGGCCATTCCAATGCCTGACAACCCTTACTTTAAAGAAATGCTTCCTAATACCCAGACTGAACCTCCCCTGGTTCAACTTCAGGCCATTTCTTCTTGTTCTATCACTTGTCACCAGGGAGAACAGACCAACTAGCTCCTTGCTACAACTTCCCTTCAGGTAGTTGTAGAGGGCAATAAGGTCTCCCCTCAGCCTTCTTTTCTCAAGGATAAGCAGCTCCAGATCCCTCAGCCTTTCCTCATAAGACACATGCTCCAAACCCTTTACTAGCTTTGTAGCCTGCCTCTGTACCATCTCCAGCACCTCAATGTCCTTCTTGTAGAGAAGGGCCCAGAACTGGACATGGTATTCAAGGTGAGGCCTCACCAAAGTCGAGTCCAGAGGAACGGTCACCTCCCTGCTCCTGCTGACTACACTATTCCTGACCCAGGCCAGGATGCCATTGGCCTTCTTGGCCACCTGGGCACACTGCTGGCTCATGTTCAGGCAGCTGTCAGTCAACACCCCTAGGTCCTTCTCTTCCTGGCTGCTCTCTAGCCACTCCTCTCCAATCCTGTAATGCTGCTGGGGGTTGTTGTGGCCCTAGTGCAGGACCCAGCATTTGGCCTTATTGAAACTCATGGGATTGGCCTTGGCCCAGTGATCCAGCCTATCTAGATCCCTTTGTAGAGCTTCCCTACCCTACCCTCAAGCAGATTGACACTTCCACCTAGCTTGGTGTCGTCTGCAAATTTACCAAGGGTGCACTCTACCCCTCATCCAAATCATGAATGAAGATGTTAAACACGAGTGGCCCCAGTACTGATCCCTGGGGAAAACCACTTGTGACTGGCAGCCAACTGGATTTAACGCCATTGACCACAACTCTTTGGACTCATCCATCTAACCAGTTTTTCACCTAGGAAAGCCTATGCTCATCCAAGCCAAGAGCAGTCAAATCCTCTAATAGAATGCTGTGGAAAACAGTGTCAAATGACTTGCTAAAGTCAAGACAGACAACATCCACACCCTTGCCTTCATCCAGCAAGTGGGTCACCCTATCATAGAAGGAGACCAGGTTGGTTAAACTAGGAACCTCCTGGATTGTTTCCTCTCTGATGTGCTGAATTTCCAGCAGATAACTAGGAAGTTGAAGTCCCCCGTAAGAACAACAGCAAGTTGCCTTGAGATTTCTCCTAAGTAGAATATTTCATGTCTACAGCAGACACTCACAGCAGTAACAGATGTATTGGCCTTGCCCCTTAACCTGATCCAAACACACTCAACCTTGTTGTTACTATACTTAACTTCTGAACATTCATAACAACCCCTAACATACAGGGCCATCCCACCACCTCTCCTTCCCTGTCTATCCCTTCTAAGCAGCTTGTAGCCATCGACTATGGCAGCTCAGTTTCTCTCTTTTTTTCTCTCTCTTTTTTTGTCATACTTCCCTTCATATCAAAGATTAAACTTACTGAAATCTTATTAAGGTATGAGTTGTTAGATGAGAAGAATCAGATTTTATGTGGAGCAAGGACCTTAAAATATAACATAAATATGAGTCAGTATGATTGTAAAAATGTAAACTGTATGGCATTTGATTGATTGTTCTTGACTGAAAATGAGTGTAAAAAAAAATAGATTTAATATAGTATTTTGGTGGTGATTACACAAATTATGCATAAGTAGGGCTGTGGGATTGTGTTATGAAAGAGAAGGGGTAACATCACAGAAGAGTGATATAGCTTTATGTGATGCCTCTTGAAAAGAAAATAATGTGCTAAATAGGATTTATGTAAATCAGATTATAAGGCTTCCAAGGTAGGCAGCTTTCCAGAGGTGCAAAGAATACTGGCTCTCTTTATATCAAAGTAATCAGCTTTTGCATTTACACAAAGCTCATTTACTGATTCTTGTAGGAAACGTTCCATTTTACGGCCCAACTCAGCTAATTACTTCAAATTTCAAGGAATAGATTAGTGGAAAATAATAACACTAATGCTTACTAACTTGCTCAAGCTTTGGTAGAGATGCAAACCATCTTTTAATAGGGAATTAACTACATTGTTATAACATTAAAACTTCTTTTAAAAATATATGAAATAATAAAACAATGGCAGCAATGTAAAGCTGTTTGAGGTCCTGATAAAACTTAGTTATTTTAAATAGATAGTTAAGAATTGAAGACTGTAATCTTTCATAGTCAAGGATTATATATAATAAGATGTCAGAATCTCTGCAGATTACTGTTGCAATGCCTCTGAGCAGAATCCTGATCCCTGAATTAATTGTCCAGGAGCTTTCTCACAAAAAGACTCAGGAGAGGTAGATCCTTGAAGATAGCAGTCCACAAATCTCACACACTGAAAGGGAAGCCAACCAGAGTAAAGCACTAGGAAATGCTAACAGTGGGTGAAATCTTACCTTACACAACAGATAAAGAACTAAAGTGAAATGTTTATGGGGATACTGAGCTTTGCTCTCCCACCTCACATTTTCATTCTTTACTCTTCAGGGACACTGTCTTGGACAAGTGGGGGTAAAAGACAATAGTTTGAAATCTGGAATGCATGTTTTCTTATGTCCTTTCAGCTGTTTGAAAGTTAGCATACAATCGGAGGCAGATGTCTAGGATCCACGTAAATACAGGGCAGAGAAGGGCACTTCCACCTGTCTTAGACACCATCTTGGAGATACTAAAAATTCTACTGGACAAGGCCTACAGCAACTACACCTAACTTCAAGGTCAGTCCTGCTGGGGGTCTGAAAAGATGACTTCTGCAGGTCCTTTTTGACATAATTACTCTGTGATTCTATGGCCCTGGCATATGATAGTCCACAGACTATCCCAAGAATGGGGCTCCGGATAGAAGTTCTGGAATGGTTTGTTTCTGTTGTACTCAAAGTGAGCCAAGATAATGTCTTAGGACAATCATTTATATGGCATAAATAACAAATTCAGAGTTAGTCCAAGGCTATGTACCCAGGAAGCAGAAGAGAATGAGGAAGTAAATCTCTTAACAATCAAGAGTCTGTAGATGTGTTAGTGGATAAGTGAAGACAATGACTTCTGCTCCAGAAAGGGTCCTCCTCTCCTCTCCTCTCCTCTCCTCTCCTCTCCTCTCCTCTCCTCTCCTCTCCTCTCCTCTCCTCTCCTCTCCTCTCCTCTCCTCTCCTCTCCTCTCCTCTCCCTCTCCCTCTCCCTCTCCCTCTCCCTCTCCCTCTCCCTCTCCTATATAGCTGCTGACAGAGCACATGTGCTCATTTCTTCCTTAGATGCATTGACAATCAGCTTGATTCTCCAGGACCCAAAACTAGACAAAATATCTATGGCTATTTGCCACCATGCATAGTTTACTATAGCAATAACTGCCTTTGTCTATTCAGAGCTGGCCACATCTAAGTTCACCCTTAAAATCAACTTCAGATCTCTTCTCCTTTAGTGAAGCTGGATCAAGATGAAGGAAGTATGTAAATTCACTCACCAAAAAACACAGAGGGAAGGGATGCCTACAAGCCCAGCATCTAAGCTATCCTACAGAGGGAGTTAAATCCAGGAAAGAACAGTGGTACATGCTGGCCCTACTCTGTTCTAACAGAAAAGGCAGCTCAGTTCAGTCTGAGCTCTGTCATTCTGCTGTGACCATGAGCTATACTGGCAGAGCCTGCATTGAGTGTGCATGCTCTGCACAGATCTGTCTGTATGATTCATGTGTGGATGCAAATAAAGACTCCTACTCAGCAGTTACAAACCCCTGAGAATACACCTACAGCATAAAACACAGTGCTCTCTTAAGTGCAGTCTCTGTCCCTTCAAATTGTTGTTTCAAAGGGGACGCCTATGACTGCCTCCTGAAGTCTTAAAATAGGCCTGGTCAAGCCACAGAAGGGTTCTATAGTTATGGTTCCTGCTGTGGCTCTTCCAAAACCCAGCCTGCAAATGTCAAGGGGAATGTAAGGTATAATTATTCCAAAAAGACAATAACAACGATGATGTAAAAGCTTTACATACTCACAGTGCCTTTCTTATATGTCTGCAACTGTCATGTATTCTTTCAAGATAAACAGAACTCTGAAGTGCAGCTCTTAGTGGCTTAGTAAAACGGAGATTTGGTGAAGTCTGGGTCATGGACACTCTATTAATAAGTTAGACTTTGAACTAGCACTTTGCTGCTTTGTTGTTGGTTATTGGTTTGGGGTTTTTGTTTTGGCTTTTTTTTTTTTCTTTTTTATCTTTTTTTTTATTTTTTAATTTAATGTTTCTAATGACATTTTTAACTTTTAGTTCTTCTTTACAATAGCTTGATGACAGTTCTGTGAGTGTTTCTAAAAGACCCTAACCTAATTAGAGTCCAGTAAAAGTACATTTTTAACTTTAACTAGCTTTTGTAGATTCTCTCTCATTATTCCTTCCAGATTCGTAATGGTTCATGACATTAACTTTGATTCCCTTGGGTTTGTTTCTTCTTATACATTCTAATATTTGCTTAGCTTGTACAAATAGCTCTGATATTTGCCTTGAAAATTCCTCATCCTAAATGAAAATGGCCTGCTGATTCTTTATTTCAAATTAAAAGCTTTTCAAGGAATTATAATCTGGGTTCGGAAAAGCCACACAGTTAACATAAGAATAACCCAAAACCTTTTCAAAGGTTAGAGAAACTTGTGATTTATTTGTCATTTAGGTGCCTGTGCAGTGCTTTCTGATTTTAGGGAAAAGCCACAGGCAGACATACAATGGAAATTATTTTGTCACTGGATTTTCTGAGCAGATTAAACCAGGAATCATGGAAACAAAAGAGAAAGTCTGTTCCTGTAAGACATGCTTAAGCATCCACTTAACAAAGTTATTTTTTTATGTTTATTTTTAGTTTTTTAATCACAAAGAATCAGACATCAGGTACTCCTTTGACTCTCTTGGGCTTTTGAAGTTTAGCATCTATATATGATAACTTCACTTACTGTATTTATTCTTTTCAGAACATGAAGGTACAAGTTCCTTACAGGCTTTAAGTGCTCAGAAATGTTTCAACTGTGTATTTGTGTGCAGCATATATATGTATGTGCTGCAGTAACAGAAATAATAATTGAGGAGACAAATTTTAAATTTGTATAAACAAAAGGACCAAGATCATGGGAACATAATCACTTAAAACGTACTGCTTCCTTATTTTGATTTGTGTGTGTGTGTAAGGTTTACTTTTTTTTCTAGATCTATAGTCTGATCTGGTTTGCCTTGCAGGGCCCTGAGGGCATTATCAGCCCTGACTTATCCTCCAGCATCCCCTAGCACCACAGCCCTTGCAGTCCCTGCACATTAACATTCAACCAAGAGATGTCACACTGACATGAGGGGAAATGTAACCAGTTACAAAGATCATCCAACCAGTTATTGTTATTGTAAAGGCATTTTTTTTATCATTTACACTTATTTATGATCTTTCAGCGTGACTGCTTTCCATCACTTTATACTATCACTGAAACTGACCCTGATAAATGACAGGGACATAGGAGGAAAAAGTGTACTGTCATAAAGGAAGATAGCACATGATACTGAAAATGTAAGTTTTTATTAACTGGTCATCAGAAAAATAAATGTGTGGTTTTGCTTCTTTATTTTACATAATGACCTGATCAAAGTGTTCTTTATGCTTCTGCAGACAGGGAAGGAGCAAAAACAGACACCGGGAAGAGATTTATGTTAGGCAATTATTTCTAAAATAGCCATGGCTGAAATGGAGTAACAAGAAGACAGGATGATTTTACCAAAGGAAGACAACCCAAAAATGAAATAAGGATCTTTGGTGTCTGCCCAAAGCTTAGAGGTTTTATTATTTTGTTTTATGCTAAACTACTTCTTTTGACTCTAAAATAATGTTTCTGTTGTTGTGCTTTGCTTTATCAGTATCTGAGTGCACTGTTTTGTCCAAGACCTCACCAAGCAGCCTTTGTTGACCATTCAGAAGGCTGCTGTTCGGCTCCCTCTGCCAATGCAGATGTGAATTTTTAGCTTTTTTGAGTCTCAGTGAACTCAAATCATTAACTCTGTCTTTGGGCTTTTAAATATGGTGCCTTGAAGGTCCTCTGTTTAACATCAGTCTTGAGGACTAGGAATTTCTAACCTGGCTGCCAAGGACCTGGGACTAATGCCTGGGACTAATGCCTGGGACTAATAATCCTCCAGATGTATACCCTGAGGATGATCATTTTTCAAAAGTCCAGGCATGTGATTACTGTGATTTACCATACACCTTTCCAATGATATAGAGTAATTGAAGCTCATGAAAGCCAAGAGTCTCAACAATTTTTGTTTTCACAATTACAGCCAGACCAAAAATACTGAGCAGAAAAAACACACACACTCCTCTTCTTTATTTTCCTCACTATGCATCTTGTATGGGGCTTTGTCAAGAGGTATTCTGAGATGTACAGGATCTCCCTCCTTACCTGTGTCTCACTGTTCCCTTATTCCCTTTTCTTGTCATCAATGACCTTATAGTGTCTCTGAAGCCATGAGTGAAACCTCCTTCCTCTCATGTCAGGTTTTTAGATGAGTCTGATCAAACTCAGCGGTTCATCAAAATGTATAATTACTTAATCTTGACTGTCTCTGTCTTTACCATATTGGCTGTATAGCTTTGCAGACATTAAAAAATGTATGAATCTCAGCAGTTCACCCATCTGATTCTGATTTATCCATATGAAATAAACATACTGGCCTATTATTTATCTGTACCCCACTCCAGGGTGGAGTATCCTGTGAAAGCTGTTAAACCTTTGAGGGCAGATAAAAAAGAGATGGATACTGGCATTAGAGATTGGATACTGGCATTAGAAAATGTACATGAGGTAAGGTCAGGAAGAGAAATTTCAAGGTTATCCTGGAAGGTTTATACTGTGTACTGGATCACACTTTATATTGTATTAAAAAGAACCCCTAAAAACCAAACCTTTCCTTTCTCTCAATGCATTGTGACAATGAGCCAAAAAAAAACCTCTACAGGGGTCGATTACTGCCCTGTAGGTGATTAATGAAATGGTTAGTTGAAGCTTATCACAATAATGAATATTTAATATAACATGAAGAAAGTTAGCAAACATGAGAAGAAAGACCTTGGAAGGGACCAAGAGAGAAGCATTGTAATCCAGGCTGCTGTCACACTTGAATTGACTACTGATCTTAACTGAAATGCTCCAGTGCTTTTCATCCCAAGTCTCTTAAGGGATCAGTTACCTACACAGTGACCATCAGCCAAGGACAGTTTATTTCTCCCTACTGAACAAACCATTGATTTTTTCAGTGTTTTTGTTTTTATACAGGATAACATCCCGGCTCCACTGAAGAAGAGTTTTGCTATTATCTTTGCTGTGGATAGGGCTTCTCACTGGATTCAGAAGTTTAGTGAGACAAGAACTATTATTTTGGAATATTGGGAAAGTAGCATTATATAAGAGACCCAGTAGGTCTCAGGGGGCTCCCAGCTTGAATGAAGTACAAAAAGTGTTTTTTCTTCTTTGATATATAAGCAAGAGTAGCAACACAAGATCATTTTCCAGCTTTAGTAGTTCCTATGAGGGAAACTTGTGGCACATGTTTCCCTAAGGGACACAGGGACCCCTCTCTCTGAGTCACCGAGGAATGTGTATGAGGTTGTATGGACACATATTGTGATCACAAAGTGGGTGAACTCCAGCTGCTAAAAGAGAAAGTGGAAAGGTGGGCAAAAGAAGGAAGTTGCTTACATGTGGTTTTGGTATGTCTTGTCAAAATAAAGCCCCAGCAACACTTCACTGAAGAATCGCTTTACGGGGATCTACATATGTTTATGATCTTTACAGTACTCTGAATAGTAGTTTATTGAGAAATATGAGATGTTAAGTACATTGCTTCAAAGTGCTTGCAACCTCAACAAGGACAAATGTAGAAAGGCAAGAGGAACAAATTTGCTATCAAATTACCAGGGTTTCATTTTGCCCATTTGTCAACAGAATAGTTTTACAGAGCTCCTGGACAAAATTACTGAGATTGAGGGGAAAAAAAAAAAAAAAAATTACCTGAGAATGACATACTAGAAAGACAGTCAGAATGTTTTTGCTTGTGACCTCAAATGCAATTGCACCTAAATCCTAGTGTAGTTTTTACTCCACTTTTAACTGACTGATTTTTGGCAATGGTCTATTTCATCTCCTCCCTACATCCTGCTTCCCGTAAGTAAAGCCATAATCAAATGATATTTTTTCTAAATTTGTTTTTTTTAAGTAATTACTATAGCAGAGGGGTTTGGAGATGGAATTTTAGGGCAACTATAGAGGAAAAGCGAAAGAAATGCCTAAGCTTTCTGGAGGATAAAAGCTACTTCAAGCTTGAGAGTGAGACTGCCTCGGTAGTGGGCAGAGTCAAGGAGTTTAGGAAGGTGGGTGTAGCCGATACATTATAGATCCTTAGAAAGAACACAAGATGAACATTTATCCAGAAGCAGCCTGGTACAAAGCTGCAAAGGAGAATTTTGGCAAGGACTACGGTGAAACAGAATGTATTTAAAGAATTTCTCCATTTCAGATTTTAATATCAAAATTTGCATGCACCACATATATACACAGGAAAAAAAAAAAAAAATAGCCCATTCTCTGTGAAATTAAAATTGAGCACTGTTTTGCATGAAAAGTTGCTTAACTTTGAGTGAGTTTGCAAATGAGCTCCGTAAGTTTCTCCTTAAGTTTTTTGTTGTTGTTTTTTGGGGGGATTTTTTTGTGTTTGATTGGTTGGTTGGTTTTGTTTCGGTTTTGTTCTTGTTTATCATTAGTGTCTGAGACAATACACTGAAAGAAGGGAGAGGAAATAAAGATAAGATTTGAACTTAATCTGTTGCTTTCGTTCACCTTTTATCATTATATTTAAAAATTACATAAGACTTTAACTGAGCTATGCCAGCCATAAAAACAAGGTTACAAATATCTGAAATAACAGGAACCTCCAGGAAAAGGTTTTGCTTATTTAGGGAACATAAAGCTTAAGCGTGACTTTAATTGAGGCTAATTGATGTTCTTGGTGGTCAGCATTTTGAAATCCTAGACAGAAGTCTAACAACTGGCATTTAATTTTGAGAACTTTTGTCTTTAGCTGTACAGTCTTCTGTTAAGCCTTTTTATAGGAAATTTTGTGACAACAATGTCTTACTATGTCTTTGGCATAGCTTTGCTAATGTATAGCATGGCATCTATTTCAGGCACAGCTATATATGAAAGAACAGCAGACTGTAAATGTATTAATGTATTTTTTTTGCAGAAAAACATAGTTTGATGGAGAGAAATAATGGAAATTAACAGCCCCATAAATAATAATTTAAGATGACACAATGTCTGGCAACTAAATTTATTTATTTTTTTCTCTTCCCTATCAAACAGTGACTCAGGAAAGGCATTCTCCTCAGAATTTTTCTGGCTGGCTTTCATGGTCATACTTCTAGCTCTCCAGTCTTGTAAAGCATCATAAAAGGTAGTAGGAGGAATTATTTCCCATTGTATTTTCATAAACCAGTAGCCATTGCTGTGGTACAGTTATGTATTCCAGAATATCCTGCATTCCTTAAAAGTTAAAGATTCCAGTATAGTTCTTAGTTACAATGATCAAGGAGAAATGTAAGAATGTGGGTCATATAGGATAATGACAGTCAAGAAGCTAATTCCTCTGTTATATGAAAACAGGTTCCAATAAAATGAAGAGTCTCTCACAGGTACCAGATGAGGACACTCAGGGGAAAGGTTGTGTTGTTTGTAAGAAAACTTAAAGTGAAAGAAGACAAGGTGCCAGAGATTGTATTCAGTATCATTGGATACTGGCATTAGAAAATGTACATGAGGTAAATAGTACAATTATATTCCCTGTAAGAAAAAACATGTTGTATTTTGTATTTCTTACTTTTAAATACTATTACTTTACAAAAAACCATATGCTGCCCAGGTATCCTTGTATCTACTTTCTTCAAGAGAGGGAAGCCCACCAACATTTGTAATAAGCTAATGCTGCCACCTATAGCAAAAGAAACCTTGTCTTTTATCTTGTGTCAAGCACAGTACAAATTTAGCTATATTAGGAAGAAAAGAAAATATCAAATTACAAAAGAGAAGTGGATGATGGTTCACTAAAAACTGTAAATTAAGACTATGTGCAACAAGAATATTTATTTTTACTGTTTCCTCTTCACCAAGTCATTTCCTATCTGTCTCACAAAAGTAATAGTTGGTGCAGTCATGTGAATCACAGTCCTCAAAACAGTCTTTTTAAAATCCTGTGAATCCAAATACGATCAAAAATATCCTGAAAACTGAGACAAAGCTTAGGTTTTAAACTACATGTTTTAGATGTGCTCCTCTAAGTTATCTGGATCTGAGTTCAGAAAACTGTTTTCCAAGTTTCATATATCTTATTTATACAAAAGTGACTTCTGTCATGGATAGTTTTTCAAATTGACAGGCATCAGGCATCTAGTAGATTTGAGGTGTTTATTTGGAAAACCAGCCTTGCTCCTGACCGTACAGTGTCACCAACACCTGAATATCCTATATTTATGAGCTATAGGACAGTCCTGTTAACCATTGTTTGAATAACAAGCTGACAGGCAGCCAGTCATTGAAAGCAATTGCCAACTAGTAAAAGGCACTGACATATTGAATTCTCCCATGATTCTGGAAGCTTCAGAGATTTTAGTGATTCTTTAAAGGATATGTTAATATAGACATTCCCTACTTCCTCAGTTCTGGCAGGGACTATAGGCACACTAGTAGATCAGAATTGCACACTGGGAATGAAAGACCTCTGACAGAAAAGATCTTTTTTTCCAAAATCTGTGTCCAAATGCATCAGTAGCATTATAGGATAGAAGTTTTATTGGCATAAGCCTAACTACTGTCCTTAGCAAGGAGGCATGCAATAGTTTCTTAACAAGTTTTGTAATTGATGATACAATTTATTGGTTGGACATTTCCTCCAGATCTGTGGCTCATCTTCACACAAAGACACACAGAGGGATGAAAGCTCCTATTAATGTTACAGAAGCTGTAGCCAATGACTGTGACAAGATTAAGAAATAGCACTTACTACTGAAGAACTGTAAAAGGGAACAGATACCGGAGTTGAAAGGAATCAGTCTCCAATGCAGTAAGAATATACATATGCTTTACAGGCAAGATACAGATGGCTTGTCTTGAGTCACATGGCAATATTCTAAAGCCCACAATACTTATGAGACTTTAGCTGAATTATATAATTTTTGGTTTTCATAGCAAATTAAAGAAAAATATCCAGAAAATATACAGGTTATTAATGAGTTCTCACTAATTATTATATATGTATTTTGTAGGTTAAATATTTGTTGATATAATTGGAATGGATCACTATAGTTTACATATAATTAATAATGTAAAAAAAATTAACAATGTTCCCTGTTCCAATGTTCATGCTTATTTTAAAAATCAGAATCTTTGCAGTTGAAGTAAAGGCAGTAACGGCAGTTATTAAAAGAAGTAATGATAATGCTAGTATTTAATGTATATTACTTTTTCTTCGTATTTGCATGAAGAGAAAGATAATCATAGGAACAGATAGCTTAGACCAATCTTGAAAACTTAAGATTTCAAGTCTTAAAAAAAAAAATTACACAAATATCTGTAAACCATGATCCTATCTGGAGGAGATTAATAGACTCAGTAACATTTCTACATTTTCTGTAGCCTTAGTCTGTGAGTTCACAGAATTACCTTCAAGAGTATTACCTTGATGCCTGTCTGCTCTGCTTATCTGCCTTTGCCCTTCATTTCTCCTTCTCGTTCCTTCCTTAGCCACAGCTTAGCATGTATAACTGTTTGTATGACCATATTTGGAACAAAGACACAGAAGCCTGAAACAAAAGCAAATTGTAAAAAAAAAACCAAACAAAAACCAAAAAAACCCAGTATTCTTTAAAAGCAGATGCATTTTACAGTGCTTCTGTCATTGAATACTTTCTTTTAAAATTGCAGCCTTAATTTCTGTGATACTGTGATTTTCTACAATTTCATAGAAGTACAGGAATTCTGAATTTCTACAATGCATTGTAATCCATCATGTTATCCTAGCACAAGGTTCACACAGAGCTATTTGCTCTGTAAACAGCATGGTTAGTAACAACAAAATCCAGCCTATACCAGGCCATAAAACAGAAACTGTATCTTGTGAACTGTTTGTACAAAGAACATTCATTATATAGCTCTTCTTGCAAACTGAAAAGCTATGCAAAATGAGACAGCAGGTCTTGTTCAACAAGGCCTTTTAGCAGATGTCTAATTTAAAGCATATGAGCAATTCCAAAATCAAAGCACCTGCTTGTATGCATAAGGATTTTGTAGAATCTCCTGTAGTACTGAGAATGAAGTAAGTGAAGGATGCCATAGCAACAGTAACTCAGAAAGCTCTTTCTGAGGAAGAGGGAAGTCACAGCACTTCTTCATATTTAATTCAAGTCTTTATTTTGCAAATGCTATTTTCAAGAAATTGACTAATTCTTTTAATTACGGTATTCAAGAGTACTGCTCTCCAACAGTCCTGAATTCTTAGTGTGTAACCAGTTGGTCACAATCATTCCCTTGGCTTCCTGCAGTAGTTACAAAACAAGAGAATAAAGAAGTTATTTTTTCCACATAAGCAAGCAAGGTACATCAGCTGACCAGTAACTGCCATATTAATAGATTTTTAAGCCTCAAGCTTGTCATCAGTTATAAGAAGTGGTAATAGCACAGAATAGTCCTTGGAAATCTGCAGAATCTGGGAAGGCAAGATGTGTATCTCTTAACAGGGGCTGAAAAAGCACCATGCCTGTGTATCATTACTATACTTTTGTGCATATTTGTGTGCAAACAGAAAGATGCTTAGCTTCTAAGATTATTGGCTACAACAGTCTTGTTATTCCTGAAGCCAGTAACAGATACTTTGACTTTACTGTCATTTGGTAAAAGTGCACAAGAATAAAGAAAAATATTTTTAATATTTATTGCGGGTGATCCGTTGCTCCTAAGCCATCTAAATAGTTGTACTCCCTCTAAAATAAATGGACAGGGATGGGAAACTTCAGTCCATCCATATGTAAGTGTCCCAGTCTCAGATAGGAGGAGGCATTTTATCTCTTCCTGTACACTGAATGTTGAAGAGGACTAGATGCCTAAATTTTAGGAATAGGCAAAACATGCAGACGTCATATTTAGATGTTGCTTTGATCATTGCTTAGCCTTTACAATGGTATAGTCATATCCATGGAGAGAAATCCTTTGACCTCAGAGGGACTTTTGTGCACAAATAAAAGATCATTAATAAGTGTAAGTTCTATACATATTACCTTTTTATTTGTGGCATTTTCTTAAATACTTTGGAAAAAGTATTTTTTGATGGTATTTATTTCATATATATGCAGGTAGGTTTGTGCTTATATGGGCTAGACAAATCTGATTCAAATTAACGCTGATTAATAAATAAATATGCAATAAGGACTGCGAGGCATAAATTTGTCCTCACTAACAAAGAAACTAACAATGTACCTGTGTGAAATGAGATGCTATTTATCTGTGAACATCTGAATGGATTGAAGGCAGGAATAACAGTACTACCATTTTTCAATACATTAATGGGAGAAAGCTGTCACAATGTCTTTTTTTGTTTGTTACATTTTTCACTTCAGCCAATATGTTGTTTTCAAGATCTTTATGTTTTCTCTTGCAAGCAGTTGCCCACAAACGTTTAAATAAGAAATACAGGTGTAAGGTGTTAATTTACTAAAACTGAGATGTGAAGTTTAAATCAGAATTACATTCCTGTGAAATTAACACTGAAATAGTAGACAATATGATAAAATGAACTCAATGGCATTATAATGCAGGAAAATGGGGGGGGGGGGGGGGGGGGAGGGAAGAGAGAGAAAAAGCTATATTTATCTGAATTAAACCCAGACCAGAAGAGATTTGTGGATCTACTTCCCTTCTGACATGTGGGAATCCTTTGACTATCCATGTGACTTGAGTAAGCATATGAGTAGCTATTCATGGCTTCAGAGCCTTAAAGTATGCCTTTGTTCAATATTTACAAATGCTGTTCGCTCATCAGGGGGACTGGCACTGCCTAAGTCTTTAAAATATGTCTTAAATGTTGTGTAGGACTAAGCAGAATTTTAATAGAGAAGAGACAGAACGTAGCTTTTTTTATTCGTTAGTATCAGACAGAAAGATTTGGAGCTGAATTTTCATCTAAAGTCCCTTCCACTAGACCCTTGTAGAAAAGCTAATTTCACTACAGTATTGAAACTGCACTATATACATCTTGTCAAATGAAATAAAAACTCCCAAGTGGGTCAAACTAATTTGACAAGTATTGCCCCTCACCATGAAACAGACAAATGACTTAGAAAAATGCCTGCTTCCATGTATGACCATGGGTCTTGTCTTGCAAAATATGAGGGTTTTATGTAAGAACTGTACTGGTGGTCAGCACTTTTCCTCTCATAAAGTGTTTTCACTTCATCTCAAGATGTGGGATGTCTCTCTCTTAGGCTCTCTTATCCTTGCCAAACAAGGTTTGACAGTGCTTACATGAAGGTGTAACATAGAATGACATCAAATAGTCTACATTCTAAGACTGGAGACATAAATTTTGATTAACTTGTGTCGAGGATTAAGTTTAGAAACCAGGCAGGTTTGCTAATCACACTACTATGTCCCTCTCTGGCCTCAGTAACAATATTGCTGACTTAACAGAGAACAGCAGAGTATACAAGGCAAAGTTCTCCCAAACCACAGGAGTCAAACACAGTAATGTTCTGATCATAATACAGAAATAACTCTTTGGCAAGTGTGTGCCCAAATATATCTTCTGAAAACTTTATATATGCATATGTTCTCCCCCAAAAGTCACACTACCAAGCAATATCTGAATCGGCTGGAGCTCCTAAAGTTCTGTCAGAAACTACTTGAACCAGCTTTGTTGTATAAAAGAAATGTGATAGATGTCCACAGAATTGCTTGCAGAATTGGCATCTCCATGGAGAGATCAGTTATTTTTAAATAAAGTCCATTTTCTCAATGGAATCTTAATTTGGAAACTCTCACTGTAGTTACAGCTCCTGTGTGGAAACCAGTAGACTATATTTAAGTCTCAAAACAACACAGACAACTAAAAATGTGCCGCATCCAGCAAAATCTATTTTTCATGTTGAATAATTGCAGTCTGTCTTGACTGAACAACATATACCTGAGAGTTGAAAGGAAAGCCTTCTATATATAGATATAGATTAGATATAGATGTATAAATCTCAAACCTGACTATTTAAGGAGGGAATTCTATTAAAAACTAAGTGTAGAATTCCCAGCTTGAATCCCAGTTTGAATCCCTCACCATCATACAGAAGTGTCATAATATTATTAAAACAATTAGGATTAAATATCTATTGCCCTGTATTTTTTTTTCATTTTTTTTAATCCCAATGTTCCTATTTCTGATTAGGCCTTCAAAAAAAGCAGTGACTTAAAATGTAAGAAATTTAAGGGCCTCTGCAGTAATTCTAATAGGAATCTCTACTTAATTTGTTGCAGTTCTGACCTTCAGCATCTGCTTGACCCTACAGAGCTTCAGGTACCCAAATAAGGCACCTGAACTCCTTAGGTGAATATTGTCCATAAATCCTTATCCAAATTTACTTATGCTGATATTCCCCTTCCATTCACATTATAATGACTGAGCCACTACCTTAGTCAAATCAATTAGATGTGTAAAGTTAGATGGGATGATAAAGAATGTATGTCAATTATTTGATGTAAAGCACTCTTATACATTTTCTCTTCCTTCTCCTCTGATTCTCCATACTCTACCACTTATTTCAAAAAGCCAGAAATGTCATTTAATAAGTTAAGCCTTAGCTCTGACAATAGAATTATCACACCACCAAAAAAAACACTGCTGTTCCACAAGTTTTGTGAAAATTATTCCACATGGTTAAATGAACCAAACCAGAAATAACAACAACATTTTTCTTCTAAAAAAAAAGGAAAAATAGGAGACTGTCATGATTTAGTGTATTAAAAACTGCTTTCTTCAAACTTAGCTTGACATTTACAAGGATGGGTGGAGGGTATTTGGTCTGTTCAGCCTGGAGAAGGCTCCAGAGAGACCTCATAGCAGCCTTCCAGTACCTGAAGGAGCACTACAAGAAAGCTGGAGAGAGACTTTTTATATGTGGTGATAGGACAAGGGGCAATGATTTTAAACTAGAGCAGGGTAGATTTACATTAGACGTCAGCAAGAATTTTTCTATGAGGATGGTGAGACACTGGAATGGGTTGCCCAGAGAAGTTGTGGACATCTCATCCCTGGAAGTGTTTAAGACCAGGCTGGATAAGGCTCTGAGCAACCAGATCTAGTGGGAGATGTCCCTGCCCATGGCAGGGGGGTTGGAACTAGATGATCTTTAAGGTCCCTTCCAACTCAAGCCATTCTATGATTCTGTTATTTTCACATGAGCACAGAATGAAAACAAAATATGATTCATATTAGCCTTACCACACATATCTTAAGATCATAAAATCACCACATAAAACAACTGTCAGGAAAGAACTGATAAAGCCAGGGGGTCAGAAATACACAGAGGGTTTTGCAACATGGAGAATCACTCACCTTACATGTCAATGAGAATTCTTTGTGAAAAGAGAATTACTATTTCTTTTGTTAATAAGCTCAATGAATTCACTATAAAATACAATTTTTGAAAAATGGGAAAGAATACCCCACAGGTTTTTGTTTCTTGATCATAAAAAGGCAGAATGTTCTTCAAAATGTTTTGTTTAAATGTTGGTATTTTTATAAGATTCTTGTACATTTGTTATAAATGTGATACATTATATTTATGTACATTGTACTTCTTCAATAAGTTTTTCTATACTAGATTGTGCATCAATTTCAAATCTGTTGCTTAGTTTGAATATGGATCAGTAGTCATGTGAATAGGTAAATTGATATGAGTAAATGTATGACAATACATGAGTATTGAATATTCAACATCTGTATGCTGCATACATGAAGTATAGCATATATTTTAATGATACATTATTTTGTCCTTCAGGTTAATTTATCTCCACAACAACAGCAAAATAAAATTAATAAAACATACACTTCTTATCTAGATCCATCCAGACAGACCTGCAAACATTGTTTTCATGGCATTTAACTTAACTCTTGTATAACTTAAACAAGTTGTGAACCCAGATGTACTTGACAAACAAGTGACATTAAGAACAAGTATATATAAGTTTGAAGACTGAAACACTATTGGCAGCATCAAGCTTGGTACTTTCACTATGTAGATCTGTGAGCACAGATCTGTGACTGTGTTACAAAAAGTCATGGATTTTTCAGTCTAAGTGCTATTAAAACCAACAAAAATATCCATGGTAGTTGGTATATGATTGTTAATGAGACCCATTCTAAAAACACATAGGAAAGAATATCAAAATAAAAAGTTATTTATCTTCTAGATATCCAGCAAATGTAATGACATAGCATCATACAGATTCTTGTTCAAATCTCATTGGTACACATGTGAATTTAAATCAAACTAGAAAGTTAGTTTCCAAAATAACTGGCATAGTCTAGGGTAAAGATATACATATTCTCTAAGGCATATATTAAGGATCTCTAGGAACATTTGAACTATAGTCTAGTATTTCAGCATCAAAATACAAGTTAAGCAGTCATGCAGCTATTTGTACCTACTCATTACTTTTACACATGGTTTAAGCTAGGTAGACTTATTTTCAATACATCAGCATCAGAAAAGAACAAGTTCTACAGCTGATGCATTGATATCTTCTCTGTCAAGCAGATGTCATTCCATAAGCCTATTCTAATCCTCTAGTCAGACAAGGAATTGATTTTTCTTTTTTAAAGTAGCCTCACACATTGTAGGTTAAGGGTAAAAGTGTCAAAATTATGTTATCTTCAATGAACACTTCTTGAGTATTTCAAAACATTTATGAAATATGTTGTAAGTTACTATTCTTGAAAGGTAAGGATGTGCATGAAGAATGTGTACTAAATGAGGGCCCAATAGTATACTATGAAACATCTTAAAATACACTCTCAGCTAATGAAAACTTTTGTAACTTATATATTAAAAAAGGAGTCATGACTTCCTTGCTCGGGAAAAAAAGGCATGATTTCTATCACAGAATGGTGCATTAGTTGGCTGTTGGTATTCTCCCTGGATGTGTATTCAATAACATGAGCACATCTCAGATGGTACCATAAACTCATCACAAAATGGGTCCAAATTCTTCGGCAGTGTGTTTTCTTTCTTTTTCTTAATATAGCTTTCTGATAAGTTTAAGGAAAAGAATTAAGAGTCATTCCTGATAGAAGTAAGAGTAAGTGGAGTGAAGATTGCTGTGGTGATTCATCTCAACATAGCATGGAAAGAACATGCTTAACTAGCTGTAAGATGTTGGATTGGTCACCGGGAAGGTTTGAAATGGGGGTATTAATCTGCAGAAAACAATCTATTTCACAAATGCAAGCAGAAGCATGGAATATTAAACACTGATAAAATTATGGTCAGGAGTTACTCATGTGAGATTTTGTCAAAGACCTGTATATTCAGTATATAATAGTCAATGGGGCTATATATCAGCTATGAAATAATTCTTACAGAAATAGGTTAGAGCACAGGACACTACATCCAGCGAAAGCAAAAATTATTTATTATTAGTTATTCTAGGTTGATGCTCAGTAGTCACATTCTTAGTTAACAGGCAATTCACATGAGGTGATTTTCTTTATTACTTGGTTTAGGCCCTAAATTGCCACTAAGTAGCAAGTAGTATTTAAAGCAACCTGATCTAAAGCTGTATTTTTCTGCTTCAGATGTTTTTAGAACATTTCCATGAAGTTGAGGAAATAAACTGTGGTCATGGCTTTTATCTTGGGAAAAAAAAAAAGGCAGGGGGCAGATCATTTTGTTTAACCAGAAAGGGAATGTACTCATGCTAATATGATTCTTCAATAAAAACTGATCTCACTAGTCTTGTTACCAGAAAAAAGAAGGCAATGTTTTGTCAGTCAAGTTTACTGCACTCTTGCTTCCCTCTGCTATTCAGTACATTCACCTTTTAGTACAATTTTGTGTTCATCCCATCTGTATGTTTCAATAAAACCAGTTCTTTCAGAGGAATGCCTCCTCCATTTTCTGTCAGCAAGGAGAAAAAATAAGGTATAAAGATAGCCTCCACTCAGTTTGTCAAGGTTTAAATGACTACACAAATGAAGATGCTGGGAGAAGAGTTCCAATGTATTATCTTTTAGAGAAAATGAACAGAGTCTCTTGAAAATCATTTCTTAAAGGACTTTTTCCAGAGAAGGTGCATATTCAAGGATATGAGTTTCTCTTTCGTACACTTTGCTAAGAGAGATTTTAAAATCTATGATTTTCACATGATCTAGAGATACCATAAAACTGTATACTGAATTTTTTTTCAATACAAAAGGAAATGACAGTTTACTTCTAATTTGCAGTTGAGAGAAGTGACTATATTTTTACAACTAACAAACATGGAGAAAAAATTGCAAGTGCAATTTGTTCAGTATCTGAGAAATTCAGGCTACATATGAGTATGTCAAGGTGATACTGTAATGCATATATGTACAGGTTAAAAAATTGCTTTTTGTAGATTACTGATAGATTCAAATAAAACGTAAGCTTATGCACACCAGGACATCTCCCACAGTTTGCACTAGAGACAGAGGAGATGGGCACTTTAGAAGCAAAAGTATGTTCCCAATAGCAAGACAAGAATGGAAGAAGGTGCTTAACATTAATAATTGAAGGCAAAAAGTTATAAAAAAAGAAGTACAAAAATAGATTGTGTTAACTGGAAGCAGAGATTTAGACAAGGATAGTATCACCAGTATGCTTAAGAACTGAGAATGAGGCATTTTTACTGCATATGGAATGAAAGAAAAAAGAAAGAAGAAAAAGATCACGGGAGAGTGGGATAGAATTGTTATGGTAAGGATAAAAAGAGTAGATTCTGAGATAACTGAACAATGAAAAGTAACAATATATGCAGAGAAACATGAAAAAATAAGGCAGAGGTGCTATGTATTTTTTTTTAAGTTATAATAAAAGGATGACTAACACTATCTGATAAGCAGATCTTCTATGAGGAACAATAATTTTAGAAGGCAAAGCCAGGTTTAAAAAATGACTTGCAAAGGCTTCTTTTTGTCTCAGTTTTGAGAGGAAAAAAAAAGTTACAAAATAGCTAAGAAATAAATAAATGAGAGAGTGATTTCACTTCAAAAAACCCAGAAATAAAACTTGATGCATGGTTATGACTGTATTTTGTGCCATGACTAGGACAGTACATTTCCCACAGTACATTTTGTGAAACAACTCCAAAACAATCAACCAACCAAAAATACCACAGATTACTTAGAATATGCTGTGGAACTGATTGTAAATATGTTTGTGTCAAATTACGAAACCCATATTTTATGGATTAGAACATTTGAGACACTGAGACAATTGAACATCTTGTCCCCTCTGTAACAAAATATTTTCTACTAGAAAAAACACTGAATTTTAGCGATTGCAAGTGGGGAAGCTAACCACTGCTAGAAAATTGAAGGGATGAAGCTAGGAGCTTTCTTCATAAACCTAGGAGGAAAGAGTGACAGGCACCGCTTTAAAATACTATTTTCATTAATTTATGGAACAAAGAGAACAAGCAATGGACCAACTTAAGAGGCAGGAAATACTTCCTGGCCTGTGAATGCTGACCAAATTCAAAACTTACAGGAATGAACTCAAGATGTTGCATAAAATGATACTTAGACTTCTGTCTTTGGTGAAAAACTCCCATGCTAAATGTTCCTTTTGGAGATACAGTCCCAAAATGGTTTAACTTGATACCCACGGGCAGATGAACACTAACAGCATTTGTACAAGCTTATATACAGCTTATGTCAAGTCTGAAGCTCTGATGTCAGCTAGTGAGACAGCAACCATGTTGTGACAGAGCTGACATCAGCATTCACGAATTCTTCAAAACATAGCTCATCACTGTGCACTGTGTGTCCTTGTGCACAGATAACCTTTCCACTCAGGTTAGCCTTTCTACCTAGACCAGGAGAGTCATTTTCTTTGGTGTGTGTATGAATAGCCCTCTGCATCCTTTGCTAGCTCATGAGGCATCCATAGTAACAATTGTGTGTCAGACACTGCCTGCTCCATCACCAGTGAAGGCTGTGAACATGCTGAGCATCCAGGAATGGATGTGGGTGTGATTATATAGAAAATATTTTTGCACTGTAATAAATACAATAGTAAGGTTAAAGAGGAATAGATTCCTAATATATTTCGGTATCATCTATTTGTCTCTCTTCTCCCAGAGGACCTGGGGTGTCTTCTTACCTTCCTGGATCCTCTAACTCCCTCCTGCTTCACCTACTCACTGCCTATGATATGCGATCCATAGTCCATTGCTGCTCAAATTACATCTTCCCTTACTGATGTATCCTTTTAGGTTTTTGATATGTGGATTTTCTTGTTCGCTGCTTTTCTAGGAGATGACAGGAGACAAGGGGAAGGTGAGGAGGTAGGTGAGAAAGTTGCTGTATAAGCAGTTGCTATGGTGCAGGGGCAGTGAAACTTGTTAAGGGCAGGGGAGACGCAGCAAAGTTGCCTGATCAGGGCCTGCAGGAAGGATATCACCACTGTGAAGACCTTCTCTGTATTGACCCAAGAGTGGCTGTTCTGGCCCTTTCCCACCTACCCATTAGGGGTCCTCTCCCCCATGTTTAGACATTTGGCAGAAATGCTTTGTTCAGGGAGTGACCATGCCTCTTCTGCTTTCTGATGGACTGTCAAGATCCCAAGACCTACACTCCCTGCCCCACTGGGTCCACACAGATAGATCTTTGGTGTCTCCAGGTGACATCTTCAAAGCACACATATCCTACTCCTTGTAGCTTTTACTTTCTGTGCACCCGTTCTCTTCCCCCTCTTTCCAGCTCAATGATAGACACTCAGTATCCCAGGATCCACTGTCATTGTCCCAGCTCTCTATCATCTATTGCAAATGACTTTTATATTAATAAAGAAAGTAGCAGAAACAGGTCATCAAAACTGTTCATATAAAAGCATGACTGCTCCCTGAAAAAGACAACACAGCCCATAACTTGTATGGAGATGAACAAGGAAAAGACTGGGGGTGGGTGTACCATCATGGTACATCATGGTATATCAAAACTTTTAAAACCATGAGCTGGGAAAGAGGTGGAAGGCCAACATGGGGTAAGGGAGAGAGAAAAGACTGGCATGCTGCCATTGTAGATGCCTGTTACATCCTGCCTGATCACAAAAAGGAAGCAGATGCCTTCTTCAGGGAGCCTAAATACAGGGGCAGCACAGTGTCTGCTGTTGTGAAGAAAAAAAAAGAAGGCCCAAATATTAATTGTTGAGTCCTGCTAGCTGTCACAGAGGCACCCACAGACCAAACAGCAGATGCTATCCAAAACAGGGTTTATTGAAAACAAAGTTGCCCAGCACTCCTGACTAAATAGAAGTTCAGATGTCTGTTAAGAATTAGCTACTACACAACTAATTCCTAAACCTTAAGGAAAGATGAACCAAAATGGGCACATACTCACTCATCAAGGGGAAACCTCCCACACCAGGGTGCCCAAGATACTAGTCACCCAAAAGGGGGTGAGGATCACTCAATCCATGGAGGTTCACTCAATCTATGGAAGGATCCTTAGATGGCGTGTCCAAGAGGGTCTGACTGCCAGACCTGTTGCTCTGTGAAGAACCAACTCATCTGGCTCTCAAGCAGCACCCCATTTATACCCTAGCTGAGGGTGCACTGTGGTCATTCTGGTTGGTTGAGAGTCCAAGCCCAGACAAAACATGGACAAGCTCAGACCCTGAGGCGACAGTTAAGCACCAGGAGGTGCAGCTTAATGTCCAAGACATCAAGCTGCTCTGGCCAAGGCGCTGAACTGCTCCAGCATGCCCTGTTTTCTTTGGGTATTGTCTATTGGGGGTGGCTGCACCTGCCACACTAGCCCTGTTTAAGGATATGGATTAGAGCCCTGTGATCTGTAAGCTTCTTTTCCAGGCACGGCTGACCTTCTTCCCTGCCCACTCACTCAAATTGGCTGAGCTGGAAGAAAGAGTCATCCTCAAAGCAAGAATATAGCAAATATATAGAAAGACAGGATAAAATCAGGAATATAGGCCAGATACTGCTCAATGGAGTGCACTTGATTCCTGCCAGCAAATCTGCTCCAGCATTGGCTGCTTTCTCCACAAGTCATAAGTACTGCCCGGAGCCTGAGAAACCACAAGCTAGAAAGAAGTATCTTGTTTCTTTTGTCTAGGGGATTTAGCAATGAGGTGTGTGACAGAAAGCACCAAAGAGAGTTTGCTGTCATTTCAGAGAGAAAAGAGCTATCCTAGCTTGCAAAATACTTATTTCAAAATTTCTAAATACAACTTATTAGCTTCTATGTTCTTTCTGTTCCAGTTAGTGCTTTTATCTGAGACTTCCATTTCTGAAATGCTCAATAGGATATCAAATCCATTTTCCCTCTCATGTTGCCCCAAAAAGGTGAGTTGCACTAACTCATAAGACTGTTCTCTCGAGGATTATTTATTGATTGAGAGGTGGATCAGAAATTATTTGATTTTAGAGTGAGCCTGAACCCTGAGAACACACTTATTGAATTATCTTTCTGTAGGGCTGGTGAAGTCTTTGTTCCATTTCTAAACCACTGCAAAGGAATATCCCTGTTAATACTAGTCAGATGTTTCATGAACTCTTTACACATGAAACAGTCATGATAGTTCATCAGTATATTCATTCCTCAGTTATTCTGGCTTGTCGGGTTGCTGTTGCTGATATTTTTATCATTATTGTTATTATTATTATTAAAGCAAGCTTCTGCTACAGGAATGAAATTCTGTGATCAAAGTGTCTCTAAAAGAATATCTAATGAATTCAGATGATGACTGAGAGTATGTGAGCTATAGATGTGTCAAAGGATTAAGACGAAAGCAATGGTGCTTGACTTCCCTGATTCATTCAGTGACAGATGTTAGACTCAAGGAGGAGGGGGATGTTAGAAATAAGCATTTATTTATTCATTCATTCCACAGTCTCCTGCAGCAAAAAGCTACAGTAGCAACAGTGTTCACCCACACTGAACAGCTTAGAAATGCCAATTTATGATTAAAAAAAAAGCTGATTGTTCTGTTAACATGGAAACCTTTCATAGCAGAATAAAGGAAAAAATCATCTACCTCCAGGGTCTTACTGGCTACACAGTATGACACACACAATAGAATATTACCATAAGTTTTCTTTATTCCAACCTGAAGGTCAGGATGGAAGACATTTTTTCAGAAGGGCAAGACTAGAACTCAATGACGACCCTTTTCAGAAAGCTGACTGTGGCCCAGCGTATTAGAATTCTCTATAAATAAAATTAACATTTCTTGGCAAAAGGGTGCATTTTATCCTGAATGTAGATGTTACATCTAGATGAATGACCTTACCACTTCTCCAGGCTCTTCCTGGAATTAAAGCTGCCAGAAGAGGTGACACTAATAAAATTACATCAGTGCAAGGTCAATTATAATGCCCTCACTCTCCTCAGTCTCTGAAGAGTCAAGGAAGGACAGTTACACAGCTTTAGAATTCAGACGCTCCTCCTCTTTATATGTTTTGGGATATCAAAGTTCCACTTCCACCACAATCATCTGTTTTGGGGTTTTTTTCCTAACATTTTTTTAAGACATGAAGAAATATTTGTCAGAGAAAAAGGTGTTCAAACCTTATATCTCGCCACTTTTAAGAACCTCTCCTTTGCTGGCCAGCCCTACCTTCACCCTCATCTAAGGACCGCCCCAGGACAGTGACCCAAGGGAGGCTGTGGGCATGCTCACTGACAAGCCTACAATGAGAGAAGCTCAAGGGGGCAGCTGATGGTCAGCACCAGTTACTGCTGGCCATCACGCGCAGAATAGTGCTGGTGGTAGCATGGCACATGAGCTGTGAGTGCTCATGTAGGCTCCACTATAGCTCTGAGCCATGAACAGGCAGTGATAGCCAATTGAACAGTCAGGGGAAATCTGTACTTACTGATATGTTTAGATCATTACACTACCTAGCTATGATATAGGCGATAACAACAACTAGCTGTGACCTTTGCTATTCCTTCCCATCTCTTCTGTCTTCCTCCACCAGCCATGTGAATGTGTAGTTCTACTCCAGTGAGGGGGCAGGATTGTCCCAGAAGGATAATCTGCTGGGGAGATATGAATGTGTTATTGAAGCAACAGCTTCCTGTTTATATTTTAAAAATTTAAATCCTTTTTTTTCCTGGGATCATCAAAATCAGGCACTTGACGCCTCTACATAGGAAAGTGCCCATCTTCAAATACATCATCAGTACTGTGATTTCTTACAGAAAGTAAGTATGATTAAATCCAGTCAACATCCCTTTGTATACTTGATTATTTCTTCCCATTATTCTTGAAGGGCATTTACAAAGGCTGTCTCCTGTTAGCTATGTAGCTTTATTCTTCAACAAAATTCTGTCATTTTCTCTGTAGTTTTATGTATTCATTATTCTACCATTTGCTCTGTAGCTTTATATATTCATTAAAGGTCTGAAAAACACCCTATCAAAATGTCAAGCACCTTGCGGTTCTGATTCACTCAGCATTCAGGAATTAGCTCTAGCAAACCTTCTGTGAACTTTTAATTGCAGCTGGTACAAACTTTGTGCTCTCTCTGCCTGCCAGCCAGCCAACATCTTTTGATACTGTTCTGTGATTCATTTAAAAGCTGAATCTTTTCTTTCTATAGCAAATCAACACTGCTCTTTCCTTTTCCCTGACTGTCTGAAAATGCTGTCAGTGCCCTGGAGGTTCAACTAGAAGCCATTTCACTTCTGTGACTGTATAAAGATAATCTGAGCTGTTCCTCAAATGGAGAAAAGAAAACAAACAAACAAACCAAAACCAATGAAACAACAACCAAAAAAAATTTTTGTCAGTCCTCCTTTCTGCATTTATGAGAGCTATGAACAATAAGAGTTTTATTTTCAGCTTCAGCTCTCAGTAAGCCCACATGCAGTCAGTCAGCATGGCCACAAATGGTCTGCTCTTTAGACCACTAGTCTAAACAATGTCCCAGAGTTGTTTCGCTGTATGTCTAACCCTGGACCATGTCTGACCTCAATGCACAAGCAACAGAGAGTAAATATGTGACACACCAGTATTGGTCTATGTGTGTAAAACCCCATGTCTCATCCCTTAGCATGGCTTTTTCTTTTCAACCTCAGTGAATCCTATTGGCTACCTTCATATTTTGTGAGGGAAAAGATATCTGATTTAGCATGGTTGGAATGTTCTTTTCTGTCCAGCTCTGCTACATCCAGATATTCTTGCTACAGCACCATTGAGGAGCAGAAACTCAAATTGTTCCTTTTTCTCAGACAGTTAGCTATGTCACTGTACCCTCAAACTCCATCTTTGACCATCCCATTGCTCTCAGACCTTTTATATACATAGAATCATAGAATCACAGAATAGTAGGGGTTCGAAGGGACCTCTAGAGATCATCAAGTCCAACCCCTGTGCCAAAGCAGGATCATCTAGGGCATGTTCCACAGGAATGCATCCAGACAGGTTTTGAAAGTCTCTAGACAAGGTGACTCCACAACCTCTCTGGGCAGCCTGTCCCAGTGCTCTGTCACTCACAGTAAAGAAGTTCCTCCTCATGCTCAGGTGGAACCTTCTATGCTCAAGTTTATACCCATTGTTCCTTGTCCTATTACTGGGTACTACAGAAAAGAGATTGGCCCCTTCCATTTGAGACCCACCTTTCAGATATTTATAGACATTAATAAGATCCCCTCTCAGTCTTCTCGTCTCAAGACTAAACTGCCCCAGCTCCCTCAGTTTTTTTCATAGGGGAGATGCTCAAGTCCCTTAATCATCCTCGTAGCTCTCCATTGGACTCTTTCCGTTAGATACTTGTCTTATTAAATTGGAGAGACTGAAACTGGACACAGTATTCCAGGTGTGGTGTAACTAGGGCAGAGCAGAAATGAAGAAGAACCTCCCTACACCCACTGGACACAATTTTCTTAATGCACCCCAGGACGTCATTGGCCTTTCTGGTCACAATGGCACATTACTGTCCCATGAATAACTTGCTATCCACTAGGACTGCAAGGTCTTTCTCCACAGTGCTGCTTTCCAGAAGGGCGACCGCTAATCTGTACTGGTGCCTCGTGTTATTCCTCCCCAGATGCAGGACTCTACACTTGTCCTCAATGAACCTCATGAGATTCACATTCGCCCAGCTCTCCAGCCTGTCCAGATGATGCTGGATAGCACCAGAAGGGTGTGTCAGCCACCCCTCCCAGTTCTGCATCATCAACAAACTTGCCGAAGGTACACTCTATCCCCTCATTCAGGTTGTTGATGAGGATATTGAATAAAACTGGATCCAGAACTGATCCCTGGGGAACACCACTGGCCACAGGCCTCCGGCTTGACTCTGAGCCTCTGATCACAACCCTCTGAACTCTGTTGTTGAGTTTTCAATGCACCTCACAGACCAATTGTCTATGCCACATTTCTTGAGTTTTTCTATGAGGATGTTATGGGAGACAATATCTAAAGCCTTACTGAAGTCAAGGTAAATGACATCTGCAGCTCTCCCTTCACCTACCCATTTGGTCATGGCTTCATAGAAGGATATCAGATTACTCAAGCAGGATTTCCCTTTGGTATATCCATGTTGCCTACTCCTGACAACCTTCTTTTCTTCCATATGGTTAGACATGGCCTCCAGAATGAGCTGCTCCATCACCTTTCCAGGGATGGAGGTGAGGCTGACTGGTCTGTAGTTGCCTGGGTCTTCCCTCTTGCCCTTTTTGAAGACTGGAGTGACATTGGCTTTCTTCCAGTCATCAGGCATCTCTTCTGTTCTCCATGATTTTTCAAAAATGATGGAGAGCAGCTCAGCAACAGTGTCAGCCAGCTCTTCCAGCACATGTGGACGCACCTCACTGGGGACCCTGGATCTCTGCATTTTCAGTTTATCCAAGTGATCTCTAACCCAGTCCTGACAGAATGCATATTAGTGACAGGCTTCATACATTTCCAAGCATTTAACTGACTCTGGCAATGACTGCAGGAGCCCCGGGACTTCAACACACTTGCAGATATGACTCCTTAGAGCTTTGACTCACAATCTTACATGTTTTATCTGTGGAGACTTGATAGGTTGCTGGATCCAGATGTCTTTCCATCCTGATACTGCTTAGCCACTGTGTATCACAGGCTGACATGCTATCTGAAATCACCAACAAGTTTATTTCATGTTGGTATACCAGTCTATGAAATATGGGAGCTAAGAGAGGATCTTTTTTCCTTTTGCTTCCTGGAAGAACAGAGCAGAAAGCTAGCGGGGCAGGGAGGGCTGACACTTTGAATTGACACAGCATGAATCCATGAAGGTGATGACTCAGTCTTCAGTTTCAGATTTTATCTAGTGGGCTTGTTAGTAGGGCTACATCCTGTCAAGTTATACTGCATCAAATTCTGCTTCTTCCTTCTTCACATTTCTCTGCTTTACAAAATATATTTCTATTCCCTACTCTCATCATTAAAAAAAAATCTTCTGCAATGTGTCTAAAATTCTCCTTAGCATTTTTCCATTTGAGTTTCAGTGATGCCTGTGACCTGTGTAGGCTTCCAAGCACACGCTCAGACATGCCTATTATGTGAAAATGAAATCTAACCTTTGGTGGTTCAGAATTTGCAGACGTGTGCAGGCCTATTTCAGACTGAATTTACTGCAGGGATAATGTGTAAAATTTGTCCTCAATGAAATTAATTGGAGGCTTGGTCACTGATTTCGGTGAGCCAGAGTTTCAGCCTTAGCTTCTCATATAATTTCACTGAGAAATGCAAAAAAACACCACTTATTAATGTGACCTTTCTAGCCCCTTATCTGTGGCCACTAAGTCTGTTGTCTAAATCAGTTTCACACAGCTACCGAACACGTAGATACTTTCCCTAAGGGGTGAATGAATGATGTTTTTTATTGATGATTCAAGTCTTACTAATTCAGCTCCAATACTGCTTTCTAACCAATACTAGATATACTACTGTTCTTGAAGAACTGGCTAAAGAAATTAAGGTCCTGTGCATGAAACATAAGGTTTTCTGACTGTAGCACATTGATTTTTGAACAGCATCACTGATCAACAAGATCTTAAGGAATGAACATGACATCTGTGGGCATGCCTATTTAATGGAAATTAGGAAACCACAGAGACTCATGAGACACACATGGAACTTGTGATAAAGCATAAACACGCCTGAGTTAGGCACTCACCCAGAAAGTATAAATTAAGGGTTTAATTATTCTCTGCTGTGAGCAAGTAGATTATTAGAAATAGCTCCTCAAGAACTCTATCCCCAGCAAAAAGGGAGCAGCTGGTTCCCCAGAAGAGACTTCTGTGGTGCACATTGAGGAAAACTTTGAAAACAGATACTGTCAGTCATGGAAAATACAAAACAAACCAAAGAAAGCAAAACTTCTTCAGACTTAAGACAGGGTTTCTATCATAAAATCTGCAGCAGACAATGCAAGGACATTACAGTCTTTGAGAAAAGAAGTGGCCTCCATATAGAACAGAAGGTTACAGCTGTATGTACAAATGCTTTTCATGTATATTGATACTATAAATTCCTGAATCACAACTAATTAGCAGGGGTTATGGCAAGTGAGATGTCTGTTCTGTCAGAAGTGTCCTGTGTGGATCCTAGATGTATGTGGTGGTCAAGCGTCTTGTGACAAACTGACAGAGTAGAACCATCTTTCCTGTTGTGGAGTTACTATTTTTCAGCACAATAGCATTCCCTTCCCCCTCATGACTTCTAGGCTAGTTTAAAATACAGATATTCTGAAGTACTTGCATGTTGGTTGACAGGAAATGAGGACCACAAGAAAGGAAGGTGTACAAGGGTATCATCTCATGGGGGAACAGTTATGGAAGCATATACAGTTCTCCTAGCTGGAAGAGAAACAGGACACCTTGCATCCCTGAAATAAGGAGGAGAAACGAGCCCCAAACTTGTGTTTGTGAAGCCAATATCCATAGCTTTGAGAAGCTATGAAGAGTGACTTCTAATAAATAATTTACTGCAACATAATACACTTCTCCTGTACTGGAAAATTCTCTTCAAAAAGGTAAGTCATTTTCCACTTCACAACAGTACTGAGTAAGCCTCTTGCTTCTCAAGTGCAGTGGGAATATAGAGACTGAAGGTCTAATTGTATAGTTTTTCTACAGATCTACCTTTCTTCTTGTTAGTATGCAAGCAGAAATTTAAATGTAATTCTAAGGATCATCAGAGCTAGTTAAAATAAAAATCCCTCTGCAGTCAAGACTGCTATTTTGAAGACGTCTTCTCACATGTAAAGCATTTGGTGTGAAATCCAAGCCTTGGCAAGTCTCCTATTGGTCTCATTTATTTCAGACATGTATACTAAGCAGAAAAATACTTTCCAGTGAGGAAGTGAACTGGAAATATAACTTTATGAATAAAAGCCTTAAATATTCTTCCTAGAACTTTCTTTTTGTATTCAGGTTTTAGTTGGAAAACTACTTTTTCCTTCTCTGAAGAATTGTATTTATTTCATGAGGCACTTTCTTCAAAGCTAACTTCTGATATTGGAAAGAATATTCCTGCAGACATTTTAGGTTCTAACCTGATTAACTCAGTCCTTTTCTTTTTTGATTGCCTACAGGTACATGACCCATTCCAATTAGCTACCACAGATGATAAAAATAATCATCTTCTTAGCCACAGCTACCATGGTACCCTCATTTAGTACACTACAAGAAAGTCATGCAGAAATGAGAAACTTTAGAGAAGTTTAAATATACTCAAATTACTGGAAATATGAGATTAACTCTCAGTTCTACAAAATCTTTTTTACAGATAAATTTTATAATTTGTGAGCATCATGATCTTTTAGAGAGGAGACTAGAATATGGCAAGATGTGCTACTGTATTTCACAGTTATCAGCAAAAAAGTCTATAACAAAAAACCCTACAGATAAAAGTAGATGGTCAGCCAAGTGAGATTGCTTTTGGACAACCACATGCCATCTCAGTGTACTGAAAAGTCCTGGTGTTATTTCTGCTAATGTTAGAAAAAACTAAAAGGCCAAGCACTGGTTTGTATGTGAAAAATTTCTACAAAGCACAGACTTTAATTAAAATGCGGTTTAATTAAAATTAGGTTTTATAACATATGTAATATTTATTCCATATAGTTCTTCACATATTTCCATTTAATTTGGGGTATGATTTGGAAAAGGAGGTAACTATATCCTCTCCATCACTCAGGAGGAAAACTAGAAGGTCTATGTCAGGCAACAAGTTGCCCTCTCAGACAGTAAAGATTGCTCTAGTTCAGGATCAGCTAAAAAATAATTGGACTATGGAAATTTTTTTAAATGTCATAGCCATTTTGTTGTTATTGTCTTTAGAATGAGTCAGTTCTGAAGGTTTTTCATTTACAAATTGAAAATGTGGGAGAAAAGGTGAAAAAAAAAGTTTAAATGGTGTCAAGCACTTTGGAAACTAAGAGAAATCATTTTAGTTTGACTACACAACATTTAAAAAAAACATTGCCACCAACTAGAAGTATCAACTATTCTCAAAGCCTTTTGTGCAGTGGAAAAATAAGATGGGTTAGAAAGGCAGAGTAATGCCTATGAATTGGGAGATACTGTCTGTCAAGGAGCTCTCTCAGTGCTACTGGAGAATTGCTGCCTGTTCACTGGAAGTAGATGCCTGATTGAAAATACAGGGCATCATGAAGAGATGCTTTTCAAAGTTCTCAAGCTATTCACTTTTTTCCCCTGTGTATCTAAGCTGAAAATGCTTCCTCTTGTTTGGCTTATGGGAAGTATAAATGTATGTATTAAGCAAACTATCAGTTCTGCTTTGACTTAATTTCCTTTTTTTAATCATGACACATATCCAGATGACAACAAGCATTCCCTCAAAAAACAGGGACCAAATCCATTTTTTTTCTGAGGAAACCTGCTTGATATTTGCAGCATTTAAACCTCATTCTTAAATGCAGTTAAGGGATGCAGTGAAAAGTGATGGCTTTCAGTCAAAGAAAGAAAGAGGTCACAGGAACCTTAAGGAGAGTGCACATCTCACACAATGTGTCTTGAAATGCTGACAGCCACATTTTGCACTGGTGAGAAATGACGGACTGTTTTCCTTCATTCTTTCCTCTTAATCATGGTCGCCTCTTAATCATGGTCACCTAAGGCTGTTCTTATTTGAGTAGGCTACATAGGTCAGTGCTGTTTTTCACTCTTCACAGATCTTGTGGAGGAATCTGTAATGAAACAACTCAGAATTTGGATGTATACCTGTAGGTTTGGGACTGCAGTTGCTACAGCCTTAATTCATACCAATAGTGTAATACTTAAAATAGTTCCAATTTTTAGCTGTTTTCTGAAGAGATTAGTCTTCTTAAACTGTATGAGTACAGCAGAAGTCTGTGGTAGATGTGTTCTGTGCCTAAGTGGAGGTTTAGAGCTGCGAATTCTGACTTGTGTGCAAAGAAACAGTGAACGAGACAGATCCGTGTCTGAGGGCTAAAAGTGATTACGCTCGTGGTGTGATTTTGAAAATGTTATATGGTAACTTTCAAAGCTCTTGGCCAAGAACATGTGCTATGACTTCTGGACCACTTTAGATAAATATGTCTCCTGCTTGCTAGGCTTAAAAGGTCAAGCAATTGCTGTGAACTCTAAGAAGAAATATCAAAGATTCATGTAGATGCTTCACCTATTTAATTCTGTTGAATTATTGCTGATGCTTGTCTTCTCATCAGATGTTTCCTGCTGACAGCTGTCTTAAACCCCTTTCCTTGGCATTCCTGAAAAATACACTTGTATTTAGCAAGCTATTCATATCAAAGATTAATGCATTTGATTATAGAGGAAAAGAATGGCTTTAAAATATTCCACTGTTCTGAATAGGTTTTATAATATATGTAATATGTATCACATTAAGCATTGTCAATAGTAATGCTTTTGTTTTGGTAATAAAAGCAGTTTCCTGCATTTCTTCAGTCTCAGCATCATCAAACCAGCAAGTATGTATGTGGGCTATACCTCTATTTGCTTGCTTGTTTTTTTTGGGTTTTTTTTAAGTCATCATTATAGAATTTCTCTCTTTAATAAACATATATGAAACTTATTGCAGAAAAAGAGCTATTTAGATGTATGCTTTTACAACCATTACTTTGCTCACTGTGCCTTCTTAGCAGACATAATCTTTATTTGGTATTTTGCCAGATTTTGGAGGCATCTTGACAAAGAAAAACAGGTATTTTTCTGTCGCCATGTATGTACAGTCCAAGTTGCAGTCCTTCCTGTTGTTTTGGTTGTTGTTTCAAGCTGTACTGGGTCAAGTTTCAGTGGTAGTTGATATTTTGTCCTTTAATGGAGGCAGGCACAGTAAGAAAAATCTATGGCACAAAATCACTTGAATTATCTGTAAAGATACTTCAGATCTCTTTGAAGACATAGTGGAACTAATGAGCTACTAATGTTCACTGTATTTCTAAGGCATATATTTAAAGCCATATCTATCTCATGGATCTATACTTTAGAGTAACAAGAAAAAGGAAGAAAGTATTTTAATGATGAGGCCAAAAAACAATCACTTTTCTGTCAGGCATGATCTATATCAGGAAGATCGATTGAGATGCTCCAAAATGTTGACAGGGTAACTTTGAACACAAATCAAAGCCAAAATAAAAGACTAAAGTAACTGGAGTTTGAAATGGGAAGATGACAAAGTGATTACTGGTTGCCATATTAAAATAGAGGAAAGACCTTTAGTTTTAGCTTAATTTATATTTGAGCTTTCATTCATAGATACACTTTTTAGTGGCTGCTCAGCTAGACTTATTTAGATATGTTCTTCAGTAAATAAAAAGTTATATCTCCATAGTAACAAAGAAAACAACCATTAAATTACTTGTAGAATTTAGTTTGGATTTCTAGTGACATAGAAGGAAATGAGATTCAGTTTGTAGATTATGGCACCTAATGCAGGAATCTTTAAGTAGACTTTCAGGCCTACATTGAGCAAGGTGTGTAGGCTGTTACTGCACTGGGAAATCTACATTATGCTGAGTTTAGATGCCAGTGTCTGAGCATAAAATTTATCTATCCTAATCTTTAGACTAAATTCTAGACATGCTGTTTTACTTAAGTTATTAATCTTGAAGATGGAAAATGGCTGTTTGAGAAAGTCATGCAAAAAGCCTTTGGTTCATTTAAGGAGGGGTAAATAAAATCTTGTATGATATACTTGTGTTGATCTGTGTAAGCCTGAATTTAATAATTTTTGGCTGCCATTAGATTTGCTTACTACAATTTTTTCTGTGACCAAAAAAAACCCTAGATAAAATTAATTGACAAAGGGCTTGAGTATTGATGGAAAGACTGGCTTTCAGGCTGTGTATCGGGCTTTCAGACTACAGCTGATTGAAAGACTATAGACATTAGTAGCCATCTATACTAATGAGATGAATGTATTTGGGACCGTTCTCCCTACTACTAACTCTCTTACATTCGAAGCAGCTCACCCTTGTAACTGCCTAATGAGAACAGGTTTCAGCTCATGCTAACTCCTCAATAGCACCCACCTCCCTGGGCAGGCCATTCCAATGCCTGACAACCCTTTCTTTAAAGAAATGTGTCCTAATATCTAGCCTGAACCTCCTCTGGTTCAACTTCAGGCCATTTCCCCTTGTTCTATCGCTTGTCACTAGGGAGAACAGACCAATACCCACCTTGCTACAACTTCCTTTCAGGTAGTTGTAGAGGGCAATAAGGTCTCCCCTCAGCCTTCTTTTCTCAAGGCTAAACAGCCCCAAACCCCTCAGCCTTTCCTCATAAGAGACATGCTCTCCAATCCTGTAGCGCTGCTGGGGGTTGTTGTGGCCCAAGTGCAGGACCCAGCATTTGGTCTTATTGAAACTCATGGAATTGGCCTTAGCCTAGCAATACAGCCTATCTAGATCCCTTTGTAGAGCTTCCCTACCCTCAAGCAGATTGACACTTCCAACTAGCTTGGTGTCATCTGCAAATTCACCAAGGGTGCACTCTATCCCCTCATCCAAATCATTGATGAAGATGTTAAACCCAGTACTAAGCCCTGGGGGACACCACTTATGACTGGCAGCCAACTGGATTTAACTCCATTGACCACAACTCTTTGGAGTTGGTTTGGTAGTTACAGAAATAGCTGTCTTTGTTAGAAGTCTAGTAACTAATCAGCGTATTTGTTGTGACACTGTTTAGTAGTAACTTGAAAGCAGAAAGCTCTGTGGGATCCACATCCTTAGGTGAAATTCATAGTTCTGACAGCTCTGACTGGACACTACAGTTTGTATTAGGTAAAAATATCTCTAATACACCCATTGGTAATGTATATGGCACCAATTGCAAAAATCATTTGCTAGAGCTAGGTATTATTCTTCACATAAGCAATAACACAGTTTTCTTTTTAAAGTAATGAAAAAACGTAAATTTAACTCCATGGAGTGGAATGGAATACAGGAAAATAATTCCTAATAGCTTTGTCAACTCAAACAGTAGTTCCAGTTCACAAAATCTCTATCATGCAAATGCTACCCATTAATTTGCCTAACACTTAAAAGGTGAAGAAGATGACATATGTCCCTAGAGGTTCTATATTTTTGTCTTTTTATAAAAACTAAAAATAAATAAAAAAATCCAAGCATAGGTTCCAACTGTTACAAGTAATTATTTTTATTAGGCGAAGTTGCTTAATTCATTTTTAAGCCCCTGTGTATCATACAGATAGGGATGACGCAGACACTTTCAGTGATTATTACTTGTATTTCTTTTAAAATAAGATTTCTTTTATGATGTGATATACACATTTATAGTCAGATAGTTGTAATTTTCTAGACTCTTTTTATTGAAGAATAAGTTACACGTAAGTTACATATTTCCTTATTCTATTTTTTTTTCAAAAATACTTCCCAAAGATATCAGAAAAAGTGGTCAGGGATTTTCTTTACTTTTTTTTCACTGTGTCTTTCCAGTTGGCTCCAGAGTCTGATTTCAGAAAATAAATATTACCTGGTTCAGCTACCATATCTGGAAAAAATTACTGATCTTTCACAAAATTAGAAGTTTTTAATCCTGGTACTTGAAAACAATAAATTTACCTTGTTTTTAGGAGTATTATGTACTGAGACATTCATTAAAGTGTGAGGACGTGCTTCAGGAGTTTTGTATCAAGAAGTGGTTTAATATTCTACCTCCAAATCCTTCTGTTCTTAGTTCCTTAAAATTGTAGAATTTATATCCTGTTCTCCTTGTAAAGTAGTAATGAAAAAATACTGTAAAAAAAGTTGGAAGATTTGCAAAACCTGTTAAATTATGGATCTCTTAAGACTGAGCTTCAATTTAATGCTATTTGTGAGTTCAAAGACTTTTATGAGCTGATTTTAAAAAGTAAATTTATTCATATTAAAATTAACTACTGAATTGCAGATCATGCTAAATTAATTGTCTGAGAAGTATGAAATTTCTTTTTTTGACAGAAAAGCATGTGACAACAAAAATGCCCAAAAATTACCATTGTCCCTATGTTATGCATAGTTTCTCCTTATTTCCATGATGTAGTCCTCAGCCTTTCTGCCATAAGATCCCAAAATTTACATTCCACAATGATATCCTGCTCTGATGCAATGTCATCACAGTGGAAAAGGGATGAATAAAACTGATTTTGGAAAAAAAAGTACCTTGTGACACAAGCACATAGAAATCCCTACTAATAGGAAGTTTGACTGTTTAACTCTTAAAAAAAAAAAGCTCAACTGCACAAAAAGTCTTGAAACAAAATGTGCCTTAATTATTTTATTTTACTTTATTAGGAAAAGTAATTGTTTAAAGATTACACACAAGGTGAAGATTTAATACCCGTCTACACAGGAGTCTACACAGGAGTCTCAGCTTTACTGTATGGTAGCATATTCACAAGCACAGCACAGATGGGCCCCAGGTTGCACTGGATAGACCTCTAACCATCTGCCCTTGAAGTGATATCCCCAAAGCTGTGTTCAACGGGAAATCTGCAAGGGTGAAAGTGGGAAGTGTACATCTTAGGCTCTTTACAAAAGAAAATAGGATTTTGGATCAGCCTAACTTCAACAGCAAAGAATGATAAGATCAATATGGAGGTGGAGAGCTATGTCTGGGAGTGTAAGAGGTTTTAATCTACCTCTATCAAGCTCAAGGACATTATAGATATTGTCTTAGTTTCTGGTAGCTAAGCACATCTATGATTTTTAGGCAAAGGCAAAATTTGTATTTTAAAATGTGTATTTTAAATGCACATTTGAATCATGGCCTGCTGCCGTAACGTATTATGAATAAAATTTTTGTGACATAGCACTCCAGTAACCTTTCTCTGAAACAATGTGCTCATTTTCACATTCTCCATTAAAATCTGACAAAATAGAAATTTCAGCAGTGTTCCAGAAAAACATCTTTCATCCTAGAACAAGCACATACGAGCACCTGCTCTTCCATGTTGGAAAAATCTCAGGAGGCAAGAAAAAAGGTTTGCATGTGAAGCCAAGGATTACTCAGCAATGCCTGCTGCTGTCTTGAGCAAACACATTAGTCTGTTGCTTAAAACAGATGCAGGTCACGTTCTCTGCGCCAACAAGCACAGACAAGACTGTTGAATTACCATCTGTGCTTAATCTGTCACTAAAGAGCAAACAAGGGTGTTCCAGCCTTTCAAAGTAAATGCTGACTGGTATGAAAATGTGCCGCATTAGAAGGCCCTCCAGTCACAGACCTTTCTTCACTTGTGCCTTCTGTTTGATTGCGTGCTTAATTTTTTCTCCAAGGCTCTTAGCTTTATTCTGACATGTTAGAAGGCTGCTCGTCTTATTTGGTATCTTCCTTTTTCTTTTTATTATTTTTTGAAAGACTTTTTTTTTTTTAAATTATTATTTTTACTCTTAAGGTTAAAAGGGATGCCTCACATATTCCTAATTTTATAAAGAGTTCTTCTCAGTAAAATAATAATCCAAACAGAAATCTGCTCCAGTAAACCTTCATTCTGAGCATGGAATGAATAAATTTTAGATGAAAAATATTTTCACATAATTAAGAGATTTATAGTCCATCTAAAAACTGAATGCTTATTTGACTAAGATAGCGATCTTAACCAGTATAGGCATTTATTAAAAAGATTAAATGCTAAAAAAGAAAAAAATAAAGTTCCCTTGAAGATTTCTTTTCAATATATTGCAGGAGTTACATAATTTCTGAATATGTCTGTTCTAATTAGCCATCTTGTTAAAGAAATCCTGTTTTATAAAACATGACTTAATGAAGTACATGCTTAGGGATGCAACGATGCACAAGAAATACTTACAAGATATTTTATTTTAATATATTATCTGAAGGGTTTTTTTTTACAGCCAATTCACACCAGAGCATGTTTTCAGGAGAAATGTTCTGCCAAAACCATTAGTTTTCTAGTGGGTTTTTTAGTCCTCTTCACCAGAAATACTTCTGTGGATTAAAAGCAGACTTTACTCTGCCAAAATCCATCTTGTCTCTGAATCTCTCCTACATATACATGCAGCTCTCTCTATTTTATTGCCCTTCATCAAAGAAAGGATGTAATTTCACAAACCATGTATTATGACTCAGCTACTGTAGCAACTAGAAAAACATATTAAATAACTTTCTCTCTAGAGGCAAGATATCTCTTTGATAATTAGGCAAGGTGGCAGAGAAAGTTGGTGAAAACAAGTTCAATATAAATCTCCAAGGATTTTAAATAACATGGATGAGATGTGTGTATCTTATATGGAGTGATAGACCTCTACTGATTTAAATGACATCCTTATTAATACAGCCTGAGAATTAAGCGTGCTGTGTTTTGGGTCATTGTAATTTACCTAACAAACTACCTACCTGTTATCATAGACTGGGTGTGGGTGCAGGCAGAGAGGATAAAATATAAATAATCAGGCAGTTTATTTCCCCAGGCAGTTAGGGAGCCTCCCAGTGGAGTCACTGTAATAGTAGGGGAGGAATAATTTTGTTGCAGCTTCCCTTCTGCTGAAAAACTACAGCAAACTAGACAATTTGCTAGCCTTTAAAAAGTCTGCATGAGCTTGTCTACCTACAAAAGCAGAAAAATGATGAAGAAAAAGACTTCTGAGGAGAACGGATATGTTTGTTTTTACTCTGCCAGTGCATGAAGTCTCCATGGATATTCCATAGCCTCACAAGTTTTTTGACCAAGCACCACCTTTTTCTGAAAATTACTGTTATATTTCAGGATGCCTCTGTCTCCTCAGGCCATTGATTATAATAAGTAGGTTTTCTTCTACATTTAAGAGCATAGACATCCCTGGTCTGTATTTTGCTGAGTCTAAAAGGGAGAAAATTCATCCCGAGAATGGTAAATCTTTTGGTTTTGGTGCATAGCTTTGCCAAATTCACTGGCATGTTGTATAGTGAGGAGACAGGGTCCTGTATGGAAGTTAAGGAAGCAAGTTGAGCAACCCTTGTAAATACTTCGTGATTCTTTACAATGTCCTGGGGCCTCCTGAGATAAGAACAGGAGACAGGACGTTGAGACACTAAAGGTGGAACAACCATGAGGCTTGACAGCTTTAGGGGCCTTTGCTCATCTTGCATGGCCTGTAGATAAGAGAAACTAATCTAAACAAAGTAGGAACTCATCATTAACAAAGAGGGGCTACCAGGGATAAGCCGTACCTTCCTCCCAAAGACCCCTGAAGACCCCAGCCCACAACCACCAGATGGCATTGCACAAGCGCCAATGGGAGGAGGCCTATGATAATGAGTTCCCGTAACTGATTATAATAATCCAACCCCATATAATGAATATGTAGTTAACTCTGTTGAATATGCATGATTCAGTGTAATAAATACCTGCTTGCTGGACACTTTGGTGTGCAAGTTAGGAGGAGTGATACCCCTTACACGGGGCACCGTAATAAACATACCTGCTTTATAACATTTCATGGGTTGTAGAGTTTGATTTCTTCATGTTAGTTGCATCAACTATAGTCACCTCTTTTTTTTTTCTCAGTCCACGGACATAAAATCACCACTTTACTTCATATTCAGTATGGTTTTGTGCTTTCAAGCACTTTTCAAGCAATGACTGCCAGTGTGTGGATGTTTTTAATAAGTCTCTAAAACATTTCTAGGGTAGTTTTTAATGCACTTTTTATTGTATATCCATAGAAGACATCAGTGGAATATAACTCATTTTGAGCAGTCTTTTAGGGTGTATGATATAACTTGATCCTGGTCTTACCACGTATAGATAATTCAGTTTCCCCAAACTTATACTAACAGAAATGAAAAATTATTTGGAAACAAAATGAAAATACGTTCTGTTTTTGATTCTCCTAAAAAGGAGAATCTCACCTCTGTCACCATTTCTATTCTTTAAACAATGACAGTTTGTCACTGTGACCCTGAACTAAGTTTCAATTTTGACAAACTTTGGTTTTGAGCAGGAAAACGTTCTGTTGGACTCTCTGACTAGCTCTGCATACTAGAGCTGAACAGATGGAAAGCTCCTTCTACTACTCCCACCAGCAGCAAGATTCAGGGGGTTGATGCTTTTCACTTCCCAGGAATTTTTACTCGCTTAAAATTTTCCTCCTCCCACTCCCAACCCGTAATCCTCTTTGGGGCTGAAACCAGCTTTTTTCTCCTGGTTTTCAGATCCTGCTTCTTAGTAACTGTTAAAAATACTCCCCACTCCAAAAAGAGCTGGGATGACCCTAGGATAAACAGACACTTGTATTTCTTTAGCAGTTTGCATCCAGAGCCTTCTAAACAGTTTATGAATGGATTAAACACACTGACATATCTAGTAACATCAAGTAAAAGGTAGAGAAATCAAAATTAAAACTAGTTTGCCAATTTCCTCATCATCCTTGAGCATATCAGCAGGAGTGGAGATGAAAACTCTGGTTTTACATGGATGTGGGCATGGTATTCAAGCTTTGCTGAAATATTTTGTCTCTTAAATATCAAACTGTTAAGGCTATTAAGTTATTTAGGACTTGTCCTAAGGGGACTGCCTTTTTGATGCCCAAATAATGCAATGCCTTAGTGTACAGGTATCATTCATTAGGGAAACTGAAAGAATATCTTGAAGTTGTAATGTGGTCTTTTCAGGCCACTGCCACACGGTGCTAAAAACTCTGCTGAACAAAGAAGTGTTTCAGTGCAAGGAATAACGATTGGATCCATCAAAAAGCTACCATCAGAAATAAAACCCTTTTTTGTGTGCAAACGGCCTGCCACTTCCTTTGTGAAAAATTCCTGTTAACCAACAACGCTGAAATGCCTCAACTCTCTTATCTCGCTGCTTCCTGAATGCGCTGGAAACGTGTCGCTGCTGGAAAAAGTCCCGCAGCCAATCTGCAAGGGAGAGGCAGAGAGAGGCGGTGTTGTGGAGCTGGGAGAAGGAGCAGGAATGATCTCCCTCCCAGCGCCGCCTCTCCCATCCAGCCGGCGCCCGCCCCCGCCCCGGCGCCCGCCCGCCGGGCTCGGCGTTCCCGTGCGCGCAGCGCCGCCGGGCGGGAGAGGGACGGGGCCGCTGCCGCCGCTTCCACCGCCCGGCTGCACCCCAGGCTTTCCAGCCCGCGGACTGGGAATGAATGGGACACAGCTCTTTCTGGAAAGCAATGGAAAAAGGTTGGGAGGTGGAAAGTAGAATGTTTGTTCATTTACAGAAAATGAAAAGCAAAACCCAAACCACAAAACAGAACCCACCACGTTTAATTTCGTTGATGGACCCTGCTCTGTTGTGTCCTCGTGCTGGCTCCGTAATTATTTAAGGACTTTCAGCCGGACTTTTCATGTTGAAAAGATATGTAGATAATTTAAGCCACAGTTCTGACAAAAAGGTGTGTTACTGGGTTCTCAAATTTGTGACATCTAAGTATCACAATCTGGCCAGTCCTCTGGCTGAAAATGTCTTAACTCATGCGTCCATACTGCTCGTTCTTACCTTGACGACCAAAATTTTCCATGGACGTCTTGAGTAGTAGATGCTTAAATACTGTACCTTGCTAATATCTCCATTATACAGACAACAGTCTGCCAAAATGTTGCAACAATTTGAACTGTGTAATGACTTGGAAATCACCTTTTGATCTCAGGGCTATTAGCCATGTTGTGGATGAGGCAAGTAGCTGGGCTCAGTGTGATCTAGAGACTGTATATTGCACTTGCAGGGCTGAAGCTACATTTTCATTGCTTTTTTGTGTCTGTCCCTGTAGGAGACAACCAATATTGTAAACATCAAAAGTTAGGTGAGATGATTTCCATTTAAGGTTTAGATATGAAGAATTTGGCACAGCCCAAAGTTGTTTATTCCATGTGGTATACAGTTGTGTTCTTCAGAATATGTTTTGTTTAGATGTAATTTCATGGGGGAACAATTACTTCACAGGTGCACAGTTTTTGTTGGTATTTCACTAGTTTGTAATTTTAGCACTGCCTGTTATCAGTAGTAATTCTCACTGTAATAACCCATCTTCAAATGTTTGTACCTTTGCCAGATTGATCACTGGACTGAAATTTTCCATGCTGGTTGTCTTCGTCAGGGTTAACTTTTGGGAAACTTTTAGTCAAAATTATTTCAGCTGTTTCTGAGAACAAGATTATGAAAAGGTCTCATGTCCCTATTAAAAATCCTAATGGTCCTTCTCTTTTCAACCTCCTGTACTTCAGAGTAAGAATTCAATGTTGAACTGAAGCATGTTTAGGGCATACGTCTTCTCTTGTGAATGAAAAAAAAAAAAAAAAAAAAATCATTGATTTTTCTTCCATTCATGCATCCTTAAAGAAAGTGCTATTTAGTTATCATTATAGACTTGTGGAGTTTTGCAGTTGATTGCCTGAGGATTCCACATGCTGTGAGCACACATGTGCTAGCCATGTGGGCATACATACCAGCCTGTATTCCAGCATGGGATCAGAAGGGGTTCAAAAGGATTTGGGCACCTCTGGTCTGTTGCAGGCTGAGTTGGGTCTGGGATCTAAACTCAGAGCAGGAAGATTGCTGCTGTTCTGTGTGCTCCTACCAAGGAGAAAACACTTAAATTGAACCTATGAGAGAGAAAAGATGAATCAAACAAGGAAAGGAAAGATATACAGGTTGAAATAAAGACTCTGAAGCTATATTTATATTAATAGATAAAATGTTCCTCTCTGGCCTTGAGGCCAACTGACTCACCATAGCTTATCTCTATATGTCTGAGGTCACTTTCCACCCAAAATAAGATGGCTGCATCCAGACTGCTGCCTTTGAGTCATCTCCAAACCATGCTAACTCCAGATATTGCCTGGAAAAGCAGTAGTTCATTCAGGCCAAAATGATGCCAGGTTCCATGTTAATAATATGGAGAGCTGCACAACAGTGCCTTGAGCATTTTAGTTTTCTAGTCTAGATGAAAGTTTAGCAATGATTTAGCAGTTGGAGTTAGGTTAATGGTTGGACTCAGTGATCTTAAAGGTCTTTTCCAACCTAAATGATTCTATGATTCTGAGTCTTATGGTGGGACTGAGGGGGGAACAGGGAAAATGTTCAGCTGCTCAGTCTGTTAATATTAGATGAAAAGACTGAGAAAATGGTCTAAATAAGAAATGGGAAACTGAGACAGAGCTAGCTTTAGACAGAATGGCTTACCATGGACAAGGAGCTCCTGGATAGGGAAGGCTGGGACCAGAAATTAATTTAACTGCAGTCTCTGTAAACATCTATATCATTTTCAAATACTATATACTCATCTCCTAAGCATCTGTCAAATCAAGGTACCCCATTCTCTATTCTGGTGTAGCAGCAAGCATCTCAGAATGATAATCAGTCTAGTGCTTTGTGGTCCCAGATTAGATTTCATGGATTGTATTGCTTTTTAAAAGTTCAGTATGAGCACTTGGATGGTAAATGCAAGGGAGTGTTACTGTGCAATCATTAATGGTGTAGAGCTGTGTTTTCAGAGAATCACAGAATTGTAGGTGTTGGAAGAGATCATCCAGTCCAACCTAGGTTCACCTAGAGAAGGTTGCACAGATACATGTCCAAGTGGGTTTTGAATATCTCCAGAGAAGGCGGCTCCACAACCTCTCTGCACAGCCTGTTCCAGGACTCTGTCACTCTCAAAGTACTGAAGTTTTTCCTCATGTTCAGATGAAACTTCTTGTGTTCCACCTTGTGCATGTTGCCCCTTGTCCTGTCGCTGGGCACCACCGCAAAGAGTCTGTCTCCATCTTCTTGACATCTGCCATTTAGATATTTTGTAAGCAATGAGAAGATCCCCTCTCAGACTTCTCTTTTCCAGACTAAACAGCCCCAGGTCTCTCAACCTTTCCTCATAAGAGAGATGTTCCAGACCCCTCATCATCTTTGTAGACCTCCATTGGACTCTCTCCAGTAGTTCCCTGTCACTCTTGAACTGGGAAGCCCAGAACTGGACACAGTACTCCAGATGTGGCCTCACTAGGGCAGAGTAGAGGTCCCTTTGGAGATCACTGAACCAAACCTTCCTGCTCAGAACAAGGTCTGCTAAAGCAGGTTTCGCAGGACTGTAACCAGTCAGGTATTAAAGACGCAGAGATGGAGGCTCCACAGCCTCTCTGGGCAATTTGTCCCAGTATCTGACCACTCTCATTGGAGTGACCAATATTTCTCATTTTTAAATAGAATTGCTTGTATTTCAATTTGTGCTCATTGCTTCTTGTCCATTTAGTGGGCAGCACTGAGAAGCATCTGACTCTTTTCTTTACTACCCTCATTAGCCATTTATACACATTCATAAGATTCCACTCAGCCTTCTCTTCTTCAGGATGAACACTCCCAGCTCTCTCAGACACTCATCACATATCAGGTGCTCCAATCCCTGACCAATCTTCCTGGCCCTTTACTGGACTCTATCAATTATATCTGTGTTTCCAGGTCTAGTTTAGTCTGATTTTCTCTCAACAGCTTTTTTTTTTGTATCAGAGTAATGTGAAAGTGGAATAAGGATGGGTGCATCCCTCTTCTCATTAAAAGGCTCTCTCAATAATCCTGTTCCATTTTCTTTATCAGTTTTCTCAAGGGACAAGAAGTGTCTCTCAGGCAGACATTCACTTGTCACAGTGGGGTATCCAAGAGATCTGGCCAACAGTAGCAATGAGACTTCAGGAGTCACTGTGACAGCAGAGCTGTAGGACAAACTACCTGTGAAGTAAACATAGTGCTTAGTTGAATTATTATTATTAGCCTATCTCAAGTTAGCTAACTATGGCTCTGAACCTGTCAATAAACTATGTGGTCATAGCTATTTCACATTAATACATCTGTCCTAGAGATACTCCTGTCTTAGAGATAGTGTGTGCTCAATTTCTGATATGGTTAATGACAAAGATTCAAAGAAGAGATTCTCAAAAATTTTGCAGGTGGAAATGATACTGTTCCATCACCATTTAAGAACTCAATGGTTTCAATACCTACTGAGCATTCAGGAGACTTGAGTGTCCATTCTTCAGTATGACTTTAATCCCTTTTCTTGACTCTGCACAACCTTGTAATATCATAAATTGCACACTGGAGCACAGATAGGAATCCAGATATTTAATCTCTTGAGGTAATGTGCTAAACTAGTGGCTGCAAGGTTGTTCTCAGCTTATTTTTTGTGTTTGTATGAAACACCTAAAATTAAATGCCTGTCAGTCTCATCTCTGGTTGCTGGCACATGAGACCATGGAAAGGAAGAGAGGCTGCATTGCTGTGATGGTTGTTTCATACACTCCCAGGGAGAAGGAGCAGAACGCTATGACTAGTTCTGTCAATATCACATTCAGCAGATGAAGAATAAGGCTTTGTTTTGCAGCACTACTACCAGTAGATAAGAAATAGCAAAACCAGCCTTGCTGCTTCATTAACGGACAATAAGGATCTGTTGGCAGGTCTGCGGAGTGCCATTAATGGCATTCATAGCATTGCCCTTTTAGCTTCATTTGCCAAATTGAGTATATTTAGGCAGTGTAAATATTTTAAATATTTTAGTGTAAAAATTTAGGCAGTGTAAATATCAGAAGGCATTAAGAAATGTTAATTGTCAGGTTTAAGAAGTGTTATCCTTGGACATAAGTAATTCACATTCTGAGTCTGTTGATGTGACACATATTTGAAAGTATTTACATATCAGTTTGAAATTATTAGATACTGGAGAACATGGCTTAAATACTAAATGCGGTTTGATAAACAAGATTAATTCAAAATGTTGCCATAAAGTTAGTGTTGCTTCAGCCTCTTACCTATGAGAGCACTTTAGAGCAAACTACTTTGCTATATTAACCCACACTTGAGGGGAAAAAAAAAAAAAAAGAGATGATATTTTCTCTCAGCTACTGTTTTGCACTGTGAGTTCCCTATGCCTGGCTCATACCCTCCTGGGACACCATTGTAGATAATCCCCTTAGCAGAATTTGCCCAGGCTTTTTACTGTTGTAAGAACATCTTCCACTTTCTAATTTTTTCTTTTTCCCCATCTATACCAGTAAATTAAACTCCAAAATTTTCCTTCTGCTCTTGAGATAAAATGGTATTCACAAACAGCACTCATCTAACAACTGTAGTGTCTTTTGTCAAAAGGCAAAATTGTTAGAACGGCAACAAGCTTTTTTCCCAGAAGCATTTTGAACTGAAATTCAATATTTAAACCATGCTTTGCCATATTGTTGAGCAGTACCATAGAGCTGATTTTCCCAATTATATCACAAAAGCAGATGAAATAGATGAAACAATCAGATATTCAAAACTTTGGATTTAAAAAGTTTTATTGCCAGATTACAAGCACTTAAGAAATATTTTTTTTTAATACATACAAATAATGACAGAAGTAATTCTGAAGAATTTTCTAGTACAGTTACACAACAGCAAAAAAGAGTAATTCATACTTCATAGGGCACTGTTATTTCAATGACCAATAACATTAAGTGAAGAAGCCCAGATTTATTTTTTCTGATTTTTCTGATTAATATTACTTGAAATATAAATTGAACTATTCTATGATAACATTATGAACTGTTTGATAAACTGTGATCATCTAATACTACAGGTCTGTGTAAGTAGAAAAACAGTTAAAAAACCAAACATACAACCGCTCCCCCCCAGTATGGGAGTCTGTACGTCCTGTTAATCTTCAAAATTAAGTCAGTGATGATATAATAAGTAATTAAATTAGCATTGTGCTGCAACAGTACTCATTTTAGCAGAAACCAGTACCTAATATGCTTACTCCAAGCTTCATAACAGCTATACCTTCTTACACACGAAAATTTATAGATTTCTGTTGTCAAAATAAACAGTTTTCTTCTGTCATTTTTTTATAAACCAAGTATTTTTCAGCACGTTGGAACTGAAATTTGTGTAAAAATTAATATCCCAGGAATACAGCACAGACTAGATTAACTGAATACTCAGTTTGACCAAAATGTCAATTTTTGAGTGATTACTAACATCATGTAGCTTGTAATTTTGCCGAAGCATTTTTCCAGACAGATTCACTTTAGATACAACTAAATGTTAATTAAGAGGGAGAAAGAAGAAAAATATTTTCCTCCTATATTCTTAGGCAGTCTCAGGAGTCATACTGACGTGGAAAGTGACTTGAAAAAAATATAATTGGGCAAATCTCAGAAAAGAGAAAAGGAAAGGAAAGGAAAGGAAAGGAAAGGAAAGGAAAGGAAAGGAAAGGAAAGGAAAGGAAAGGAAAGGAAAGGAAAGGAAAGGGGAAGGAAAGGAAAGGAAAGGAAAGAGGAAGGGAAGGGAAGGGAAGGGAAGGGAAGGG
>JANVCC010000068.1:1221678-1268010 GCA_025345505.1 Todiramphus chloris collaris
CATTCTCAATGAGAATGTGAAATACTTCAGAACTAAATTTGAAATGATTTTGGGGAAGCTCTCTCTTCTGGTCTTGTGACATTGCAGTTCTTGTTGACGTTGCAGCTTAGAATAGAATAGAATAATAGACTGTTTTTAATAGAAAGGTATCTGCAATGATCATTTAGTCCAACTGCCTGACCAATTCAGAGTTGATGAAAATTTAAAGAATTTTATTAAGGATATTTATGTCTTAAACACTGACAGTCTTAAGGCATCAACCACCTCTCTAGGAAGTCTGTTCCACTGTTTTACTAGTCATTTGGTAAAGAAATGCTTCCAAACATCCAATCTAAACCTTCACTGGCACAGGTTTGTACCATACCCATATGTTCTACCACTGGATACCAGGGAGAAGATATCAGCATCCCCTTCTCCACTTCTCCTCAGGAAGCTGTAGGAAGAAATGAGGTCACCCCTGAGCCTCCTTCTCCAAACTAGACAAGCCCAAAGTCCTCAGCTGCTCCTCATAGGACATTCCTTCCAACCCTTTCAACAGCTTTGTTGCTCACATCCTTCTTAAATCATGAGGTCCAGAACTCTAAACAGTACTCAAGGCGAGCCTGCACCAATGCTGAACACAGCAGAATAATTACCCCTTTTGACCATTTTATCATGCTGTGTTTGATGTCCCCAGGATGTAGTTTGCCCTCTTGGCTGCCAGGGCACACTGCTGACTCCCGTTGAGCCTGCTGACACTCAACACACCCAGACCCTTTTCTGCAGTACTGCTCTCCAGATACTCCTCTCCCAGATTATATTAGTGCCCAGCATGACTCTCTCATAGGTGCAGAACTGGGCATTTCAGATTGTTCAATTTCATTCCATTAATGATTACCCAATGCTTCAATTGATCTATATCCCTTTTGATAAGCTTAATAGGTTTACCAAGCTTTTATTGCCTTTCAAAAGCAGAAATGTACCAAAAGAGGATACTATAATGAGGCTATAAAACTTACACTTACTCAAATTGTTTTCTTCATGATTAGCAATGTTTCAAATCAGTCTTATAGACACTAAAATGATAGAAAATCATACTGGTTTAGGAATAAATTTAGTAACATGGTTTTCAATTAAGGCTTTATTAAGTCTAATATGAAGTAGCAGTTTCTACTAGTTAGTTTATGGCATATCAAACCTTTCCTTCTTGCTTTACTCTTCTCTCTACATTACTCTATCCCATTACAGTCCATGATATAATCTCATGGACTATGTTAAGATATGGGAGCTAAGTATGAGGATTTTTGACAAATAAGAGATTTGCATACTGCTGAATGTTCCTGTTCTAATGTTTTGAGAGGATTTATACTACCTAACAGTGAAGCAGAGTATGAATGAGGAAAAGCAAAAAGTATTAAAGCATTATGAGATTTAAAGGTAAACTTCAGTAAGAGCATTTGGGATTTTTAAACAATTAGCTGGAGAAAAGAACCAAAAGGGAGAAAATAGATCCACAGTTCTACATGGCCACAGAATTCTACATTAAGTATTAAAGAAATTTAAATATGTTGTAAGCATCTCAGCCTTTCTTCTGAAGCTGTATTCCTGTCTCACAGCAAACTAGGCTATTATCCCACAGTTCCTGAATCCAGTTCCTGGATCCAGCTCCTGAATCTGGTTGCCATCTACCACTGAGTCTAACTGGGGACTTCCACAGTATCTGCTCCACAGCATCAGTGGTGATGGTGACATAATTGCCATAAGGGGTTGTTTGGTTCAATACTGGTTTTGTATATATTCCATTTTATTATTATTTTCATTCAAGCTGTTCTAGTTTCCTTTTCTAATCCATAAGTGTCTCTCCCATACTCCCTTTCTCTTCCCCTTTGGGAAGGGAGAGGGGTTAAGAGAGAAAGTCTGTTATAGGTCTAGTGGATGGCTCTGACTCTAAATGTTGACAGATGTGTGTACTTGAGGAGAATGCAGGTATTTTATCTTTAAAAGATAAATCTCTGGAGTAGTGGTTTTTTTGGCCACTTTAACATATGCATTTTTATCCAGTTGTTCTGATAGAATCTCTAGTCTATTTAAATACAAAATAGTAAAGATAGTAAATTATTTTTAAAAAATACAATGTTTCTGTTTGCAATATTCCATACAAAAAGGCTTATTTTACCTCTTTATTTCTGTCCTGGTTTGAGTGAGAACAGAACTAATTCTGTTCAGTAATTTTACTTTTCAGCTTGGTTCTTTTAATTAACTGCACTTTCTGAAGTTAGCAGCCTGTTCTCACAGACAGTGTCTGCTTCTAGCAGTGATAACACCTTACATTTAGAGTTACTACCAAGGATTGGTGTGCAGACCAAGGCCACTGCTGGGTCCTGTGTACCACATTGGGGGTGTAGAAAGTGAGAGGCTGCACCTGCAGGGAGGAGTGGACAGGACGGGTGACTCTAAACTGACCAGCGAGGTATTCCATCCCATAGACGCCATATTTGGTCTAGAGCTGAGGGACCCGAACGGTCTCGGGGTTCTCCTCTCCCCTCTTGGACTGCTTAGACAGCTTTTGGTTGGCTTGGCTCGGGTCTTCTTTTGGTTCCTTCCTCAGAGCATCTAAGGAGGACTCTGTCCGTTCTGCCTTCAATCTGGTCTGCGTGTTCCTGAACCCGGTACCAGAATCCAGCTCCTGAACACAGCTCCCGTCTGCTGCGGGGCCCAGTCTGGGACTCCCCCGGTGCCTGCACAACATCAGTGGTGACGGTGATGTAATTACCATCAGGGGGGTTTGGTTCCATACTGGTTTTGTATATATTTGTATATATTCCATTTTTATAGTTATTATTTTCCTTTTCATTAAAGCTGTTGTAGTTTCCTTTTCTAATCGCTAAGTCTCTCTCCCTTATTCCCTTTCTCTTCCCCTCTGGGGAGGGAGGGGGGTTAACAGAGAGCATCTGTTATAGGTTTAAGGGGCTGCCCTGACCCTAAACCGTGACAATTTTCTAGGCTGATTTTGAAAAATCACAAATCCACAGTCCCACAATGTTCCTTTGTTTTTCTCTTGAAAGATTTTCCCATTCCTTCAGCTTTCAAAAAAGACGAAAGGGAAAAATTGTGCATGGCATTAAGTCTACCAAACATAAACAAAGAGAAGTCATATCTACCTTTAACGTTAGGCTTTGGTATGCTATCAATTGTTACTATTTATCAACGCACGATGGCAGTAGCGGTCCATGAAATGATTAAATGATGCTGCATATTGGTTAAAAAAAAAAAAAAACACTATTTCATGACCCTTTTTTTGAGATAGTTACAGGTCTTGCTTTTGAATCTTGACAGCTACAGAGCTCAGCTCCACAGAGGAATGGAAACAAAAAAAGAAAAAAAAAAGAAAAGGAAGAAAAAAAAAAAAAAAAAAGAGAAAGGATTATAGTCTCTGCTTAATCAAGGTGGCCCTAACTGTTACTCCAGATATGGTTTGTGATTTTTAACCTCAGTGTAGAAAGTGTCAGTCTGGTGATGTCATTAATCATGGTGACTTTTTGGAAAGCTTTCTTTGGCTTACCATATTAACTGTAGCAGTTTCTGTAGTCATTCTTTCCTAGTCAGATTGTAGCACTCCAGAGACCTTTCTGAATGAAAAGTAGTATTTCTTTAGCAGCCCATTCAGTCAGTAATGCTCCCTTTTCTGTGATCAATTTAGAATGAGTTATTAAAGGTGCTTGCTGGAAAGACATATTGTCTAAGCAAATATAAGTTTTTCCAAACTTCATTGTCACTTCAGTATGTCATGGAAAAGTCTTTTAGCTATGTAAAAGTAGCTTAATACTCACAATGACCAGTTTGATTTGATCTGATGTCATTACATTTCTCCTTGTTGAATACTAACAGCTTCAGCCTTTCTGCAGAGTGTGCCTGCAAGGATTTCCATTTGGATAAGCTTTTTGATTGAAACTAATCATTTAACATCAACTCCCTGTAACTTAAAGTAGTGTTGAACAGTGTGAGATCCTTATAGGTCTCTGAAGCCAAGACAGGTCGGTCCTGTTGTACTGACTGTGTTGCTGAGACAACCCTGCATCCTCCCAGCTCCAGAACCTAGAACCAGAAATAGCTATATCACTGCAAAAAAAGTCTAGGTTAACAGGTTTTACTGTAAAGGGTAACATAGTTCCATGGTTTCAGACACTTAATGTCCTCCCGGCACAGTACAGTCCCTCAGGCCAAGAAATGATTTACAAGTTATTCATTCCTCCTGTGACAGTCCCAGCAGATGTCCTCAAGAGATATCAAACACTGAACTGTCTATAAAATGTAAAAGCAATATTTTTCTTTTAAAACCAGCACTGTTTTATCACTAACAGGTCTTTTTTAAGAGCATGGACTTCCTAGCAGAGAGGGACTGGAAGAAATTAGCCCTGAAGAGTAGGACTCTGTCCACTTCCAGGACTTTACAATATGTCCAGACAAGAGTGGTGGAAAACAGCAGCAGATTGTCCCATATATGACTCAAAGACGTAACCCTGGAATTGTTAGTGCTAACATCTGAATTATTTTCTGAAGTAGGAAGAGCATCAACTATATTACTTCTAACATTCTCATGTTATAAGGCCCTAGTCAATAATGGAATTTGGGGCACAATGTAAGGTTTCAGACTATGAATTCAGAATAAGTAGAAATACTATTCTGCCACTCAGAAAACAGGATGGGGCAAGTCTGAAGTCTTGGTGCCACACTTACTGTGTTATATTAACTGTCTTGGTGGGAGCTGCAGCTGTTTTGGTTATGTTCAATGGCCCTAAAGTCCTGCAGTGTAGCACCTCACTTGATGTTTTACCCTGGAGCCAGTAAGTCAGACACTGAAAAAGTTTTCTGCAGGCATTCAATTTCAGTATTATAAGAGTAGAACAGTGCACAAAGGATCAAGGGAGAGAGGTAAGGAACTGAATTCAGGGAAGCACAACCAGTTTCCTCAAATAGCGCTTGACAGCAGAAATAGCTGGGAATCACCATTTGTTTGGTTTTTGTTTTAAAATTATTTTATTTTTTATTCAATTCTTTATTCTTCATAAATTTGCTAGGTTCTTGCCCTAATATTGAGTATCTGGCAAAGAGAACTATTTGCAGATTTTAACACCTATCATTTGTCTCTCAAGTCATTAAGACTCTGCATACAAAGAATATATATGCTTTTTAGTCTAGGAGACAGATAATTTAATGTAGAGCAGTACACCTGTCTTCCTGTGTTGAAAACGTACCCCTTTGTAACCCATGAATTAATTTTGAGGCAATTACTTCATGTCAGAGTGGTCTAGGTCTGGGTTTGCTCCTTAAATTTCTGCCTGATTCAGTTGCTGAGAAAAGTGGTTGCATTTTCAACTTTGGAGAAATAAGATTCTCTCCCTTTTTGGTGTTCTTCTCACTTCCTTGCTTTTTTAAACCCACCCACATGGCCACGCACCTTTTTACCTACTGTGAACATTCAAATTTATTGCCCAAAGTTCAGGTTAGCCTCCCTTCTTTTTAATAAATGAGAACCCCAAATCTCACATACATTGCTCTTGTAATTAATTGCAGAAACTCATACAATCATTGTTTTAAAACACAACCAAATAAGAGTGAGATAATTGTTTTTGCAGATGTCTATAATATGAATGGTGAAGGGTGGTAGACTCTGTGACAGAGAACAGAAGAGAATATTATTTTTGCATTAACATCCATGCACAATATAAAGGGATCACAATTGATATTTTATGTGTATAATGAATAAAATGGACAATGTAGTGAGTGTGTTTGGCCTTCTAAACTTGCAACAGAATTTTGTCCTTATTAATGGTTTTGTTGGTTTGCTTATTTTCCCTGTGAAACAGAGATTGGACACAGTTGCTAATGCTTAGTTTTTCCAAGGTTTTTAGCTATTTTGGTTTTAGTTATCTTTTGCTAAAATCAGTCAGGTCCATGCACATTCACTTTGTGAACCTAGTGTAAAGATAACTTGAGCATAAAATTTGTAAAAGCTTTTCTCTCATAAAAGTCAGTGGAAAATGACAGATACACTACTGTTCATGCCTTGATAATATTCCCTAGGAGTCTTCACAGGCAAACGACACAGAAGCTGTGGAGGAATGGCTGCGTGCCAGAGGAGGACATGAACTTCTTGGAGTGACCAATCCAGTCTTTCCCCTGATATCTAAGATGGAGGACGTTCCCTTAGCATCTGAGAGGGAGGACGTGCCTTGAACGTCCTTGAGAAGGGAGTAAAGAAGGGAGTAACGAAGGGAGTATCTAAGTCCTGCAGACGGAGTTGTGTGTAACCACGAGAACAATAGCTGACCACCAATCCAGAGGAGGACTTGCATGGTGGCCGAGAACTTGTAACCAATAATGTTTGTTTGCACATGTGGCTTGTTTGATAGACTATATAAACATGGTGTGTGCTATTAATAAAGGAGAACGACCATACTCACATTGAGGTTACGTCGTTACTCGGGTTCCGACTCCCACTCCCACATCAAGCCAGTAAGAATAAAGTTGTCTAGTTCATGCATCTCCAGTGCTCTTTCTATTTCTGGTATGTGCCAGGCATGGCATTTCTGACCAAAGGAAACATTGTCAGAGTTTTTGTCTGCTTCTCCTTTGGTGCAGTTTTGGTAGAACTTCTTCTTTAGGTGAAATTTCACATTGCCTTTTTGCCTGTATCACACATTCACAGTTGCAGAAGTCAGAAAACATTTAGTTTCCCTAACACAGGCATACACTTGGCAGGTACTTGTATGGGAAGTTGCAAAACTGCTTGAAAGACAAACACAGGCTTAGACATGTTTGGCAGCACTGTTACAGGATACTGAACTGCAGAGGAAGAGAAGCTAAGGCTCAGGCAGAGAAAAGTAGCAGAGCACGTAGCACATGCTTTCTGCATGCTGACCACCTGTCCCAGACCTCTGAAGAATGGAAGTTGGTAGCTAGCTTCTGGAGGTCTGGTCACATGAAGCATGAACATCGCAACTGAGTTCCATGAGACTCAGTCTGATTTGTAATGTAGAACAACAACTGAAGTTCAGAGAAACCACACAAAAAATAAACAAACACATACTCAGAAACTGTGAACTTTCTGGCTAGATTTCTACAACCGGGTAATTTCTGCATTAGATTACTACAGCTGACCACTATACAAAGGGTGGAGCTCTGGTCTGTGGTTTTGGCGGTTTCTACCAAGTGAGAGTTTAGCGAGATTATATTCTATTCAGTATTTCTTGACTTCTGGAGCACAGCAGTCGATTATAATCTACCACAGAAATTCCATCTTTCTTTTGCAACATGCCCTTTCCTCACCGTCCTTGGTCTGAGAGTAGCTTGTAAAACAGTCTTCAAATTGCAGGTGCACACTATAGAATATGCTTGGGGGCCAGATATCTGAACACCCACATTCCTTTAAATAATCGGGGTGCACCATACTCAGCACGATTATCAAGGGTTGCCATCGCCATCTGATAGGCATCTTCCATGAGACAGATGTGGTATGGGAAGGAAGTCCATCACAATGGCATGATGTTTGACCTCTGCACAAAAGATCAGGTGCTGATTCAACCTACTGCAGCAACTGTGAAAGGGGCTTTAGTGTGCTCCCTCACCTCCCCCTCAACCCTTGAAATTTTCTCTTTCCCAAACCGTATGTACTCCACTGGGAACATGAAGAGCTGGTGATGGCATGAGAGGTGAGGTGTGAATGGAGAAGAAAAGGTAGAATCTTTTGAGTGTAAGAATAAATCTAGCTAGAGTCTAAGACTTCTGGGATTTTGCTTCTTTCTGCCTTTCAGCAAGAGAGGTGAGAAGAAGCATAATCTCTCTCTGCTCTTAACCCTGCTTTCTTCATATCTTGCTTCATCATGTCACTCTATATCCTGCCCCTGCATCCCCTCACCTCTTTACTCCAAGCTCCATCCCCTACACAGTTCCCAGAAATTCTTTGTCAGCACAGTTGCCTCTATTGCATCATATTCTGTGACCTTTTGAAAACTATTGATATTAAACTATCGCCCTTGGTAGACAAATCACTCATTTCAACCCAGAATTCTTTTGTTTGCATCTGCATTTGCTGGAGAGAAAAGAACTTCACAATCAGGGTGTGAAGATTGACACTGGTGAAAGTTGACATTCATACTTATATTTTATGGGTAATGAAGCACATTTGGGTATGAAAATGTCCATATTCTGTAGGAGTCTATTATTAATGCTAATTAGATTACCATAAACTTTGAAAGAGTAATTTTTTGGGTTTAGGGGGTTTTTTATGTTTTCACAGGATTGGTTGTTTTCTGACCATTTCCTTAATGTATGTCATGCTCTTGAGTTAACAGCACAGTTACAGACAATTCTGAGAAATTCTGCTTACCTGCTAGGCACTTTACCTGGAGTGTAAAGCAGTGTCCACACCTATGTTGACTATGTGATCTTGACTATCTATTTCTCTTTAGAAGTCTTTGGAGATAAATTTACACTGCAATATTAGGACTCTTTCAGGAATAAGCTTGTCTACATATCACTGGCAACATCTGTGAGAGCTCTGAAAGATGTGTCAATATTGCAAGCTAAACAGCTGTAGATGAGACAATGTTCAAACTGTCTGTATACTGGGGACATTTAAATACAACACAGCATCACGGTTGTTTTTCAAATTGTGCCCCAAAATCTGCTTAGATCTTGTGTCTGAACATAGGAATATGACCAAACAGTGCAGATGCACAGAAAGGGATGATGGGTGCAAGCTCTGGCTAGTATTTAGAAAGAAATCCCTATGTACCCTCAGATATCATAACCTTCTAGAGGTGGTTACCACTATCAGTGCAACACAGTAGTGGAGAGAGAGATTTCAAAGAAAACAGCAGCCCAATAGAACAAATAATGTTTTTCCTCCTCAGTATTAAATTTCATTTGATTGACAAAGCAATATAAAAATATTAAGCTGGTTGTTTACATACAGATTGACAGAACAGGGAAACTAAGTCCCAAAGAAAACACAAAATGGCTACAGAATAAAGCACTATAGATACTGTATATTTAAGGATGTACTGCACATCAGCCTTTGAGCACTAAACATAGTCCCATAGCTTTAGATTTTAGACCTGAAACAAAGTCTGTAGTTTGGAGACGTTTGACCTTTCAATTACTATTAGACAGAAGATAACTAGAGGATGGAAGAAAAATATCATCTCAGATCTAAGCGCGTGTATCTAAGAGCAACTTTGGAATGAAATATTAAAATGAAGATAGCTGTTGTTCTACAGTTTGTTCTGTGTAAGTGTCTGGAAACAAACAAAAAATATTTTAAACAGAAGTGAAGGATCCAGCCATTATGTTTGGTTTTGGTAGGTTTATTTTTTTTCTAGATTTCAAGACTGCCAAATTTTGATGGTGGGGTCATAAAGGCACAGTCATTTCAACCTTCTGCTTTTCTTAAACTCTGATTTTAGCCTGCCTGAGGATGTTGCCTACAATCCTGCTGTTCATGTTCCCCATGTGTTCTCTTCCAGAAAGTAGCAGTGAGGATGAAGAATGTGATCTCTCTGAACAGTTTCCATTACCTTGCCTGACATAAATTTAGCAGGTCAGCTGCACTTAAATTTTAAATAAGCATGTATATTCAGTAAGATGAAAGGGAACTTTGATATTAAACAAATATCAGCTTCTGTAAGAGGAAGGATTTTTTGGTTTTTTATGGGGATTTTTTTTTGGCTAAAGTCTTTCATCAGTTCTTTATCACTGAAGATGTGCAGGTGTTATTTGCTGCTTGTCACTGTAGAACAGAATGAGCAGGTTCCTATGCTGTATCTAGTGGATCTTTCCTAGGGACTTGCTCCCTAGAAAAATGTATTAAATCTTTCACACAAAAGAAGGAGAGATATTCAAACTGTCCAAAGAGAGGGAATTTCATAATCTTTAACTGGTAAGACTCTTAAACAGTAAAGCAAAAAAGTTGAGTGAAATTCTTTCAAATAAGTGGAAACTGAGCCATGGCTCCATAAGGATATTTGTGACTTGGGTCTCTGAATTCTAGTCTTTAGTGTATTGAACTGCAATATTTTGTGTGACTGTAATATGTGGTGGAAGTTTCTTCCACTTCCTGTGCAGAATAAAGTTCAGTATTTCTCAAATAGCTCTTTTACATGAGATTTGTATTAGATAATCTGTCAGCGAAATTTATCAAAGATACAGAAAACAGCTTTGGGCCTCATCAGCATTACAAAGACCAATTATTACTGCAAAGCTATAAATAAATAATTTATTTACTTTGGGAGGGTAATCTGATACAAGTTTAAGCTCTGTATTTCATTATTGATTCAAGGAAAGATCCTACTTGCTAAAGAAAACTTTTTTTTTTTTTTTAATATTGCTATTATTTTTCCAAAATGATTGGATCTTTAAGGAAAGAAGTAGAAAAATGGATGTATCTCTGACATAAAAACAATTAATAAAATGAGAAGGGGATATATATTCAATTGTGTACATGTATTTTATGTTTATTTTTTTACTATGTTACAGTTAGACTTTACCATATAAAATTATTTAACTTTAGAATTAATACGTTAGATCTGAATCATTCAACATAAAATCTTACATTGATCTTTTATTGCATTCAGTACAGTTTTTGCAGTAAAATAGTTTTCTTAATATTTCTATACAACTGACAGTTGGGTAGATAATGGAGTTGTAGCATTTCATGCTATTCTTTGTATCTTAGTAATCAATTTCATTATTAATACAAATAATTCTCAAATTATGAGATTTGAAAAAAATGTATCTTGCTTAGTGTAGCAGTGAGTTAATAATTTCTCTTTTAAGATTCTTACAGTGTATGACATTATTGTCTTCTGTGAGAGCTTAGATAAGGTTACCAACTGGCAAACGGGGTAGACACATGTATGCATAAGGTGTTTTGCTTAGATTGATGGGATTGCCATCCAGTCTGATGTCTTCGAGAGCCCTACGTACATAAGTAAAGTCTTTCATTTTGCAGAAAGTGTTGTCATGCATTTCTTGAATATTGTTGTTCTAAAAAAGGAAGAAAAAAAAAAGCTATCACAATAGTTGCCTGAAAGTAATTTTTACTCTTTGAAGAACCATTTATGGATGTATTTTCAGTGCCTAGGGAGATACTTGCTTGAACCTAAGGGACCAGATTGTGGCTGCAAGTCAGTAACAGACAAATCTTCCAAGAAGGGGAAAATTTTTTGGCCACTGCAAAGCATGAAAACTAAGTAACTCAAACCATGTAGCAGAGACAGGCCTTGAGGGAGGGGCCAGGTAGAAGAGTAAAATATCTTCATGACTGGGATCATGCTGAAGAACCTTATTGGCACAAATTGGAACCAGCATAGGCCAGTGCAAAAATCATAGAAGCACAATTATTATCCTGACAGCTTGATATGCCTCAACTTGCAAAGGCACAAATCTACAATTTGACCTGTGACAAATTTCTTTCCCCCAGGCCCTCTCATATTAGCTTAACCCACATCTGTATGCAGAGAGGGAAAGTTGAATTCTTTAGGTTTTATTCCTTTGATTTAGCTTCCTCTTATATACTTTGTCTTCACTGAACTTTTGTTCTTCAAATGAACTTTTTTCAACAACGAATTGCTAGAGTACAATATTATCTGGAAATTGAGAGTAAAAAGGTCATCTCCTAAACGGAGAACTGTCTGGAAAGTCATCCCTTATCCATTCCTTTCCTAGTCAGAAACTGCCATGGAGAAAGTCTAGCTCATTAGCTTTGGTCTGTAGCACATACGACTGAATTTATAGGCACGTAGGTGAAAAAAATAGCCAGCTAGCAGGCAGAGTATTTCTATAGATTTATTTATTGAAAGAGAGAGATGAAATTGTACATGGTACATCTTCTTATTTATTCAAAGTTTTTTTTGTTCTGTAGTATGTAATAAATAAAGCCATCTACTGATAATCATAACTGGGCATTGGTATAAGGGGAGACAAAGGGAAAGCAGCAGAGGTGGAAAAGACTAAAAGTAAGAATTCAGAAACAAAGGTTTAGGTCAAATTAAGTACAAAAAAAAAATGATTACAGAAAGATGATGGATGGAATGTTCCAACATAGTTAAATGGAAAAGTTTGGCTGAAAAAAATCGTGGAATGACCTTTATTAAGAGAATGAAATGCAGTGGGTATAGATACAACCAATATGTAAAATAACTTTGGGTACTTAAATCTATTCCTGTTGGAAAATTTGCATGAACAGTGTGATGGTTTTCCATCTTTGAAGTCTCTTAGACTAATATTGCCTTTGACAGCTGTGAACCTAACATTAATCTGTACTGAAAATAAATGTAGAATCTTATGTTTGAAAAATATTGTATTACAAATTCTAATAATTAATGCTTAGCTGAGCTAAATTTTACTTCTTTCAAATACTACATTTGCAAGTTAATTGTGTTTCCAATACTTTGTTTAGTCAAGTAAGTACACTTTTGGATAAATAGAAGAAACAAGACAAGAGAATAGTTACCCTTTTTGGATTTACTTGCTTTTTGAACATCACATATAGAGCCATTTCTTACTTAGCTTACCTGAAGATGAAGAGCTTGGAGGCTTTCTGGGAGGGGCAAAGGAATGTGATCCAAGTTATTGTCAGTAATGTAAAGACGCTGTAGTTCATGCAGATTCTAGGGGATGAAAGAAGAAGGCAGGGGAAAATGATAGACATTTCATAAAATCTGTAGCTAGTAAGTTTGAAATTTATAACTTCAGTGCTCACTGCTCTATACTAACACATTTTGTTTCAGCATGATCTGTTTGAAAATGTTGAAATTCAAAGACAGTGATGAACTTTGCACAGGCTTAGAAACGTTGTTGTTAAAGATCAGGCTTTTGGATTAAAACAAAGGAAAACAATATTTAAAATGTCTAGAGACTTAACTATTAGAGATGTAATTTCAATGTTGTTATGAAGTGAAAATACTGTCTCGGTCATTATGCAGAAAGGCTTCCTATTCTGTCTCTTGTCTTGCTTTTGTGACAAGCTTACTCGATTTCTCAGGAGTGTATTGGTGTTGAAGTAAATTATAACTGAATAAGAAATGCCTGAGCTAAAAATACATTTCTCATTCTACTTGAAAAGGTAAATCATTGACTTAGCAGAAGAAGGAGCTTCATCTGGTAATTATAGCAATAATAAGATATAAACTTGGCTAGAGCAATAAGGCTCAGTAGAGTACTCTCATTTTGTCCCCTTTCTACACACACAAATTTTGAGTGTACCTAACTATTCCATTGATTACAGCATCCTAGTTTAATTCCTACTAACAGAACTCTGAGATATCAGGGTGAAGGTTCTTGGCAAAAATGGAAGATAAAGGCTGAGACTCCTTCATGGCTAAAATCAGGACAGTACAGAAGAAAAGACTTCTAGGTGAGAGTCTCTGTTTGGGGGACTAATTTTTGCCCATCATTCCTATTCCTAACATCTGCCTTATGTTGGTCTAAGAGAAAACACCTGATTCTGTAGCTGCTGTTGGTTGATTCATTAAGAACCTGTCTTCTGAAGGAGGAATTCAGAGGTGTCTGTTTACAACTACCTTCTTAGGTGTAATTGAACAGTGCATATAAGCCAGGTGTAGCAGATGAAGCTAGCCTATATTCTAAAATTACTTCAGATTTCACAGGAAATTAGGAGCTATACATGGCTGCTTCTCCTCACCAAAGTTCTCAAGGAAGGATGATCACTCAGAGGTTCCAATTTCATCGTTATCAAGGTGAAAAGAAAGTATATACATTTCAGGAATAGCCTAGCAAGTTCCCATGTAAATATATGGTCGACTAAATTTAAAGCATCAGCATTTATAGCTTTGCCCTTCCCCCTTGTCTATTTGTAAGGGAACATCAAGCAGCTTTCTAGAATCTTGTTAGTCATGTGAGTGGTTGGTTCATAGATACAAACACAGTGTGCCATCGCATGAATAAAAAGAGTTCTTTTGTTCAGATGCTAGTACTCATAGGTATTGCTCCATCTTTAAAGATTACCCAGCAGCCAGTTCAGTCATGGTGCCTGTAATCTTAACTATTGTAGAGGTTTTACCACTATAGAGGGACACTTAGGCTACTCTTCTGACCACATCATTTGGAGAGAGGAAGAAAAGATTTTCCCATCAAACCCAGACTTACTTTAAATGCCTCATTACGTATTCCTTTGTGACCAAGCCTGTTCTTACTAACATCAATGAATATTAAAGAAGATGGTAACTCAGGGAGTTGCCTTATCCTATTGTCACAGAGCACCAGCTCCTCAAGTTGGGGCAATCTCCGGAAGGCATCTTCATGGATCTCTGATATAAAGTTTCCAGTCAAATCAATCCTCTTTAAATTGTCTGTCAGAGAAATAAGACACAACAAGTATGTAAGAATGTATTTCTGAGAAATTTTAAAAGAAAAAAAGACAAATGAGTTATTTAAATTACAGGCAATGTGTATTGAATGAGATTCTTTCCTGACTCACTGTGTGACAGCACTCTGTTATAACACAATAATCCATATTTGAACAGTTTTCCTAAAGAAGGGGACCGACATCTCCTTTTCATCCTGTTTAGAATTGCCTGTGTCATTCTTCATACATCTTACGGTGAAAGATTTTAAAATTAGTAGTTTTAAAATTTCTTTGTGTTCTGGGAATCTCTAAACTAGTTATCTTTGGAAGAATAACATTTAAGGGACGATAAACACATTCTTTACCACTTTGTTGCATGTTTCATTCTTTGCAATGTTTTTCTGTATTTAAGAAATTTGATTTATTGTCTTTTTTTTTTTTTTAATGAAAATACACTCAATTGCTTATTCCAGTCAAAAAAAGAAAACAAAATTTATTTTTGGCGAAAGAGAACAATGTCTAAATATCAGTGCATTAATATGCATCAATTTTAAAGGCATTTTTTCTCCATCTTACTTCTATTTTCCACACCGAGTGTTTTTCATGGTTATTCTATTATTATGCTACTGGTATAGTTTGGCCTAAATTACTTTCTCTCATAGTATTTATTTCTCTTGTTTTTTTTTTTATATACCAGTTTTGTTCATTCTGAACGTTCATCTTGGTTTGAGAAAGCCAAACCCTTATAGTTTTCTTTCAAAAAAGGATCTTTGCATTCCCCTGTGTTCTTGTAGTAGCCTTTTTTGACACTGATTCCACACTTCTCATCATGAAATTAATAAGTATTAGTTACACAAAGTTAGGTCTAAAAGAAAAAGCAAAGAATGTCGCTTGATATTCAAGCTGTTGAGTGTATAGCCATCCCTATCCCTAAACAGGATTGGGTTAATACTTCCTGAAAAAATGTATCTTTAACAATCTCGAGTAGGATGTGTGAAAATACAAGCTCCCTAACTCACCAATTTTGTCCAGTTTTAGGCCACATACAGATTTGGATTAACAATTTTCATTTACTGAAGGTAAATATGTACTTTATAAAGTAAAATTTCTTTCACATATTTACTTTGTGAGTGTTTGAAAGTGTGTGTTTAGGAAAACAGTACTTCCTAATATGCTACAAATGTTCCATGAGGTTTGGGGTTTTTTCCTACATTTCTAAAGCTGATAACAGGTAACAACAAAAAGGAAGATGAAAGCTGTTCTAAAAATTCGTCAGAGAATCTGCATTTGAAGGATTTACCTTTACATTAAAAAATAGAAAACTACTTTTCTGTATGTGCATTTGTGTGTATAATCCTACCATCATCAAACATTACATAAAATGAAATCACTGTGTCTTAGACTAGTATGAGCCAGATATAATAGAAATTAAAGCTAATTGAAACAATACTACTATCAATACTTAAGTTAGTGAAGTCATTTCTGTTGATCTTCCTGATTCTGTTGTAGCGTGAGTAGAAATAAGTGGTTTTCTTAGGCAATGGTGGAACAGCATCAAGCTCATGATCATCACAGTAGACTGTGGTCTCTAGGCATGTACACAAAAGGCAGGTGGGAAGATCTATAAATGAATTTAAAAGAAAACAGTTCATTACAAAAAGACTATACAGAACTGATAGGCATGTTACTACAGTGAAACACCTAAGTACATGACGATAAGATCTTGTAAATTATAAAGTTCACTCTCATTCAGATTTGATCACCACATCATATAATTGCAACAAGAAAATGAATAAATTCTTCTTAAAACTATTGTTTTTCTGACTATGCCTATTTGAAAGTCATTTAACTTTGTTCTGATACAGCATTTCTCAGACTAGAACAATAGAATGACAATTTAGGTGACAGCAGCCAAAGATCAAGTTCCTCCTAACTTGTCAAGTGTGCTCTTCCATCTAGATCGAGAAATAACAGCTGATGACTGAAACTTGTTATGTTTTCCCAAGTTTAGTTCTGTAAATAGTACTTCTGAATAATTTGTAAGGTAATCAGTACTTTCCTACAGAGCTACGGAGAAGAAACTCAATTACCTTTGCAAGGTTTTTTTTAATTGTATTTTCTGGTTCAGAAATTAAGCATCATGAAAAATTTTTCTGTCTGAGTTAAGGTAAATTGGAAACCATGTTAACAAACCATGTCATTACCACCAGAAGTTTACAAAAATTAAAAATTAAACCATTTCATCTCAGACATAAAACTGCAAGAATTCAGTGAATTCAGAAGTTACTTTTGAAGAAACGGTTGAAATTTGGTGAGAACTGTGACACTGACTGGTTGGTCTGAATGTCATTTTCAGTAGGAAAAGTTGTTAGTTACTATGTGTGTTGAATTTTTGAGACATCTTTTCTTTGATTATAGATATAAATCAGCATATATATCTTTCTCAGCTTTTAGTCCCATATAAATACTTTTCTGTTTCATGTTATCCTCCTCCTTGTAGCAGATGTCTGGTTGTTCTGATTATTTTCTAGAATAGTAGCATAACTAATGAGTATGAAAATGTTTCTATTGCAGATGAGGTTTTTCTGCAGATCAGTTGTGGCTCCATGGAAGATTTACTCTTTTTATCTGCATCCATTACCAACAGGCAGAACTAACTGTGTCAGTAACTAACTGAAGGGCAGACTATAATATATAATGTCTTTTCAGGCAAGATTAAAGAATCAATGACCAGAATACTCTTCAGTTTGAGAATCTCTGCTTGGGCATCCAGGAATAACATTTCTGTAGAGATAAGGCTTTTTTTTTTATACTTTCCCTGACTTCTGCCACAGGACAGTTTAAATTAGTTACAGAGAGCAAGCCTGACATGAGGGGGGAAAAAAATTGTCAAAGTTTGACCATTCCAGCAAATCTAGGCCTAAATGAATGTAAAGTATTGTAACATAGTGTAGGATGACACTTTTCCCTTCTGTCCTATTTTTGATATTGGAGGAGTAGTATGTGTCACATATGGCTGATGTAGACTGAAAAAGGACAGAGGTATAGAAGAGATTGAAAAAGACATCAACAAGAAAAATGAACTTGGCTTGATGTTCTTGCACCTTGCAGTCTTCTATCTGCTACCAAACCAAGAAGAGCAGCAACACCTGACAGGAAAATATGTTGCTGAAAATAAATAAAGACAGAAATAAAATCTGATTTGATATGTCACAGCCTTGAGCCTCCCATGCATATCTTTAGTTGATGCACTAGTTGATTTGTATCCAGTGCTTAAAAATGTTGACATATACAGAATTTATAATATGTAATATTTTAATAGTTACATGAAATGTTTTGTAACGTTCTGCAGCTTTTTTTAAGAAAATTGTGGGTTTTTTATGGAAGGTCTCATTTCCATTTTGTTTTTACACCCATGTTTTTCTTTTTTTTTTTTTTTTTTTTTTTTTGCCCGGTGAAGACTCAATAGAAAAGTGTATAAAAGTAAGGCTAGGAATGTTTAACTTCACTGAATGCACATTTTTGGAATCGTAAGAAGTTTTTTTAGGCATAGTAAAAAGTTAAAATGTAGGATTTTGTTGTTCTATGTTGATTGCCATATAACACAAAGACCCATCACGGCAGTGGATAACTCTAGTGAGCTTCAATTATAAGAGTTTCAAGTAGCTGCTGACAAATGCCAGTTATTAGCATGACAGTGTGGGAGAGGGACAGATTGTGGTTTACAATTTTAATTCTGCTGTGAGATATAGAAAGGTCTGATTTCGCTATAGCTACTTAAAAAAACCCAGAAAATCAGCTTCACACAAAATTTCTAAATCAATCCTTTTCCTTAGGTTTCACAGTTTCTAGTTTTCATCATCAAAAATGCTTAAACATATTAATTATGTTTTCTATGATCACATTTGTAAAAACGATGTAACAAATCATTATAAAATAAAAATAGTTGGTAATGACATTGAAATCTAAGTCAAAAATTGTATTTGAAAAGTATCTTAATTGATGCACAGTTATTTTCATAGTGAAACAGTATGGAAACATTTTGAGTAAGTACATATCTGACTTCAGAGCATTGAAGAGGTATGTTATACCTCTCTTCAGTAATAAAGGTACAGAAATTATATACCTTCTCTTCAGTAAGAGAGGTAGGCATGCATATGCAAACAAAGTGGGCTCACTGAAAAGCAAAGCTACACATGCAAAACTCATTTCTGTTTTCTACTAACCATCTTGAGTTTGGGGTCCAAGAACCCCAGACCCCTGTGCTGAAGACCCATCAATTAATTTTGGTGTTGATGCTTCCTCCTCAGGTTCTTCTGTTAATGGTGCAGAAGAATAACTCTCTTGGATTATAGAAGGTAGTGCTGTGCCAATCTCTGTCTAGGGAAAATTAAGAGGGAACAGGAAATGTTACTATTTACTTTCACTGCTTCTCTTCCAGTTATTCTTATTCATATTCTCCCACTAGAGGTCATGTATGTTCTGAAGTTTAATGCTTAAGCTGCCTTTCATCCAGCACCTCTAATGAATTCTGATGATGTGTAAACAATTTATGAAACTGCAACTCACTTTTTATCTCGGTGTTTTTTAAATGTTTTGTTGTATGTACAAATGCATGTACTTCATCAGTGAGAACATGTACTAACAACATGCTTTTTCCGTATTTGTTTAAAGCTAAATCTTGGTTTAGAAAAATCCTATAACATTTGGCAGATCCTTCATGGAACTAGAAACATTATTATTTTTATTCTCCACTCCAAATAATTAGTCAAATCAATACATTTTACATGTTAACTATAATTCTAAATATGCATTCTGTGGAATTTGCCATATGACAGCTTCAGGATAAAAGTAAAGATGTAGCAATATTCTTGCATCATATCACCTGTTGTAAACAGAATATTGCAGACTTGCCAGGCTTGTTGCAGAGGATCTTATGTTTGCCAAGAGGTTTGCCAAACTGGTTTACTGTAGTCACCCAGACACTGAGAATGCACTCTAGTTGTGTGACATATGCAAGTAATTTTACCACTGTACCTTGATTTCCCCATGTGTAATAACATTGTTTGACCATGTCAGGGCCTCTTTTGAAAATTCAATTTTATTTTTTAAATGATAAACAGTGAATTAGTATCCTCAGAGGACTTTGCACATCTGAGGTACTGTTTAGAAGTTAGGTAATATATCCACCCCTGTGGGTTCTGCACCCCTGTGCTGCAGTTAGCATTCCTTAGCCTATATCTAAGGTATGAACAAAAATAGGAATTTTGTCACAGTATTTTTATCCCAAGTGCGAAGGCACTGAAGCCTAAAAGTATGCTTAAATGAAGATTTTACTCCTCTGAAGCCATCCAGCACAACACTACTATAAACCTATTGAATTATGAGATTTTCACCTGACCAAATATCTTTTCTGAGATAATCCCCCAGCTACTGCTGCCTTTGCTGTCTCCATGGAGAACCGGTTGTTGAAATCACTGACACTAGTGCTCATAAATTCTAGTTGTAGAAGAAAGGTAGAAGTAGATTACATCCATACTGGACAAGGGGTTAGGATTTTTTAAACTAGACTTTCTATGTGGGCTGTACAAGTTAAAGGAACTAACACACCTGGGATCTGGGTCCCATGCATGAGCAAAGCTTTTGCTATAATCTCATCCTATTTGAATCTCTCATCTTAACTATATAATATTCATCAAGTCGAGTTATTTTTGTCTTATTGTTCCTGGATAGAATAGGTTTTAAATATATTTATGTGAAATGCTTATATACATTCATACGTGTATATATATACCACAATTTTGAAATGAAACACTTCACACTTCATAATAGTCTCTCTGGATCTTGTAGTGTAGATAGATACCATTACTAGCAGTGCTAAACATGATCCTGGCCTGCCTGAAAACATCTAAATAACCATCTAAAATCTATTTTTTTGTGCAGAAATAATTTGTTAAACCAAATTATTGGTTTGGTAAATAGTTGGTAAACCAAAACTTAAAAGTCATATAGTGGCCATGGGCTCAAATATTTTGTATCAGTTTCACTGAAGACAGAGAATACTGAAGCAATAAAAAACAAGTACTCTGAACTTCACAGGCTCAGATTTTCACAGAGCACTCTTGAAGTTCTCTGTATGTTCTTTAGTTGTATTTCAATAAGCTATACACATCATTACTAAGTAGTGTTTATGGATAAAATACTCTGATACAGTTACTAGGATCATAACTCTGCAAAATTCAAAGTGATCAATTAATCAAAATGAACTTCAGCTGAACTATGACTGAGTAACCTGTTGGTGTATGTAAGAGTAAGGATGTACCTTGTTGCTTTGTGCAGACAAAAACACAATGTTCCCATTTGCAGCACTGACAAAAAGACAGCTTAACCAGGAATGGACTTGGGGACAAATCAAAAGAAGATTTTAGGAACAAAGGAAATGGGACAGATGTTCTCCGAATGGAGGAAGCCTAGAGGGAGAGATACATTCCAGACTTTCATTGACCCAGGATAGAAATGCACTAAAGTGCTTGCACATGCTGTCTACTTCTTCACCAGTTTTGTGCAAATCACATAAGAGTCCCCTGTCCTGAGCTTTGAAACAGAATCTGGAGATTTTGAGACCTATTAATGTCTTTGTATGAATCTTTTGTGGCAGTTCTACTGAAAAATAATATCCTGGAGAAGACCATTTTCAAGATAAAATTTGTGAAAGGGCTTCAGACCAAAGATAACGTTCCTTTCACCTGTCATGGGATTTGGGTCACCTACACTGACTGCCACTTCTCTGAATATTTGAGGGCATCCTTTACAGAATTTGCTACCTTGAAATTTGTGATTTGTTTCATGTTTTCTTAAGTGTTCTTACTTGATTAGTCATTGTATCTGGTGAGTACCAAAGCAGAGGTATTAACTTCTCTTCATGGTGTTTCTAGACTTTCATCTCTGTCTTAATACAGGATGTTACTAGTTTTGAAGATGCACAGTTGAAAGCCTCCCCATTAGTTTATTTGCCAATGTGCTAAATTTGGGTTCTAGGGAAACTGTTCCAAGCAGTTGGCGTTATCTACTCTGTCTCCTGCACCAGTTGTGACTGTCATAAAAAGTACCAATTATTACAGTGAACTTAATGATGACATTTTTACACTGGTAATGGAGTAGGATTTCACTGATACATGTGTATTACATACCAGACCCAGAACATGAATAGTATTTGCTTGCCATACATAGGCTGGACTTGAAGCAGTAACTTAAAGGTAAAAGCCTCTTCCCCATTATTGGTCATCTCATCTATGCACCTTTCTATCTTTTACATATTTACATGCAAGATTGTAACAAGACAAAGATTCTTCTTGGACTATATACTGCATAGAATGTTCCTTCCTCTTCCAGATGTTTGTTTATTCGTGGCAACGTGCACTTTACTAAAAAATTGAAACAGAAATTATTCTATATCACTTACTGGTATTATTCTCCACAGGGGTTTTGGGGATTTGATAGTGGGTTTGTATTTCCTTTGTTACTCTAATATTCTTTATGAAAAATCACAAAGTAGGAAGAATATTACAGAAAAATACAGTAAAGCACGTTTCTTTTCAACAGTAGTTTCAAGTCTTCAAATCATAATCAGCATTCCAAGCCAGATTTAATACATGGCATAAGAAAACACTGAAAAAGAATCACATCATCTACCTTTAGCCATCTAACTTTATGCTTAATTGTTACCCTACTCTGTCTTTGGAATCAGCCATGAGATTTAGAGAATACAAGTGTACAAGTGTACAATATTAGCCACAGAGCATGCCAAAGGAGAGTGATATCTTTCCTAAGATTGCACAGAGTATCTATTTTCCCCCCTCCTATATTTATCAAATATGACTACATTTACCAATGAAACTACTTAATGAGGATGGTGAGTTTGGAGGCACTTTCAGACCAGAAAAAACTCAGGAGCAGAGAAATCAGAACATTTCTATGAGAAATAAAATACAATTGGTAAAAGTCAACTGATAACTTCAGGCATCTGTAGGCTAGGCATTTAGTTTTTGCTATCATCCTTTCACAATTAGCAGAGAACACGACAAAACTTCTGAAAAGCAGCTCCAGCCACTGACCACAGATGCTTCTTTTAGTATGGGTTCTTTACCTGTCTCTCTCTCACTGTTGACTGAAAAGGAGGCAAGGCAAATTAAAAGATTTTTAAGATTAGAAGCTGCCAAGGAGGCTGAGCTGTGGGAACAAAAAAAAAGTAAGCTGGAAGGGTATCTGTCAATGTGGGCTAGGAGTCAGTAGGGGTGGAATAGAATAGAAATATAGATAAGAGTAACCTATGTGAGGATTATGGACCCATATCATATATGCAAAGTAATAAAATACAGAAAATAAATAGATTTAAAGAGGTGAACAGCAAGACTGGAAGCCATTAGTTGACCCATGTTTCTTCAGAAGTGGTGTGATTCCTGTGGCAGATGTTTTGTCTATTGCTTCATGTTTCTATTTTTTAGGATCGAAGTTGATACATTGCATGTAATAAGTTTAAAAACACAGGACAATATAAAGTGTGTCCTGTTTCAGTGCTTCTTTTACTGCAAATAATATACTTAAAAACACAAACGAAAGTTCATAGCTTAAAAAGAGGCTTTATAAACTTGAAGGGACAGTTGTACGTCACACTGACCCATCAAAAGGAACTAGTTTCCCCCACAGCTGTTCTGAAACTACTAAAGGCTTACAAGAAAATGACTTGTTATGGTAGAGGTTTTTGGTTTGTTTTCCTTTCCAAAAGTAGTTCTTGTTTCTTCTTGAATTTTACATATAAAATCTTTTTTTTCTCCTATCTTAAAAATAAACAGATCTGTGAGCCATTGCAATAACTACAATAATACAAAATATAATTTTCTTATACAAAGCTACATAACTAAGTTGTGTGGAGAAATTAGTGTAATAAAACTCAGTGAGATCTTGGGGAAGGTGTTTACAAAATTTCTAAGCAAACTGATTTTACCTACTAATACTCATTCTCTCAGATTTTAATCACTTGCACATTTACACCCAGGTACTCCCACATACCTAAATGTGTATGCTCAAGTGATGTGACCAGGTTCACTTGTGCACAACAAAGAAGACAAGGGACAGAAGTTACTGGATCCTTTTAATGCCTCTGGGGTTCTTCTTGACAAGCACTGAAAACTAACCTTTGGACAGGTTTTTATCTCCTTTATGATTTACTGACTTTTAGAGGGCAGTCCTTTTCCTCAGAGTCTTGGATAATCCAGCATCCATTAATCTTACACCAGCTTGCTGCCCATTTCTCCCTTTTCCTCATGGAGAATGTGATTTCATGGTGGCTAACATGGAAAGGAATAGTATATATTGTTTTCTACAACCTTATTTCCTGCCTGCTGGTGGTAGGATGCAGGTTCTTAACCAAAAAGTCATCTGTGCTGCAATGTTATCAGTGCGCAGGACCTTCGGTTTTGGTATAAACAAGACATTCCTCAGTTTTGCTGCTGGGAACTGTGTTCTGAAAGTCATGTAGTCTTGTAGTGTTTTTCATTATCAATGCAGGCCAATTTTTATCCCTTTAAGCCTTCTAAATGTTTTTATTTTGTTGTATCTTCTGGGTGTTACACATACACAGAGACATAAATTTTCATTCAAACTTCAGTCAAACCAACCTTAATATTTAAGTTACAGAACTCTAGAGTTGTAATCCAATTATCTAGAAATTAATGTCTACATCTTCTGCCTTTGAAAATATGGGTAGGCTTTGAGATTCTTCTAATTAGTCTTAGAAAGAGAAGTAGTCTTTTTAGAAACTTGATGACAGAATGTCCTAAAGCTTCTTGTCTCAAAAGCAAGTGTATCTATGTGATGTCTGATTTTAGCTGAGTTAAAACATTTATCGTGCACAGAATTACTACAGAGCTTTAACTTAGTAATTATGTTGTCTGAGAATGAAGCAATTCCATATAAATGGAGCTAATCTGGATCTCCTTGAGTACAAATGAAATAAAAATTTCATTCTAGCACTGTATTTGAAATTACAGATTTATTTCCAACATTCTTCTTTAAGGTCTATGTAATATCTAAGTTAGCCTACACCAAATGTTTTTCTTCGGAATGGTGCTGAAATTTTAAAAGCCATAACATTTCAAAGAGAAATATGCCAGTTTCAGAAATCAGAACAAGACTCTTTGCACTATTAAGAAGCACAAAAGGACTGAAAGATAATCCCATCTACTTAATGAAGATTTTCACAGGGGCTTCAAGCCAAGAGTAGACATACATAGACAGACACAGACAAACAAAGCTGGAGATCACTCAGATGACCAGAGTACCTATGAGAGACATTGTCAATCCTCAGACCTGTAGTAAGGAGCTGACTCATCTGGACTTCCAGAGCTGACTGTGCAGGAGTATTCAGGGTCTCAAGCATATTTTGTCATGCAGTCCAGGCAGACCAGGCAATGCTGGAGCTGAACATGCTTTTACCCAGTTCACCAGCCTCACTTTCCTAAGCGCAGTGTGATTGCTTTGAATCTGAAGTACAACAAAACACTGTTAGAAACAAGAACAAAAAGGACTGCATTCACTCCACATAACTTCAGACAATGATTTTAAGTGTCCTATTTAGTAGCTTTGTCTCCTTAGACTCCTGGTGCAGACAGTGGAAGAAGAATCACCTCCTGAGTGTGGATCAGCCCACGTATGTTGTGAATCAACTTCCTGACATGCCTGTCCATCTTTCTTTAGCTGTAAAAGAGACCACATGGATGCAACCATGTTTTTTACCAGACATCAAGGCCAAAGTCTGATGTCAGATCTGCTCTTCCTTATTTCTACAGCTTATACTGCAGAACTATTTCATATAATTGATCCAATGCAGTACATGTATGTAGCCTGCAGTATTACAGATGTAATGCTCACAAGCTGCTGTATCTCCAGAACTAGTGAATTTTCTTATAGTTTAGGTTTGTCTTCTCAGTGTGGTCTGTTATAATATATAGAAATGTCCTGTCAGTGTAAGATCAGTTAACAATCATCCAGTGACAGGTCCAGGACATGAATATGGTGCAAAGAAGATAGTGCTGCATTTCCTGCCACTGTTCTGCATCAGAACAATAGACATTGCTACACAACTCTAAAAATAAGGAACACCAGTATGAAAAAAAGGAATAATAATAAGAGAACATTTTTTTCCCTGCACATTATTTTTTTGTACTTTCTACTTTTTCTTGAACTTGTGGTCTGAACTCTATGTCCAGGACTGATATTTTCAGCTATTTTATCCACAGCTACTATTTTCCTTTCTATTAATAAGAGCTAAGTCAGGAGTGGAATTTGAAAAGCAGAAATTGGAAGCTGGTTCAAGCTTAGAATCTCCTGTAAAGAAAATCTGCTGTAAAGAAAACCAGAGCCAGTAAAGTAAATTGTCTATCCCTAGGTTTGTGTGATGTCACAATAGGGATTATGATGCTATGAAACATATACAATTACTACAGTGTCATTTCTATACTATTTTTTTCTTTAAACAAAAAAGCAAAAATGGTACAAGTCATTAAAAACAATAGCTATGCTGATACTGGTGGACAGCCCAAAAAGTCTTTAAGCATCTAAAAAAATACTAGGTTTCATTGAGGAATCTAGTAAAAGAAATTCAGCCAAGTTTTACTTCGCTGATTCAGGTGCCTGGTACATATTTTGAAGCCAAGTATTCAAGCAGATATTTCATTAGGGATTTGCAGTTGTGCATAAAGAATTTATTGATCTATCTCTCTCACACTTAAGGCTATTTGTGCAGGGAATGAGGCATTATACATCTAAGCAATTTAAATAACCCATCTGCTAAATGTGCATAACTGCTTTATTCCATTTCAGTTCAGATGAAAAGAAAGGTGCTGGTTGTCCATTCATCCAAGCAAGAGAGCTGAGACCTAAGTTGCTAGCCTGAGGAGGCTGGCATTCCAAAAACCTTTGTTCCAAAAGACATGCTAATCATCAAATGAGGGCCAGAGGAGAGTTTGGATGAAATGTTGAAACAAAACCAGAATACATCCAAAGAGGCAAAACTCATGGTAGGAGAGAGAGAACAAACTAAAATGAACATGAGTATGTAGTTAATACGAAAGGAGTTAAGACCTGGGACCTTTTTCAGAGGATAAGTAATGTCCGGCAAAACTCATGGTAGGAGAGAGAGAACAAACTAAAATGAACATGAGTATGTAGTTAATACGAAAGGAGTTAAGACCTGGGACCTTTTTCAGAGGATAAGTAATGTCCCATGCATTAGATAATCACTAAAGATGAATGAAGAAAGAAACAATTCAGAGAAGAATCACAACACTCCCCAATCTGAACTGTGTACCAAACTACTCTCTAGATTCTGTTTTGATTTCTTTTAAAATTATTCTCATGTTAAATAATTTTTAAATGGGATAGAAGTTGACTTGACAGGGTTGAGAAAAATTATATAGCCATGGGTACAGTTTAGGAATTGTGGGTAATTTTCTAAATTTTCTAAAATATATGTATCCTTTTTTCATACCCCATGTCAGAAGGCATGATGCACATTACTCCTTTCTGGAAGAAGACACAAAAATGGAAGTCTGGGACAAAAAAAGGTGACCAGGGAAATGGAGGTAGATGCCTGCATGTACTCTGAAAAGTCTATGTAATCTCACTGTGGAGTTTTATCTGTCTCCTCTCTCACAGGATTTTCAAATATTGTGATAGTTACTCTTAAGCAATGTGCCCTAGATGGACGAGTTTAGGTTTTTTTCAAACCAGGATAACTATTTAGAAGATCTCACCAAACTGTACTCAACATCCTTGTTTTGGAACATTTCAGTATTAGAATAGCTCTCTTGCTTCTTAGCCTCACTCATAGCCTATCTTATTGATGAAATTATTTTTCTGATACCCCTGTATTTTCACTTCTTATTTTTCTAACTTAGCTTTTCCTACCTGAAGGAAAATGGACTGGTTATGTTTAGCAGGCACCATACTCAAAAGTTTGCAATATGATTTTATTAGACACCAGTAGCAGATGTAAACTGGAATCTCTCTCCACAATTTGTTTTCTTCACACATTATCAAGAAAAAAGTTTTACTTTAAAAAAGGGAAAAACTTTGAGCCTTCTCTTTTACCAGTGAGAAGCTTATACAAGAATTCCTTAGTCAGTTTGTCTTCATTGTATCAATTTTAAAGAAGGAAATCTGTCTTTGTATGTGTTTGTAGAGCAGTTGAGAGAATGACAACCCAGTCTTGACTGAGGCCTCTGGACCCTACTGTGATATAAATATTCATTGAAAATAATAATGAAACTTGCTGTGGAGAAAAGGGGTGATAACAGCAGCTCGTTTATACTGTTGTTACTGTCAGCTTCAGAAGATAAATCCAACACAAACCTTGTACACTGTGACTTGCAGTGACATTCTTGTGCAGTCTCTTTCTCCTTTAGAACCTTGGAACATTTTCATTGCTAATGTTTTTCTTTTATATATTTTTATATATATATATTTTATTTAATTTTTTTACCATTATCTGTGAAAGAGTTCATACTGTTCTCTCTAAAGTCTATACACATTTTATTTCTAAGTGATACATTACTTAAGGCTTTTTTTAGTAATAACTTCCCTTTGGATGCAAAGCTTTAGCTAGGTCTTCCATGTCTCACTAACCTGGAAATTGAAAACCAGAGATTTTATAGCCCATATTTTACCCATCTAATACATGATATGTATTGAGGATTCATTACAATTCTCCTAAGAAATTCACAGATATGAGCATTTTCCCCATGCAGAATCTTTGCATAAAAACTATCTTCTGTGTACACATATGGACTACAATGAAAAGAATGAAAGAATTGAAACAGATCTGCATATGTTAGCAGGCAATTCTAGATAACCTCTGATTGCCATTGTTAAGTAACTTTTCCAAACCTTAAAGTTACTCTAAAATCTATAGATTTCAAGTGGGAAAATATCAAATCCATTATCTAGATAAAGTGTTCTCAGAAAACTGTTTGCAAGCCAGGCAAGAGTGTGTATATATACATGCTTACACTTCATTTTTGGCATACATGCTTCACAAGGGAAATTACTTCCAGAGTGTAAGTAGAAAAGAAGTCACGAACTTGGACTCACTCACTCTTGATTTTGGTGCTAAGCCTGAGACAGGTGCTTAGGGTCCATCTCAAGTAATTTGAGGAAGATGTGTATTTTTTGATTATTAATTGTGTCTCAGTGGGACGGGGTTAACTTTCCCCATAGTGGCCTGCATGGTGCTATGCTTTGTATTGGTTGTTAGTATGGTGTTGATAACACATCAGTGTTTTAGCTACTGCAGAGCAGGGCTCCCACAGCATCAAGATTTTCCTTCCAATCCTCCTCCCCACACCAAGGCTGGTAGGCTGAGCTGAGCAAGAAGTTGGGATGTAGACAGAACAGCTGGACCAGACTAACCAAAGAGATATTCCATACCATATGATGTCATGCTCAGCAATAAAAGCTAAGATAAAGGAGACAACGGGTATGCGGGGCAGGGCTTCATTAATAAGGCATTTTGCTTCCAAACCTTTACATGTACCTTCCAACCTTTACATGTGCTGGGGCCATACTTCCAAAGAAGTGCTTGGAAATCACTTGCTGTTGGGAAGTAGAGGACATGTATTTTTACTTTGTTTTGCTTCTGCATGCAACCTTTGTTTTTTTTTCATTAAACTTCCCTTACATTGACTTATGAGGTTTTAATCTTAATTTGTCCCTCTGAGGAGGGTAAGAAGGCAGCTTGATGGGCACTTGCCAGCCAACCAAAGTCAACCCGCCAGAATGGATATCTAAAGAGAATGATCCATACTTGTCTTGGATGATGATCTTGGGATGCAACTCCGAATTTTAGCCAGATAGAATGAATGGGAGGAATCTCTCCCTAATTACCTGTAGGTTTTTCCTCCCTTTGGTGATTACACATTGAATGAGGGATTACAGTATCCAATGGGTAACATTCTGGAAAGGACATACTAATATAGCAGCTTTAGTTTAATTCCTTAAGATGCACAGGTACCTAATTGCCCCTGAAATCAACCGGAGTTAACACACCAAACATATGTGAAGTCCTAGAACCAGTCAGTCTCCTAGACCTGCTGAAAATCAGTTGGGTGTAAAACCTTGGATAAGTTTGCATTTCTCCAGTGAGTCTAAAAACATGTTAAACAGAATGATTTCTATTTACAAATAACTGCATTTTAAAATCTTAAATTGAAGGCAGCAAAGCCAGAAAATGTTATTTCATTTTTTCTCCACTATTTCAGAAGGCTAAAGACATGATTCAGAGTTCTGTAAAAGGAAATGCAGGCCTTAAATCAGGCCCTAAAGAGTTACTCTACACAGACTAGATTTAATGAAGGCCTGCTGTTTGTTTGGGTCTCTGTGGTATTGCTCATCATTTAAGCTATGCATAATAAAAACTAACCTGTGACCTCACATAAATACTGGGTTTTACACACAGAGCCACTTGTGTAGTTCACATCTTTATAATAACAAGATTGTAGGAAGGAAAGTCACAGCCACAATCAAGAAATTAAATGTATTCTGTTTAAAATTTGAATTACATCAATAATCAATGTCTAAACGATAACTTGCAAGACTGACATGCATGTCCATAAAAGCTGCTTGACTTCTGACCACTTGGAGGTCTCATGGGTTTAGGGGAATTGTGAATGTTTAGGTTTCTTTTGGGTGGTATGCGGTAAGAGGAATGTAAGCAAAAAGAGATTTTGGCTAAAATTCTAGGAATAGAAGGCTCTCACAGGGAGGTCCATCCATATGCAAAGTAACATTCCTGTCAACTGGTATGATGGATGACCTTCATTTGATGCATTTTAAGAGGGCTGTCTGAAGAGTTCAGTAATGGGAGATAATACTGCTCTGGAAAAGAATTTTACAAAAAGAAATGTAAATACTTTTAGGACTCTGCTTATTCAACGCTTTTCTAAAAAAAACCAGCAACCTGTGATAGGACCTGTTGTGTCTTTTCTTATATGCAATATTGATGATCCTGAATTTCCTTTCATCTGGAAAAGAACCACAGGAACCTTGCCTTGCCTCTATCCTTCACCCAGAAATGTGAAAAGGGGCAACCCTATGCTTCAATGTAATAGGACCTCGCAGAGACAGCACAGCACAGGGGTGTCTCACCTATCATTTAACGTATTACTAAGAAATCTGTTGTTTTAATAAGGAATTGTCTGTGGTTAGGCAAAAATTTCTGGGAATAAAATTTCTGGGAAGAAGCCATTTCTGTAGGACTGATAAAGACTTCATTTTTAAGATCACAGGAACTGTGGCTTATTAGTCAGTGTGAAAGAGAGGGAGCCCAAGTATACAGTGACTAAAAGTGGGGTGACTTTATCAAGAAAGAAAGCTCAAGCACATGGGTATGTAAAGAGCTTTGATTCTGCATGGCACAGAGAGGCAGGCCAAAGTCAAAGTAATTTCTTTAGAGAAAAGTTCTTATTCATTCTTAGATGAGACAATGTATTTCCTCCAAACTGTAAGGTCCTGATATTGGTGCAAACTTTAAGATTATTTTTATGTCTTCACTTGTCTGGTTTTGGTATATATCTGTTCCTAAATTGTCTCTGTCCTTTGATTTCAAGGCTGCTATCCAGTTTTGATCTCACCTTGTTCCTGTTTCTCCTGCTGCTATCATGAATCATTCAAAGGAATATATTTTCATTAGTTATGTACTGTTATGTGAAGAAGTGCTAAAGATTATGTCTTAATAGTGAACCCTCCATATTATTATTTAAATGCTATATGTTTCACTTAACTTCTAACACACTCAATCCTAAATCATATATCAACCGTAGGGAAGCTGTGCCTATGTCTAAGCATCAGAGTTCAGATTAAAATTAATGTAGTGAAATACAGGAATGTAGGAGGGGAAGGAAGCATTTAAGTCAACAAATGGAATCCCTTGCTTGTACAGGCAACATAATATTTCAAACTGTAACAGAATTTCAACAGTTTTTCTTTAGTAATCTTTCTTACTTGCCTGTTCTTCTATGCAAGTGTTTTCCCTTACATTTTATTTCCTTGTGCCCACTTTCCTAACAGAAATAGAAACCACTAGTATTTATAGCTTGAAATACTTGTATTGAACATATCAATTACTATAAGAAATAACCTCAGAAAACAGTATTTTACAATGTCATTTATTGGGGAATGCTGGATGTCCTATATCATCTGCCTCCATGCCTCATCCAGACAGATAAGATCAGGAGGACAATCTCTAACAGAATTTGCAACAATGCAAGGACACCTGATGGAAGAGTGGTAGCTTTAACATGCTTTCGAAGATTAATACACACACACACACACACAAAAAAAGAAAAAAAAATCAGGAAATATTTTGGCCACATTTGTAGATTAAGGAAAATGTGAAAGCACTGTGGTGTATTACTAGCACAAAAAAAAAATTTCTAATAAACATTTTCATGACCAACAAAAACTTATCAGTAGCCACTGCATTTGTGCACTTTGGAAAGATAGAATACATGAAGTTCTGATTACCTCTAATTGGTCAGACTGTTCATTTTCATCATAGACAAATGAGTGAGGCACCTCTCCAAGTGGTATGTCATAGAACTCAGAATCATAAATTACGGTATCAGTGATAGGTGCAGTTCCAACAGACTTGAAGATAAAAAATCCCAGGAAAATATTTGCAAAGGTCTGCATTCTGGTTTATTTTCTGAAAAACAAGAAAGTGGGGAAAATGTGGCTAATCTGGTATTTGCAAAGAATCTGCGAAATTTAATCTCACAAAGGCAATGTTTACATGTATGCAACAATATTTCTGATGGATAACTCAACTCATATTTACTCATGATGACTCAATGTTTATTTTGTTTTGCTTCATGAAGAGTCCCTCGATCTGAGAATTATTGCAGACTGCTTTGACCATACTAACATTTAGATAATTTAGGAAAGACCCATTGAGTTTTAATGGTATAAAAATGAAGTGGCCTTAATGAGAAAGTACCTGAATATGTGAATGGAATATGTATATTCATCTTTTTCCCCTTTCATCTAACTTTATCTATTTCCACTGCACCATTAGAAAATAATTTTTGAGAAACTAGCTACAATTATCTGTCTATCACAATAAATAATCTTTTTAAATAGACACCAATGTAATTTCGTCTTTCTCCTCTACCATAAAAACAAACAACAATAAAAACACAATAAAACATTGCTTCCTCTTTCTTTGCCCCTGGATAGGCATAATCAAAATACTTTTCATCCACTAGTTGTTTTGCCAGAATGTAGTTTTTATTGGTTGAATATTTGCACCATCACTTCTGCAAAGGTCTGGGGACTAAACCAAATAGTAGCCTGTGTCCTCCATAACCCTGTAAGTGTCAGTGCTCCGCATTTCTTCATTATTCAATCAACACCAATTTTAAAGTAGTAAGAAATAGTAGCATAATAGAGTTACCTCTTCTCCTTGGAGAACAGAATTGTAAAATCAAATTACCACCCATTTAAAAGTTCCATATTTTAGTAAAATAGTAGAAAATTCATCATAGGCTTCAATATTAGTGTTTATACATTCCCCATTCTTTGTAAGTGATGTGTTCACATAATACACACACTTAAATATTTTGTTTTTAAACTGTAGCTGCCTAAAATAGATTAAGTATAAGAAATGCATGAGGCATTTTTTTGAATGTGTGTGCTGAGCAACAAGTTGAATTTTAGCTTCATGAAAAGAGGTCTTTATGAAGGTGATTTAGGCATGAGGACATGAAATTCCTTTGGGGATGGTCAGCAACACAAGGCATTCATTTTTCTCTCATTTGCTTTATTCAAAATGACTTTTCAGCTGATTCTGGGAGAAGCTAGACTCCCTTGGACTTGTCTTTGAGAAGACTTAGTTGAATTGCACCTTTCAATATTAGCTTCCAATATTACTAAAGGTACTCTGCTTCATCACAAACCCCCCAAATGTACTAAAATAAAATTAAAAAATAAATACAGTGATCAATCTCTGAAATAAACTGAAGTATACTGCAGCTTGATTTTTTTGCTGTCTATTTTCTGCCTATTTTTGATAGGACTGGTTTTGATCTTGCTTTTTTTTTTTTTTTTTCCTTTGTTCATGTCATTTATCCCAAATGATTCAGCTATAAATAATGTTATCTATTAAAAATACCTCTGGTGTTATTTTTCCTATGAATAAACAATTCCTAAATAAAAAAAAAAAATTAGTCATTATTCAGAATTGTTTTCTTTTCACATTGCCTAACAATAAAAGGCTTTTAAAGGATATAGGGCTTAATAAGTACTTCATTTTGTAGATATATAGACAAAACTAGCAAATACAATGATAACCTCAGAGAAAAAATTATTATTTATCTATGACTATAGTATCTGCACTAACTTGCAGAGTTTCCATGTCTCTGTACTTCCCTTATGTGTAATATATTGGAACACACTGTAATGATATTGGCATCTGCAGTAGCTGTAAGATCAAATATTTTGTTGAGATTATGTACTCCTCTCACAGGAAGGAACTAAGACTTATCCACAGAAAAATAAATAGTCTTCTCAGTTTACAGGCTTTGAATCAGTATTATACATGAGAAAATAAAATAAATACTATAAAAATATTTCCAGTGTTAAAAATCCAATTAACTGTTCTGAGAGATAAGTACCAAAACTTACCTTTAGCTTCCAGTCTCTCAAATGGGATAGAGTTACTCAGAATGCAGAGCCAGTGGTATTAGACCCTGACCAATGGCAGTGGCATTCTGGGGCTGTGGGAGGTGGTACAGCTTCTATCCTCAACTGGAGACCTCCGTCCAGGGAGTTTCTCAGACTTCAAACATCTTTATATTTGGTTTTGCTAAATCAAATTTTAACAAGGTAAAAAAAAAAAGGTTTGTTGTAAGGAAATGGCATTTATGTCACATCACAGTTATTTACCCCATCTTATTTTTACTGCTTCTAGCAATATGCCAATATACCAATATGCCAATATGCCAATATACCAATATGCCAATATGCCAATATACCAATATACCAATATACCAATATACCAATAACATTCTCAGTTGCATGCTGGAAACAAGCATTTGGGTGTCCTGATAATCTAGAAATGTATGTTTTCCAATATCCAAAATCAATGTTTAAGCAAAAATGTATATTTTTTCCTATATGTAACATTTCTGGTTTGGGGCTCATTGTGTGTGATAATATTTAATATATTTCCATCTGCTGTGGGCATTATCTGGTATGTATTTAGAGGTACTTCTTTCCACTTAACTTTTCTGTGAGTACTTCTGAGGCAATACTCATAGTGTGGATGCTGAAAAGCTGCTAGCAGAGGAATTTTCCTAGGTTCTCACAATATTCTGTGAGAACCCTGCCTTTCTCACACGTGTTATGAGAAACAGTAGGACGGTTTTGTAAACTAGACTAGCACATGGTGTTTCGATAAGTTTTGTTTATGGTACATTGTAAAAATATTTTGAAATAGGTGCTGTAGGACTTTAACCAATCACCCTAGGAGATGGGTGATTACTGACCAATCGCCCTATGGGGCTGGGGTATAAAAATGGGGTTGTAAATTAATAAAGGAGCTTCTTTTGCCTGCTCTTGCTGAACTTATATGTTGCTGCGTCTCTCCGCTCCTGGCATAAACAACGACACTCATAGGATTCTCTCTTTCCAGTATGTTTTCCTTCTGAAGGGGAAATACCACTTCCTTCATAATTAGGAACTGCTGTAATATGCTGGAAAATTGTTGTCATACAACATAAAATTATAGTCATACACTGTAAAATCATTAATTTTATTCCACCAGAAATAGATAAGTTTTACAATGGTAGCAAAAGTCAAGCTATATCTTCTCCTTATTGATGGTATTTACTTTCTTATCAGTTCCTACTTAATTCTGTGCTTATTTTTATATTACCATTATTTTGTACAACATACAACCATTCCTCTGAACTTTTTCATCATTCTTCCAACTCTTCAAAGAAATATGTCTCCTAATACTGTCAATGTCCTATAATAACAGTTAGGAAAAGGCAGAATCCATTCCTAATTGTTATGGCTTAGGGTCAGGGCAGCCCCTTAGACCTATAACTTAACTAATTCTATTCTCACTCAAACCAGGACACTAATCTATGGAAGAATGTAAGATTCATACAGAAGATTGCAGTGTGCTAAGCAAACCTGATTGACTTTTCTTTATATAATTTCCACATCAATTTTTTTCCAGTAAGACCATCATAGAAGTCCAAATTTATATGAGGCACTGAAAGCACATTAAGAATTTTAAGTCAGCTCTCAATAATTTGAATGTCCACATAAAACTTCTAGTACTAGCTTAGAGAATCCAAGACATTTGAAAGGAGTTTGAGTATAAAAAGGTTAAAGGGTTGAAGATCAAAAGCTCTGTTAGCAGATAGGTAGAAGATATGATATTGTAAGACATATCAAATGGAACTAGGTATCGTGCTATTTTGGCAATTGAGTCAAGTCTGTAGTGCCTTACAGTACTATGGACAATAGACTTCTTTCTAAGGAAGGTTCAGCATGATTTGTTTTATGAAAATGGGGCCTTTGAATCATTAAAACAGATATTTTAAATTTACTTATTCACAGTCCCTTCCCATTGTAAAATTAGCTTCTTCCATGAAGAATCAGGGCAATAAGTAGAATCATAGAATTGTCAGGGTTGGAAGGGACCTTAAAGATCACCTAGTTCCAACCCCCCTGCCATGGGCAGGGACATCTCCCACTGGATCAGGTTGCTCAGAGCCCAATCCAGCTTGGCCTTAAAAACTTTCAGGGATGGGGCTTCCACCACCTCTCTGGGCAACCTGTTCCTATGTCTCATCACCCTCATGGTGAAGAACTTCTTCCTAATATATAATCTGAATCTACCCACCTCTAGTTTTGATTCATAAAATACAGTAGGAGTACTACACTACTGTGTCCTGTTGCTGTTCTCTTTCTTCAGGTCAGTAGCTTTGGCCTCAGTTTACTCCTTAAGTTATTGATCTGTTTGCTTTCAATATGTATGTATGCTCCTTCCTGGCAACAAAGCAAGTAACTAGCTATTTCTAGACAGACATAGTGTTTGTTGATTTTACTTGTACAAAAGACTCCAATCTTGCTTTCTTCATTGAAGGGAAATTCTTATCTATAACAAATTCTTCATATCTATATGTTAATGTTTTTTCTTCATTCTTACACAGCTGATTTAGACATGCTGTGACTTAGGGTCTGAAACTTTGGTATCTTTTGGTTGTTTTATTAAGATCAATGAAGTTCAAACCACCCTGGCTTTTGATCTTAACTTAATCTTGATTTAGTCGTTTACTGTATACCTGTCAGACTACAATATGTTTTGCCAGTCTTGTTTTCCAGAAATAGTAAGCAAGTAAAATTAATTGAAGGCAAATGTTAACTTATAAACATTGAAATTGCTTCTATTTATCATTAGAGTTATGGAAACTTATAGAAGGAGGATATATTTTATACAAAGCATTTTAAAAGCTTATGAGCATGATGATATGATGATATGGCACACCAATTTTGCCAATAAGGGTCAAACAAAGAAAACAGTTTTGTTTGTCCAATTTTTTGCTTTAAAGAAATAGAACTTGGATATTGAGTGGTGTATCTGTAGGGGACATGCCTTAATTAGTAGCAGAATTAGTGTTTGGTATTATTTTTTGAGCTTGAATTCTAGAAGTCCTGATGCTAAAAACCCTAGACTAGCTAGGAACATAAGAGACCCAGCATTTAAGCAGATAGAGAATATTATGCCATTAAAGGACAAGAAAAGAAAGACTAAGTATAGACCTTGCAGTGTTGCTGAGCAGAAAGACAAGCATTTTAAAAAGCTCACAGAAAATCTGTGCTTGATCTAGGAACAGATTCAAATCACTGCCTTGTGCTTTCTGAATCCTGTTATCACAGAAGATAATGAAATTCTTGAGTCTGACTAAACAGCATTTGTGAGTGAGCTTTTTGTGTCCTCTAATTAGTCCCTTCCTTGACACTTGGGTTTTTTCCAGGTCCTCTGGCCTTGTGCAGTTTAAGTTACAGTCTTGCAAACTTCCTCAGTTGTCTCTAAATCTTGGTGTCTAACTTACTAACTTGGGTTTGATTAAAAGCTCAACTAAAGTTAATGGAGAGTTCCATTGCATTCAGTGGTTTTTAGACCGTGACTTCAGCTGGAGGCCTACCCAGCTGTGGCCGTTGCCTAACACATTCCTAGCTAAAATGCATTCCCATTGTATAATTGCTGACAGTGCTAGATGAGTTAATTTATTCCCTTGTTTTTTGAGAGGAATTTGTTTCCATTTCAGTTCTCCCAGTTCCTGGAGGTGCAATGACTCCTAACTGTGTTCTTGAACTCAGTGCCAAAGCCTCAGTGTTGCCCTATTCTTGTTTTTCCAAAGCCTTGATTAAAAAGCACTGAGCCTTTGATCCAGATTGTCAGCATCCACTTGATATAAATATAGTTTTTCCCTTGCTTTGTTTCTTTTAGGCCTCAAAGATTCATCCCCAGGAGCTTGTGATAAGAAACAGTGTGTGTGAAAAATATTATTTTTGCCATAAAATGAAAAATCTGACTCTCAAAAAGAGTTTGTGTCTGGTACCAACTTTCCCTCTTGTCACCTTCTTGGTCTACCAGCCAGAACAGACGTACAGGTCCTTAGTCTGCTACATCAGCTATGGAAAGTTCTAGTGATGATTTTTAATGAAGAGTAAGATACTATCCAGCTTTGGAAGAAGTGAGAGGGAAGTTACAAAATGAATCATTTAGCACCTGGCTAAAAGATGCTCCTAGTCTGAAACTATAGAATAAGAGCAATAAATGAAAATGTTGATGTATAAAACAATAGCAACAAAATGAAAGATCACCTTCTTCTGGTCCAGGGACCAGTCTAAGGGAGAGGAAACAAAAGTTCCAGTACCAATAACAGTAAAGTTCAGCTGCTTGGGCTACACAGTCTCTTACTGGGTCTCCAATTCTTTTCCACATTCTGTGACCAGAAGGGCATCCATCAGATGAACAAAATGGGGTCACTTGCATTATGTGACAGGGATAATTATGGTTTGGTCATATGTGGAAGGTCCATAATTATACATTTCTCAAGATATGCTATGTTTCATGACAAAATGCAGGTCACATTAGTAGGTTAATGTTACAATGTTGTTAACATTAGCATTAGTATGAGGACATGAATGTGGAGCACTTGCAATAGAAGGTGGCAAAAACTAGTCAGATTAAATTGATATAAATGACTGGGTGTAAGCCAAACACTATAGAATAGCTCACCAATCAGAGGCAAGTGCCATCTATTCCAAATAAAATTGTTATGAAAATGTCAAGTCAGTGGATATAGAAAACATGGATCTTAAACTATAAAACTGGGTTTTTTTTCAGATTCTGTATATATATAAAACAATGTTAGAATTATTTATAGAAAAAGCATGTTTGGGTTGTTTCCCTAAAAGTCCTGTAGAATATGTAGTTTATTTTTCATATAGTAGGAGAGAATTAATATATGAAGTAATAAAATGTCATGCATTGTGTCACTTATATTACTAATTTATATATGCTATTTATGTTTTGAATATTTTTTTCTCTTTTTTAAATGATTATTAACTGTTTTCTATTTAGGTCAGGTTCCAGATTATTTGGTTACACATATTTACGCTTTATTAATAAAATGCTTGTTTTCTTTGACTTTATTCTAGAGAACACAAAGTAGATGTAACTCCTTCTACAGAACTTCTAAACTATTTGGAAAGATGCCTGTTATTGTAAACTTGTGAAAAATTTATTTTAGAATTTAAAATATAATTTTTCAGTTAATTCCCTCTAACCTGCATATATGTACCTTAACCTAACCCAACAGATAGTTTTAAGTTTTATAAATAAAAGTAGTATTTAGCAATCTAAGCTGTGTCCACTGAATGTTCATGAAGAACCTCACTGAGGTAGATAGCAAAGATCTTACCCTTTTTGCACCCTTCTTTGACACCCTGGTTCCCTCTGGCCTTTAATGTTAGAATCCTCCAACATTTTCATGAATGTTATATGCTGTACTGGAGAGTCTGTTTCATGTCCAAACAAGTGTTATTCTAAGCCTGTTCTTGGTGTGTGGTGTTATTATTTACAGAATTATACTGAACAAAGAGAAACGGTGATGTGAAATCCTGGAATCGTGGAATCAGTGAAGCTACAACAAATTTCAGGGCTGACATTCAGGCCCGTATTTTAGTTTATTTCTGTGATACTGAACACCGTGACTCTTCTTTCTGTTTGTTTGTTTGTTCTGGAGGCATGGTGAGAAGATGGAGAGGTAGGAATCTGCTTTGACACATTACTTGCCTGCGTCAGTATAACTTGCATTTCATGAATTGCTGGACTATAGAACTTCATTCACTCTAGGACCCTGGTAAAAGGAGTGCATTGTATGAACCTTGCTGGGACTGGGGAACAAAGGCCAGAGAACAGAAAAACAAATGTCTCAGAGAGGAGGAGAAAGGAAGGAAATCATGTGTCTTCAGAAGGGATTAGCATTTCCATTTTGCTCATCAAAGTTAAACAAAGTACAAAAGAAGGATTTAGAGTGGTCCAACTGTTACATCCTTTGTGCAAATCACCACAAATAGGAGAAAAAAAGAGAGTTAAACAGAAAATGTGAGATAGCTGCAATTATTTTTGCTAGTAAAGTCTTGGTGAGGTGTAATTATTTCTGCATAAACAGTGAATGCAAGAAAGAAAAACTTTTTAATGAGTCACAGAAGTAACTGGAAACCTACTACATATTGATCAACTCAGGTGCCTTATTTCTCACCTCAGTTTTCCTGCTTTTTGGTTCTCAATGGTGAATTGCTTTTCAATTCACATACCCTTAGAAGCTGTTATTCTTTTCCTTTAAAGTTACTTTTATTATCACCTCTTACAGCCATGGTTGCTGTAGGCAAAATGTCAGATCTTGTAGTAGAAGACTTCTTTATCCTCATGAAAATATTAATTGCTGCTCTTTTGTGCTGCCTGTCCAGATGTTTGGGGTTTTTTTATGTCACAGGAAAAAAATAAAAAAAGTCATAGACATGCTTGATCTAGTTAATATTGTTTATTAACAGTGAAATCTTGGTATATTTTCATGCAGCCTGGTCTACCAAAATATGATGCTTTTCTAAATGAGCATCCAGAATATTGTTTTCTTGCATATATCTATTTAGATTTTTTTTTATATCTTGCCCATATCTATTTAGACTCTGATTCATTACTTTCAGTATATCTGGGATTTCTTAGTTGTGAAGAATAAGGCATTATCTTTTACAGAGACCATGCACTTTTACAGTAAAATCAAACAATATATCTGCAGTTACAACAACAGGAATGGATGGCTCCCAGTTTTCTTTTGGAAAGGATGATTTAGAACCTGCAGTATCTGCTTCTGAAATTATTAAACTTTGTTGTGAACTCTAAGTGTGATCCAAAAGCTATTACTTTTAATCATTTTTAACCAGGCTTGCTGGCATGTCTGTCCTGTAAAATTCAAAGACCTTCCTTCAGTATATTTCCAATTTTATTTCTCCAGAATTTGTTTGTATAATCATCCCATAAGTTAAATCCGTCACAGCACTCTGTTCACTCTTTCTGTTATAAATTTGCAAGCAGATGAAAAGGTTGTCAGATTATTACTATATATTATATACAAATAAACCATATGGTTAACTTAGAAAAGCACTTAGAAAATCAGAGAACTCTGATTATTCAAAAATCTGCTAAAACAAGTCTGAAATAACCAGTATAATAAATTCTGTTCCTTGTACTTCTTCTTTTTATCTGATTCAAGTCTCAAGAGAATATATTTTTCTTAGGTTATTTACTAATTTTTCTTTGGATGCAACTGGAAAGTAATACTGAAGTATAATCTAAATTGAGTTTGTTGCTTAAGGTAGCATTTTTCCTCAGTCCATGTAAATGTTCATAGGAGAGATGGACAGATGTATTTTCTGAAGATTTTACTGGAAAAATCATAATGGATCAGTTTTTTTCTGACTTGTTACTAATCCTTTCATACTTATGAAATTAATTAGGAGACAAGAAATGTGTACTTTGTGCTTCCTTGCTTTATCAGCCATGTGCATACACACAGATATATGTAGGTTATACTATAGGTCATTAATGATGGCAGTCTCAAAAATTCCCACTGAGGACAAAGATGGGAGTTGGAGCTTCAGATGCACATACTTGTGTCATATTCCACTTATGTTAGACAGACTACCATTCTTCTAAAACCAAATTTACAGTTTGATGATTAAGAGGTATAATTTGCATCAGTTTTGAGAAGGAGTTGGGAAAAATCTCTGTTCTTTCTTTAATCATTGTTGAACATAAGATAGCACTGCTGAGTATGCAAGCATGTGGTGTCACAGAATGGTTTTTATTAACATCCAGAGCTATTGTCTGCTGTTCCAGCCCAGCCTGTGAACTGGTGGTGTTAGACCTTTTCAGGAAAATGCAATTCCTGGCCCCAGAGATGGAAAACTTCAGAGTGTTTTTGCTTAGCTAAACAAATACAGTTCGGAGCTAGGTTATCATATTTATCGCTAAAAGTTGTATGTTGTTTTGCTTGGGATGGAATAATAAACCAGAAACAAGGTTCAATAAGACAAGGGTTTGAAATTCACTGGAGCATAGGCTTTGTATTGTATATTTTAAGTTGACATACCCATCTATGCAAAAAAAAATGACAGACCATTATACTTATGTCATGGATAGAGACCATAAAAGATTTTATGTCGCATAATGAGAGTCATATTATCCCCAATATCCTGACTAAATATGAAACTGAGGTAATGAATTAAAGTTGTTTCTTATTAGCATAAGTTTTACCCAGTTTCCTATGATGTTTGAGTATGAAACTGTACGTATGTTTTTAGGTTTACATTTTCTAATACATCTATTGCAGTGTTTTATACTCTCTACACATGCTTCTAAAATGTTCAAAAAACACTTTTAAACAGGATATCAAAATTGTTTGAATTTCAATGCCTTCAATGTCTTCCAGTCTAATTCAACATCTTCATCAATGACATGGATGAAAGGATGGATTGTACCCTCAGCAAGTTTGCTGATGATACTAAACTGGGAGGAGTGGCTGCTACAGTAGAAAGCTGTGCTGCCACCCAGTGAGATCTAGACAGATCGGAGAGCTGGGCAAAGGATAACCTAATGAAGTTAAACAAGGATAAGTGTAGGGTCCTACACCTCGGGAGGAACAGCATTATGTACTGGTACAGGTTAGGGGTAGACCCACTGGAGAAGGACCTTGTCCTGGTGGACAGTAAGTTATCCATGGAAGAGCAATGTACCCTAGTGGCCAGGAAGGCCAATGGTATCCTGTGGTGAGTAAAGAAGAGTGTGTCCAGAAGGTCCAGGGAGGTTCTCCTCCCTCTCTACTCTGCACTAGTGAGACCATATTTGGACTACTGTGTTCAGTTCTGGTCTCCCCAGTTCAAGAGGGACAGGGAAATACTAGAGAGTCCAACAGAGAGCTACAAAGATGATTAAGGGACTGGAACATCTCTCTTATAAGGAAAGGCTGAGGGCCCTGGGGATGTTTAGCCTGGAAAAGAGAAGACTGAGAGGGGATATTATTAATGTTTACAAATATCTGAAGGGTGGGTGTCAGGTAGAAGGGACCAGTCTCTTTTCAATGGTGCCCTGTGATAGGACAAGAAGTAATGATCACAAGATGAAACACAGGAATTTCCACCTCAACATGAGAAAAAAATTCTTTACTGTGAGAGTGACAGAGTACTGGAGCAGGCTGCCCAGAGAGGTTGTGGAGTCTCTTTCTCTAGAGACTTTCAAGACCCACCTGGATCTGTTCCTGTGTGGCCTGCTCTAGGTGTTCCTGTGCTGGCAGGGGCGTTGGACTCGATGATCTCCAGAGGTCCCTTCCAATCCCTACCATTCTATGATTTTATGTAATCCTACAGTTGTAATTTAAAAATCACCTCTTCTGTCATTGATTTATTTTACAAAATGCATGCATATCAATGACCTGTAGTATCTTAAATTTTACAACATCAGGACCACTCACTAGCAAGTATTTCTCATCTACAGTAATCCAAAGAAGTTATAATTACTCCAACCTGCAGAACATAATCTGGGAATGTTCAGTGCAGTGTAACCTGATCTAGTTAAAGATGCTCACTGTACAGGGGTTAGATTAGATGACCTTTAAAGGTTCCTCCCATCACAAACCATTCTAGGATTATTCTCCGATTCTCTGATTGTCTGATTATCATAACTTGCTCAGGTGCAGGGTGTCAGACATGTGGTTGGCATTCACATTATCGTAATATCAGTTACATCCTGCAGACATTTATACATTGTCTTCTTTTGATTGTTTCTCCTAGCAGTAACCATGTTAGTGATTCTGAGGGCACTGATCTCAAGGAAAGCTCTGCTGATGTTAACCTTTATTACTCTTATCTGGTATTTGGGAAATATATTCATTTTCTTAATCTCTTATGAGTTCAATGACTTAATATGAGAATATCTTCTCTTGGAAGAAAAAAAAAGACAACCTACAAAAATGCTCATTATATAATAAGGATACAAAAAATAAAATAGCTCCCTTTTATTCCTCTTATGATTTTTACAGATGTTTTCAAACAAAAAGTAAGTTTTAATCTTAAAAGTCATTTTAACACTTAAAAAAAAAAAATCATTCTTATCCAATTGCAAAAGCCAGGAGTAAAAGGAATATATTTCTAGGGATTTAATAAAATATTGAAATTGTAACCCTTCATTTGGGGTCTTCAAAGTATACAGGTCTGCAAAGCATATTATTTTTCTAATTAATTGAAATACATACACTGTAAAATAGAGCTGCAGGTGATAATTGAAAGTCATTGTAGCAAAATCTGTTACTGTATCTAGAACTGAGATGAACTTCAGGAGGATTGCTATTGCCAGTCCAACTGACTACCTACAATTTGTTTTCTCCCCATTACTCTAATGACAAGAAAATTATTTTTTGAAATTACATATATTTTCGTAGAGTAAGTTGTTGGGTTTTTTTTGGCAAAAGTGTTGTGGGTTTTGTTTTTTCCATATCAGTCCATTTTATGGGAAGTTTTCTGTTGACTAACAGTTTCTAGCTTTCAAATATTTTATATATTTCTAAAAAGGCCATGGTCCAGGCTTGCTCCACAGTGGTAGGAGTAGCATCAAGAGTTTTAGACAACCTGTAGAGTCAGGGAGCAGCTTCACCACCATGGGCCATTGGATGAGTCGTGGCACTAGGGAGTGGGAAGATGGGTAAAGGAGAAGGTGTATCAGCTTTAGCAGCTCTCCTTACTGCTCCTCCTAGCAAAAGACAGTATTCACAGGTTAGTTCATGTGACAAAGGAAAGACTATCCTGCTTCACAAATTCATGCAGGTAGCTTGAGTGATACAGTGGTTATATCCACACCAGCACTAGGTCATCTGTTCAGGGAGACACCAGGCCAAAACCAAAGCTATATTTCCCAGTAGAGGCTCTGAGGGTCCTGTTAGATGATCCAGTCCCAACTACAGAACCGCATTTCAGACTCTCTCCAGTTCTTGAAAGCCTGGTTCCAGCTGACAGCAGCTAGACGGCTCCAACTGGCACAGCTGAGAGGTATAGGAGGAACTGTGGCATTCAGTGGGGAGCAAGGGAGATAGATGCTGCAGTTGGGGAATATGGGGCAGAAGTGACTGAGCTTGTTGCACAGAGTGAGAGAGACATAGCTGGTCTGGGCCATGGCTAACCACAGCCTGACTCTACAACCTCTGGCACTGTAAATAAGAGACATACTACCCTCCAGCCAGTATTTCTTCTTGTTTTGAATTGCTGTTTAAACTGTTTCTTTTCTGAGTAGACTTGGGAATGTGTCCTTTGAGACACTAATGTACAAAGAATGTAAGAATCTAGATTTTTCTCATACACTTTAAGGAAAAATATTAATTTTCTTTAGCTGTTAGAATTACCATTTTTTTTACTTATTATCTATAAAATAATGTGACTGAAAACAAAAGTTAAATACAATATTATCCAGTCCTTCACTTCTATCAATTAAATATTTGGAAAACATCTTTAAAATATTAGCTTGTAGAAAATATCAACCCAGGCAGTAGCTCAGCAAAAGTGCAAATTGCTATTAGCGTGACAATAAAGGAAACTATAATTGGTTGAAAAGTGGCATGCATTTCTCTACCATTTTACATGTCAGACATTAGCCATATTTTAAAGTTATCCAATAAAAATACCTAAATTAATATGTTTAGATTATTTTTGTTTGAACTGAAGTATTAAAACATTGATTTCCAGTTTTTATTTGAAATGTTTGTGGTGTTTTCCAAAAGCAGTTTTCTACTTTATGCACATACAGACATACACACAAAGACATAGATCTTGGTAGCCTCACAGAACCTCAAGAGAGTTTAATCAAATGACCTTAAAAAGGCTGATTTGCAGGATTGTCTTCTAGGGGGTTTTGTTTGTTTTGCTTCATTGCCTGCACAATGTGTCATTGACTCTCACTGCTTAAAATTAAACTGCAATCATCATTTGCTCAGCTCACCATCTGCAACAAGTTACTGTGTGATCTCTGATCCAGGAACTCTGTCATCTCTGTTTTGCCATTAACAGAAACAGGATCAGAATTAGATGAAGAAAGACCTTTTATCTAGCACAGTGAATATCGCTAAAATACAGGTAAAATTATGTGTTCAGTGAAATTTCACTACTGTATATCATCCAGAAGAGACAAATCAAAACTTAAGCACCAGATCTCAGCAAGTGTTGGGAAAATACACAAGGACTGGATGAGACTCAGAAGAAAGGGAAAGGGAAAGGGAAAGGGAAAGGGAAAGGGAAAGGGAAAG
>JANVCC010000068.1:1274960-1326317 GCA_025345505.1 Todiramphus chloris collaris
GGGAAGGGAAGGGAAGGGAAGGGAAGGGAAGGGAAGGGAAGGGAAGGGAAGGGAAGGGAAGGGAAGGGAAGGGAAGGGAAGGGAAGGGAAGGGAAGGGAAGGGAAGGGAAGGGAAGGGAAGGGAAGGGAAGGGAAGGGAAGGGAAGGGAAGGGGAGGGAAGGCGTGACGCTCATCCAAACACAGAGATTGTCCAGATAGATATTTGACACTTTATTTCTGTAAAGAAATAGCAAGAAATTTCAGAAAGAAGGAATATGTTGATGTGCTAAGAACAGATGTGCAGACAGACCATACAATGGATATGACTTTTTAAATTCTTTCTGCTTTTGTTATAGGGATCTGATGTGCCAAGCAGAATGCATCAGGTAGGCTTTTGAACTTTTGTTGGTGTTAGGATCCTCCAAGACTGAAACAAATTTTAAAATGGGGATTTATTTAATCTTTGCTGATCAGACAGACAAATTATGTATTTCCTGCACAGGCATCTTGCAGAGACATTGACAACAGTTGCAGTTGAAAGAGCAAAAAAAAAAAAGGCCCCTGTGTAAAGCTCATGACAGTAGGAGAATACAGACAAAAGTCTGATTACTGGTTTGAGGAAAATAAGAAGTATTCATAATATTGCAGATGAAATAATTCTCAGTGTTCTTCAATACCTTATGTCTGCTTCATGATCTCTGGAGCCTCAAAAGTTGCCTGAACTTGTTCCTGTGTGATCTACTCTAGGTCATTCTGCTCTAGCAGAGGCGTTGCACTAGATGACCTTTAGAGGTCCCTTCCAACCCCTACCATTCTGTGATCCCAAAATGAATGCAAATGGAAAAAGAATAACGAATGAAAAAAGGAAAGCATGCAAATCTTGGCTTGAGAACAGAAAATTGGCTTTTCTGTTTGTTTGATGGTCAGACCAGTATAAAAATATTTATGTTTATTTGACAAAGAATTAAATATTTTCATCTGCTTTTCTTATTTTAAAGGAAAATAAACCTCACACCATGTTTGTATGTTGTATTTTAAATTGAATGCTAAAGAACTCACATCAAATCAAAACAAATGCATAAATTACTAGTTCCAAACACCATGACCTTCAGAGAAAACCTCCACCAACACATTTCAATTCCCCATTTTGCCAGGAATTCAGAGGTAGGGAGTTTGAGGGCTCTGTACCTGGCAGCTTTCTCAGAGAAGACATCTTAGGTGTAACTCCTGGATATTCTGCTGCTAAGCAGTGTTGAGAAATTTTGCTATCAGTCTTTTTCATCTGAAGCAGTTTCAGTCATTGAAAGAAATAAATCTTAGAATTCACAAAAGAGAGTGAACCTGTATTCTGGTGCTCAAAACAGCCTCCTCAGAGAGAAAAAATCTACACTCCAATTCACTCTACTTCTGATTCAGAGGAGGATTTGAGCCTAGATCCTATAATACCTTGAAAGCTATCCTCACTGCCAGGATAGAGAGTCAGTGATCATTTCAAGTCCTGAAACAAAGCAGAATATCACAAGGTGATTACCCTCTTTGAAATAGGATTCTTAGTAGTAGGAAGTAGGATTTCTGACATACTCCAGGGTTTCATTACCTGAAGAAGGGCATATCGTACTGCATGGATGTATTAGCAACAGGATTATTAAATAAGAAGCATGAGCACTGTTTTGTGTTTTTTTTTTCCTTTCCCATGGTTGAAGCCATTTGCATATTTTTTCTGAATTCACTGATAATTCCTAAGAACTGTCATAGAGCATTTTCATGAATAAATTTTTTTTTTAAAAAGCCTGCCTTCACTTATAGCTGCTGATTCCACAAGTAACTTTCATTGTCCCAGCCCCTAATAAGGAACAGATTTTGTTTGTAGAAGATCTGATTCCAATTTCTTCTCTGGTTTTCCTACAAAAAAAGGCTGAGGAAGTCTTGGAAAAAAAGATTTCCAAATACATACTATCTACATCAGGCTGGGTCTGCTCATGTGCGTAGGCGGAGATGTGAATGCTGTGAGCTGTGGGGCATGCTGCTCTGAGCAGTACATGTGCAGCAGTCAGGACAGCACTTCCCCTAGAGAAACCCAGAGGTAGATGAACTGCCAGGAAACAGATGAAATCAGAGCAGCCATTAGTGCAGCCTGCATAAACGTGCTCAAGCTAAAAGACACCAAAGAAACAAAACTAAAACAATTTGATGTGCAGATAGGTTGGTCAAATTTGTGTTAAAGAAACCAAGACAAAAGCAGTAAGAAAAATACCCAGGCTACTGGCAACAGTGCAGGACTTGTAAGAAACTGTGTTGTGAAAAGTTTTAAATTCATTACAGTATATATTTCCCTGAACTAGCACTGACAGAACCAGCACGGGACAGAAGCAATATTAGCTCTGCTAATGGGGAAGAAGGTAAATTAGCTAAGGCAGAACATGATGCAAATTATTTATATTGCTTCATATGCTTGACATGAAGTGGTTAGTACTACTCCTGAGTATCATTACACAGACAATGTGGTGCCTTGTAGAGCTACCCTGTATGTTTAAATGGATGAGCAATTCTGGGGGGAAAAAAAATGAAATTGTAGAAGACACTTTCAGTCAAGAGGAGGATGTTTACTTACTCACTGCAACAATTCCAAAGATTCTATGCCATACATGGCAGAAGTGGGACATTAGCTGTTCAAAAACCAATAAAGCAGTTTAGGTCTTACAGTAATATGATTACAGACAGATAATGAAACTAGCTGCACTATAACATCAGCAAATAGTTATTCTAGGCTGGAAAAATGACAGCGAGTATTTGTGGCAAATATTGGAAACCATTCCAGGTAGAGCAAGAGTGAATAAAAGACCTTTCAGTTACACAGGATATGTGCTGGAGTTAGTAATTACAAACATGTAAATTGGGTTTCTAGTTGTCTTCCGAATTTTTACCTCTTTGTGTTTGTATTTCTTCCTTCAAGTGTCATACAAGCTGCTGAGGTCACTGGCATCAGCAGATGGTTCTTGTGGTGTTTTTCATTAAAAATGTTGAAGAAGAAATTGTTGGCAAACTGGACTATTGAGAAAGAGATAGAAAATACCAGAGAATAGTAAGGAGAAGGGAGATTCATGTACATGGGTGAATATTTAGCTATGCTGGCAGCATCTATAAGGATTTTTCTTTCTTCAGAACCAGTTGTGTTATAAAACCACAGTCTTTTGATATACCCAGCTCTAGTCTCTAATTAAACTGGAAGACATGTCAGAAATGTCTGGATATTTCTCAGTTCTTTACCCTTTCATTTTGCTTTAATGTTTTTCTTTAAAGAGCAACTGCCTGTACCCTGGGCTGAGGTGATAGCACATCTGTGTTAACATCCATAATTTCAAAATTACTCATAAGTAAAATGCATTTCTGGCAAAGCAATAGGTGTTTGTGGTTTGATTAGTGATTGATCACAACTGGAATTTGCTTAAGGTGATCTGTTTTCTTTGCAGTTTACCATACTTGTAAATGTCTTTGTTTCTGTATGTAATATTCCACTCAGAACTGTTTGTCTGCTCTGACAATGAAGTGAAACAAATGTCAGTTTTACAAAGGCAGCTGTGGGTTCAGACAAGACAGATGAGAGGTTTGTTTCTCCCTCCTTCCAGTGGGAGAGACTGCAATTTTTTTCTGAGCCAGGATGTATCAGTGGGAAGCCTTAGACCAGTCTTGGATTAGGAGGAATTAACATCAGACTCTCAAGGACAGTGATGTTTTTCACATTGTTTTAGGGACCCTCTTCACAGGGAAAAGGACATTGTGTTTTACATCTTCCTTTATAGTCTTCTGGCATAACGAATGGATTGAATGAGGTGTGGCTGAATGCCTACATTGTTTAGTTCCACACAATAATACAATTTAGGCCTGCTATTGTAATCTGAGGAAAATTTCAGCAACTTTCCCAGAACATTTAAGAACATTAAGACTTTTGTAAATAGAGACATACATGCAGTAAAGCAGCTCAAACACCAGCCAGGACTGATTTATCTTCTGGTCACTGAAATATCATAACTATTTTTCATTCTACAAAATACTGTTGATTCTGGGAGAGGGAATCAGGATGGGACAAATTAGCCTAAATGAGGATACTTAGGTTTTTCTCTTTATTACACAGTTCCCAGATGTAGATTCAGTGGATTTTATCAAAGGTGTAAAACACAAAGCACTTGTCACCAGCAGCTCTTCAGCCCAACAAAATTTTGTCCAAGGATGTATCACAAATTTTTGTCTTCACTCTGATTAACTGGGATTTGACAGGGACAAGTCTTGAGCTTCAATCTGCATGTGTCCAAACATTGTTCAGTAAGATAAGACTGCAAAACTAATTTGTAAGGATTTCCACCCTACAGCGAATTGGAAAAACCTATTAACATCAGACCATCTGGTTTCAAATAACTGCTAAAAGTGATTTCATCAGATTATTTGCCCCTGATTTAATTGAATAGAGTATCTCAATAATCCAGTGTCTGTCTATGAATTTACATATCAATTCTTCTCATATATAAGCTTGACATCTCTTTGGAGAAGGGTTAGTCTTTTCTGGTTTAATATGGATACAGTGCCTAACAGTCATAATTTGTGGGTAGAACTTCAAGACAGTTTTCTGTACTATCAGAACTGTAAATAATGTGAATAATATGCATATATGCCTGTTAATATTCACTTTGGAGTATGTATATTTGTCCTTTGTTTAAAATAGAAATTAATTTCCAAGTACAAGAACATAATTATTATTATTATAATTTAATTAGTATTGTCATTTTCTTTTTCAAAAAAATAAATTATTATGCTATTATTGAGTAAAGAACAGAAGTAAACATGCATACATATTGTAGACACTTTTTAAATCTGTATTTTTTCATATACGGTGAACATAGAGGTACAGAAGATATATTCCTAGAAGGGCAGGAGGTTCTCAGCAATCACATAAAAAGAACTACTAAAGTAAATGGTTTTGTGACAGGGTTTCTGAATGGGTTATTTCTATGCTGGGTTATTTCCACAAGTGCACTGGAGCAGTATAAGGCCGAAGTTTCAGGTTAAAAGATATTGAATGTTAGAAATTGCTGTTCTCAACCCTTTTAAAAATCTACTTTAAAGAAAATGTTGTTTCTTCAAAGAAAAAGTTATACCACATGCATAATCTTTAAATGCTTGTTACTGAGGCCAGGCTTAATGTGTTAGAGATGCAAGGTATCAAAGAGCGACTAGTTGATTCTACCTATATATACAAGATGACTAAAATAATATGATTGATGGATAGTCCCTTGTGCTGGCTATCAGAAATAAAAATGACATACTCTCTCAGTGAGCAGTTGACTCTAATATTCAAGTTGTGTACTGAAATCCCAATATTATCTTATAAAAATTAGAAAAAACACCAACCAGATTTCATAAAAAGTTGCCTGCTGATATCTCCTTTGTTAGTGAATGGTGAGTGTGCTGTATTCTTAATACCTGGACTTCTCTAAAATTCAGTGTTGTTATATGTGTGTATATGAGCCAGCAGACAGCTAAATACTACTCTGATTATATTTACTTAAATAGATACAATACCTATGCAAATATTTGGCTAGTTTGGTGAATAATTGTGAGGGAATGTATCCCAATTTTTAAATTTTCTTTTTATCACTATATCATTACATTAAATAGACATTCCAATTTTTGTGAAACACCTAGTCTCTGTACTATGTAATCATTACTGTTCTTAGTTTTATCCCTATGGAAACTAAAATAAACCAAATATTCAATGACTATCCCAAAGCGATAGAAATAAATGGTGTCAAACCTAGAACTGCAATACTTAAGAATGCAACAGCAGAAAATTGGCACTTTCTTAGACTAAGATTTCATCTCATGTTCCCTTATCCCTGGATTTGAGTTGCATCAGTGTATCCCAATTCTGAAATCATACATTGAATGAATCCATACAACAATATATACTCAGTATATTGCTTTGGACTTTGAGCCCCGTATACTTAATGCTTTAAAAGTGTCAGTCTTCAAAGGATGTCAGCAATTTATGACTTATTTACATGTTAAGTGGTTGTTCGCTGTTAGTCACTATCTTAAGACAGTGGCTGTTCTGATAACTAGTAGTCCTGCAACTCAGGATTTTTCTAGCATATATATTTAACCAAGTGCACCCAAATTTATTGTGTTAGTTATTATATAACAAAATAAGAAAATAGAATTTGTCTACAGCAATGATGTTAATAGGATAGACATTGTAGCATTTGACAAGCAAGGTGGAGTAGACAAGAACTTGCTTTGGAATATTTGGGATCTTACACATGTGACTTTCAATGTATTTGCATTAGGAATTCTTGAGTAAAGTGTTAAGCATGTGTTTCATGTCAATCTAAAATCTCTTCTGAATAGAAGAACAATCTTTTCAGACATAGAAAAGATGCAAGCAAAGAAAAACATTGAAGTCAAAATAAAGCTGTTACTTCTTGATTTATGAGATAGAACAAGTTTCATTCCAGCAAAACTTCTATCTTAGCAAAAGAGTGACACTGTGATATTATATGACAACAGCTTGAAGTAGTCGGAAACATATCATGATGTCCAATGGGATTGGAGGCTGAATTTCATTTCCATCCAGACGAAGGTATCGGAGTCGAGGAATGTTGCCATAAAAGCCATAATCTTCTGCTACAGCAATTGAGACTGGGCATATTTGAGTGCCATTGACACCTGAAATTGTAGATACATATTAGGTAATTTCCATGGGAAAAGTTCATGAAGACAAAATTCATTTAGAAAACAAGTAACACAGGCTTCCGCTGATATTTGTGTGGGAGATACTCACTCCTATTAGAGGCTAAAAATGACAAATTAACAAATGACTACTTTTCTGATCAAGCGATAAACCATCTTAATGTAATGTAATCTAGATCAGTGAAACACATATTTAATGTGCTGCAATTATGAATAAAGGCCACTAGATGCGTAATTTTACCTTGGACATAAGGGAAACTAATTTAGACAACTAAACAACTGGGTAACTATTCATTGAGAAATAGCTCTTTGCCCTCAAAGAGAGCAAGACAAGGCTAATGCTGAGGGATTTTAATATCCTAATGCAATGACAGTACATTAATTTTATCTGATAGTACTCCCCAATGAAAATCTTGCATTCCAAGTGATAGCAGTACTGAACCAGAGGAGCTTTTTGTATAGTGTCTGTAACTTTTAACATCTGTACTTTCCTGTTCTGTCAAATTCTTCAGTACAGTGGTTTTAATTGCAAGAATAAAACTCCTGCAATGGGATAATTTTCTTCCTAACTTGAAAGCCAAGAGGTCCTTAAAATTCTTTAGAAACCACACATAGCTTGTTTCAGTTCAGATAATATCTGAAACTATAGCTTAAATCATTACCCATTTTCATATGAGTTGAATAGTTTGTGTTCTTTACATTGTCTCCCTGAAGTTACCTCTGCACTGTCATTTGGCTAAAATGCCTTTCATACTTTGTCTTCAGTTGTTGAATAGTGAGGCTGCTGCTGCTGCTCTATTTCAGCCTCAAAACAGCGTTCTTCTAGAAGACACTGAAGTGGTGTTTGTTTATCAAAGATGTCAAATTCCCATGACCAAATTATTGTGTTTAATGACTGGTCTGACTGGTTGAGGATCTTGTTGGCCCCAGACCACCTGCAAAAGGTGCTTGAATGGAGAATGTGTGTGTAACAGAATTTTTTGAGCACAGAATTTTTAGCAGCCCAGAAGTAGGAAAACAAAAGCTTTGTACATTTTTTTTCTCCCATAATATTCAGCAATGATAATATGCATACATTTTTTTTTAATTACAATCCACAAACTTAGTTAAATGTTATGATGGAAAGGATTCTTTCTAAAGAAAAAAAAATATTTTGAAAAGCTGCCCAGATGTATACAGTATCTTGGAAATGGACTTTGTCATGGAAAGTAGATAAATACGTGCAGTTGGCCAAGGCCTGAAACTTTTCTCGTATCCATGACATCAAAATGTCTTTGCCTATGCTGTGAAAACTGATTAATGTTTGTAAAGCATTTGATATTCTTGGAAGGAACAAGCTAGAACTTATTTTTTTGTGTGAAGCTATGAGATAAGAAGCTTGAGAGTGAGGTTTCATCATGAAAGCATTTATTAGAAGTTTTACAAGTGAATCAACACTATGTAGCAGAAAATACCTGCCTTTTCAGGTAAGTACTACTGTCCATAGGAGACAAGACAGCTTTAAGTGTGTTCTAAACCTCTGTGTTCTCTGACCTAGAAACTATCCCACTGAACTTGTTTTCACTGGGTTAATTACTGCAACCTTAAAGTGAGGCAGCAGTTATCTAACCACAGGCCACCTATGAAGAAGTTCTTTCCTGATGATGAGTGGTATGAAGTGGTTTGGATTTTTAACGTTCTTCTCCCATGAACAGTAAATCCTACGTAGACTATCAGAGGAGTAAAAGCCTCTCTCTTGCCTCTACTTTTGCAGTCCGATTCATGGGTATATTGCTGAATATTGCGTAAGCAAGAGGGATGGGGCAATCAATCTACATGGGTACAACTCACCCTACCTGAACTGATCCATGTAGAGGGTGTCAGTCTAACTAAGCCATTTAAGGTCTCTTTATAAACTCTGGAGAGAGATTAACACTTTAAAAAGGTCATTCATAGCTCCTTAAAATGGGATGATTTTCCCTCTGCAATAGTGTATCACTTTTCTTTAACCAAGTGGTTTGTATGACTAACCCAAACTAGATATAAAAATCTAGGATGGTTAATTCAAATCAAATGAATTCCACTTGTTGTCAACAGTATTGGTAAGTGGTGTCATATTTAAAAATGAGACTGGAGATGCTGTAGTGGAAAACTTCTGTAGAGGTTCTCATTGATGGCTAATACTGTGTGTTTTCTGAAGAAACACAGAAGATCCTGTTTCTTTTGCACTAGAGCTAGTAATTTAGAAACATTAAGTAAGTTGATCTAGAAGATAGATGCGTTCTGACATACAAGAGTGCAAGGGTATTTCTATTCTATTCTTGTAGTCTCTATCTGTACTCACTGTAGTGAGCGTAGTCCAACTCAAATACATGGACTCACTTTCTCCTTTTCACGTAGTATTTAACTGCAGTGGCCGTTGATCAGCCTGGAAATCTCCACTTTTCTGGGATCTTCCAGCCAAGAAGCCAGTACCTGCTATAGCGCAGAGGTCTGACAATGTCATGATCTGCAACTTCAACCATTTCTTTACAAATATCCTATAATAGATTCCAATAGACTGGCACTGCTACTTGGCCCAAGGACTTCTCCCTTTCACTACACATACAATAATATATCAGAGGAGTTACTCCAACCACCTGCTGTCCATCTAGGGGAACTTACTGTTTGCTCCCTTTTATCACTCATTTGACAGCACTGTAATACTACCTGCTTACCCTTTCTCACGCCCTACATCATCCTTTCATGACTTGTCTTTTTGCTTCCTCTAGCAGAATTACTGAGGCTGGAAAATACCTCTGAGATCATCAAGTCCAGCCTATGACTTAACACATCGGCTAGACCATGTCACCAAGTGCCACATTCAGCCCTTAAACACATCCAGGGAAGGTGATTCCACCACCACCCTGGGCAGTCCATTCCAATGTCTGATCCCCTTCTCTGTCAGGAAGGGCTTCCTGATATCCACCCTAAACCTCCCCTTGTGCAGCTTCAGGCCATGCCCTCTTGTCCTGTCACTGGTTGCCTGGGAGAAGAGCCCAATCCCCGCCTGACTACAACCTCCCTTCAGGTAGTTGTAGAGAGCAACAGGGTCCCCCCTGAGTCTCCTCTTCTCCAGGCTAAACAACCTCAGCTCACTCAGCCTCTCCTCATGAGACTTCCCTTCTAGCCCCTTCACAAGCCTTGTTGTTCTCCTCTGGACCCGCTCCAGCACCTCAGTGTCCTTCTGGAAGTGAGGGGCCCAGAACTGTACCCAGTACTCGAGGTGAGGCCTCACCAGTGCTGAGTACAGGGGGACAATCACATCCCTGGTCCTGCTGGCCACACTATTCCTGATACAAGCCAGGATGCCATTGGCCTTCCGGGCCACCTGAGCACACTGCTGCCTCATGTTCAGCTGGTTGTCAACCACAACTCCCAGGTATCTCTCCATCAGGCTAACACTCCCTTTTCCATCATTTGACATCTCCCTAGAGCCTTGCATGTGTATCTCATAAATAAATATGGTGACGTGTGTTTTAAAATAACATGGAATGAGTGTGGTGTTTATCTGTGTTAAACATAGGTAGTTCTGGGTTTATGTTGATTTTGCTTCTAACTTTAAAGTACTCTTTTTTTTCTCTATGCATTGAAATCCTTGGGGAAGCAACCACAGGCAAAATCCTGGTTCCACAGAGACTACAGATGAGGCTATGACTGACTTTAGTGGGCTTCAGGATATTACATTGTAGCTTCATAAATGGTCTCTGGAGAAATAAGGCCTTGGACTTATATGAAGAACTGATGTTATACCATAACATACAACAAAAAGTAAGCAAATAGTGTTTTCCTAGAAATGCTGACGTCTGAGCCCTTGCAATGCCAGCAGTGTAACTATGAACCATCAAGAGAAAATAAAGCAGCAACTGGCAGGTGTTCAGGGGTATGTGAAACTTAATATTATTAAAATGGCTTGTACTGCACAATGAAAAGTAAACTTGCGGGATGACTCTTTTGTGGAGAAACCAGATCCGGCCTTTTACAGTTATTTTTCTTTCAAATAATTTACTTTGGTTATCTTAAATTAATGACTGTTCATTAACTTCCTGGCTTTAAGAAGAGAAAAGCAATCTGCAGAATTAATGCCACATCTTATTACTCCTGCATGATGGAATAACATTGCTTTTTTGTAATCCTAAAAGCCCTTTGAGATACTGTCTATAAGACCAGTGTCTCATGTAGACTATGTTGTTTTCCTTTACTTTGTGAACAGTTAATTCTGTATGGTAAAATGTGCCTTATATAATAGTTGGTTTAATTTAAGGTGTCAGGTACTTAATATGTAGCTAGTAGGAGTAAAAAATTTGTTTGTTTGGTTTTTTTTATTAGGAGCAGTGTTGTGCTTCAGTTAGTAATGTATTTTGAAAAGTGGTAAAGGAATAAGGAATTTAGGACTATAAGGAATTAAGGAATATAAGGTTTGTAGAAAACTATTGTGATTTAGGCTCATGGATACCCATGTGTCATTGGAAAATGAGAATTGAGTTTGAACATACTACACAGGTTGATTTTTGTGGTTTTAACCTTTTAAAAACTTATTTAGGAAAGAGATGTAATTTGGCAGCTCTTTAAATACTACTTAGACACAAAATGCTTCTATAATTGGACAGGTTACATTCCACTGATTTCAATTTAGTGTCCACTCAAAATGACAGGAGATAAAGCCTGCACACAAGGCCCCACAGTGAAGCAATTAAATGAAATCCCTTTGTAACCAGGGGGCAATAAAATGTGTTCAGCAACAATGTATGTCATAAGCCCTAACTCTAATTAACTGTTAGACATCTTGCAAGCCAATTAAATACGTGCCAGTTGTACAAAATTGATTTCTCTTTACAGATTTTCATACATTTGTTTTGCAAAATACAGTGAATTATCCATAAATTATTAATGTATATATGCTTTTGATATGTCTTTGTTTCAAACAGAAACCAAACCATTATTTTTAGTATACTTGTGAACTACAGTGAAACAAACTAGAAATAAGGAACCATTTATCCAAATAAATTACCTTGACAGGAAGACAACTGTAGAGAGTCATCAATTTTTAACATGAAACAAAGGATTTAAGGTCTGTAGGACTTACTGAGCAGATAGTTCATGCAATGTCCCTAACCACCACATCCTTGATGCACCTGGATGAATCTGGAAGCAGTGCTAAAAGTAGAACTATGACATAACAACAGGTTTCTGTTGCCTTGGGTACGAAACCTTGTCTCATTTATACCAAGTGAAAAATTTTAGAAGACATTTGAAGAGATAAACCTTAGCAACTTTCCAAAGTCAGCTTTTCCCTGACTTTGGAAAGTCAGCGGAAAGATATTTTATGACATATAAACCCAAGTGTCAGCATTTTGTGCATAGTAAACAAAAGATGAGGAGGATATTCAAGGCTGAAATATTCAATATCCACATTGTAATTAGTCATATTTGAAATAGATTGTGTTGATCAGAGTCAACATTTTATCATGCTTTAAGGATGCCTCACCTTAAGCTCCTACTACATTATTTAGATGAGCAGAGAGATATTCAGAAGAACTTAGCATACAGCAATTCTGTTTGTTTAGTGAAGTCACTAAGGAACTTTGAAAATCTAGTAGTCATTCAGATGTGGATTGAATACCTTCACTTGTTGCAACCACTCTTTTATTGTTCTTTCTTAATTATTTATTCCTAGTCTTTCTGTGGGAAAAAAATTGCTCCCACAAAATGGTTACTGGCATGTATATAATGAAATGTGAATGCAGAAATTCTCCTTAATCTACTCATATTTCTGATCTGTTTGTAAAGCTTTTTTTCTTTATGCATATGGACATTTTTCACACATGGTATTACTTCCATGCACATATTTGGTTGTCATATTTTAGATCTGACTTGAAAGCTGGCCTATGGGAGTTCTCTTGCTCATCTCTGTGTAATCTGCAGCACATTTTTAATCTCTTTATTTCAAAGAACATTTTTTGTAGTTAAGTAGGCATTTAAAAATAGTTATATCTTGGTAGGATCCCACACTGAGAATACACACTTACTTTTGATTCTGTTGTGATCAAGGTGAAGGTGCTCAAGATGAGCATTGATTGGTGGAATTTTAGTGAGCTGGTTGTGAGACAGCTGTAGATCTAGAATAGATGAAACATTAAACCCGTCTGGGGGGATACCGTCATCAGATAATTTATTGTAGTTCAGCCTAAGGAAAGTCACTTTGGGTATTGCACTGAAGTAGTTTTCTGGTATCACTTCAATGGAATTGTTGTCCAAAAACAGCTGCAATGTGTTAGCTGGAATGCTTAAAGGCATTTTCTTGAGTGAATTTTTTGCTATGTTGAGTTGCATAAGATTGTTGAGTCCTTGGAAGGTGTCACTTTGAAGAGCGCTGTCCAACAAACTGTTCTGGTGTAGATCTAACAAAGTAAGGTTTTCCAAGTTGCTGAAGACTCCTTCTGGGATTCTGGAGATTTTGTTTCTAGCCAGTCTTAGCTGTTCCAGGCCCACTGGTAATGGGGCAGGCACCTCTTCCAATTCATTTTCTTCAAGGAATAAATAAAGCAGCCTTTTCAGCTTGCTCAGCACACCATTCTCAATTCCACTGTTGGTAATCTTATTCTTGTTCAGATTTATCCATCTCAGATGAGTGGCATTCACAAAAGGCTTCTCTGAAACTGTTTCAATTAGATTGTTTTGAAGATAGAGGTACCAAATTCTTGCTGGGATTGCAGGTATTTCTTTAAGTCCTTTGTTATCACAGTATAATGCATTGGGGAAACTAGGAGGGCAAAAGCACTCTTGTGGACACTCAGAAGTGTAGTGAGACCAATGCTCAGGATACAGCTCATCATAAACTTGTCTCACAGTTCGAGTCCACGCAGAATTGACCAAGGATAAGAGCAAAAGGCTTGTATAGACTTTTAGAGTCATTGTTTGCCTTGGAAGGGGAGAAAAACAATTAGCTGTCTCTCAGCAGAACTGTCTAACAGCATAGTAGATTAACAAAGCAGTATAACATAGAAAATAATATTTCCTTTATAAAAAACCCAATTTTGTCCTCTGTGATATTACCTATGGCATGCTAAGGAAAAACTGAACAGTAATACAAGAGGTATGAACACTTTAGTTCTATCTGTTGAGAATATATTCCTGATTCAACTCAGACTCCACATTGGTTATGAGTTTAACTGATGTTCATCCAACTGTCATTTCAAAGAACCTCAAAACATGGATCACTTTTCTGATATTAAACCAGTGTTTCTTATAAATTTGTTTAAGTTTTACTGTACTTTATATACTGTACCATCTTCAGTAAAGCTATCAATACCAGGATGATATAAATACCATTGTACTCAGTGCTCCTTTTAAAATTAATCATACCCTTTTTTCTGTTTTTCTTCTCATTTAAATTATAATGGCATCTGGATCATATTTTCCAGGGTCTTTTTTCATCACAGAAAAGTGAAAGATCAAAGAGTGTTTTAACAGCTGTTTGTTGGGCATGTTCTTAAAAAGCTTGGAGGGAATATGTTTGAGTAATCCATTCCCCTCCCTTATTTACTGTCTCTACAGAATTTTCTTCTGTAAAACAAACAGCCAAAACAAATACCTGATCTAAATGATACAAAAAGTAAGTTCTAACCAAATTATATCGTATACTTTCATGCATCTTGTATCTATTTTACCTACTTAATTATTTGCTTCATTTAGCCTTTTCCACCATTAAATGATAAACAGAATTGTCAATAATAATTTACTCCAAAAGAAAATATTTATGTAGCAAAAAACAGTGCTTCACAATGTTATCTTGCTTGCTTTCTGACGAAGATTACCAAGCAGTGCACAGGCTAGAGACTGATAGATGAAATTTCTGGACAAAAATAAGACAGTGGTTTTTGTAAAAGTAGTATTTAAATAAAAAGCAAATTCTCTCATAGAATGAATGCATCAGTAAGATTAAAAGGTCAGTTAAGTGCATGTGGTATGTAGCCATTTAATAATTTTCAACATTGTTATTATCAATAACAAGTGCAGTATCCTACAGATCTTCCATCCTCAGAAACTGTTATCTGGAAGCATTCCAAAAAAGGACAAATAAAATATTTCTAAAGAATAACATCTCTACTTTATCAGTGAAATAATACCTTCTTCTTGTGTGAATATTTATAAAATTAATAAGATTTTAGAAAGAAATATAAAGTTACCTTGTTAGTCAAGTTCCTGGAGCTATCTGAAGCCAGTTAGAAATCACTGTAAATTCACAGCCTTTGGCTGCTAACCAGTGTGTTTGCTTCCTGTTCTCCTAAGAATTTATAGCATATAAAACTTAAAGTACATGCTAGTCTTCTCAGATGTATAACATACACACCTTATTAGTTATTGTCTCTAATTTGACGTTGCTTCAGAATTTGGACTTACCTCAGCTTTCTTGGATCTTCTTTTCTTTCTATTGGTCAGTGTTGTTAGACTGTAATAGCCTGAGTCAGGCTACAAAGCCGTGTTCTATGAATACAGCCTAATATATACGCATCAGTGGCTACAGCTTTTAACCCCTAAAATAACTAAGGCACCTCAGCACCTAGGCAAGAAAAGACAGGAAATCCTGACTTTAATGTCAAGCAGTCACAGAGCTGAAGGCATTTAATTTCTGTATTTTAGCACATGAGAGGAATTGGTCTAGATGAAACAGGTAACACAAAATGTACCTTTATTCAAACTTTTTGTCAGAAGATAGTTTACACACAAAGCTGGCTTACATCATGACTCATTCTCATAATACCTGAACTGGCCAGAAAGAATTAAAAACAGTGCCATCTGTTTCTACGGAAATATTTTATTTGATTTTTATCAAATGCAGATGCTGCCATGCCATTTAAAGACATAATTCATGATTAGGAGAAGAAGATAGCAAAAGCATTTCCTAAGAATTTTTTAATAACATTTTCATTTCTTTAAAGATTAAGCTATACCTTTCCTTTTTGTTCAGGGAGATATTTACTTGTGTTTCTGCAAAGTTACTATATTTTCCAGTGATTCCTGTAGTGAGGTCTGTTTTTAATTATCAAGGCACTAATTAATTATCTTGGTTTATCACTGATCTAAGGTAAAGTCTTTCCAGCAACTTGCTATCCCAGGCAGAGACACATATTTCTCACATTAAGTATTTTGGAGACTTTTTGTTTTCTTTTACAGTCCAAACTTAAAGTAACAACTTACTGTCAGGAAAACTAGCCATGTTCAAAGCCAGAACAATGGCATAAGTATTTTAAGGAAAAAGATTTTAAAAAAATTTAAAAATATATATAAAATATATATATATATCCTGGTAATTTTTATGAGTATATATTAGTTTAAAAACTGATTTATGGAAATATTTAATTCAGTTTCACCTAATTTATGTTAACAATAAACTCTAAAAACTTATTTTGTAATGTTTAACACTTTGCTTCTGAAACCATGAATGTCTCAAAAGAAGTTTAGAAATAGAGTAGGTAGAAAGATAAGTAATAAAAGAACCCTTAAGTACATGAGTAACTTCCATTGACTACAGCAAGGCTAATGTTAAACACATAAAACTTTTTGTTTTCTTAAATATATATTTGTAGTACCTTGTTTTTTGTTTATGAAAAAATACATCCTTACTAACAACAATTTTTACATGGCTTATGCATCTCCTGAAAAATAAAACCATTGCTTAGGTGTTTTACTTTGCTGGAACTCCAGACTCTTCAACATCTCTTAGAGATTATTAGGACTTTCTTATTAGACAAATATAAAATTTCTTTCTTCATGCATACTAAGCTGAATATTTCAAAAGTTTAGATTTGATTAGATTATTTTACATCTATACCTAAAAGTAAATGTTCTATCTTTAAGCAGATGTACTAATTATAAGCAAAAAAATTAGATGTAGTGTATTAACCTTTTGAATGTGTCACTTTAAACACCAAGGCCTTAAAATGTTTCCTTTGATTTCCCACAACAGACATGGTACCGCACACTAAAGATGAGGAGGCTTCTCGGCTGGAGTCCACAGAATAGAGGTGGGAAGAGACAGAGGAACCATTGTATGAAGGTTAAAACAGTTGTGTGTTCTGTTGTAAGTGATTTAAGGAGGCTTCACCATGAAAAGTACATCTATGATTCTTGCAAAAGCCAGCCAGTGCAACGAAATACTGGTTTACATTAGTGCTAAATCTTCACAGAATACATAGAGAGCATATGGAGGCACCAAGGTCTGTTCACCACTAAAGAATGAGCTGAGACCTTCACAAATGTTATACTGAAGGGTTTAAATAGTGAGTCCTGGTGATAGATATCTGGTTTGATACACTTAAATGCAAGTTGCCAGATGTTGCACATTTAACAACAATTGATTTATCTTATGCTTCATGGGGGTCTGAATTTACCCTTTAACCTGCTAATCATGTACAGATGTTCATTATGTTATGACAGAAGTCACTGGCAGAGGGACTTGCTGGTTACCTTGTGAGAGGCAGTGGGACTATTTGTATGGACTACAGTTCAGGAAGGGAGAGGCACATCACCATCTGCCCTTTGTAGATTTGGAGGCTATGTATTTGATCCTTACCAAAACATATGCTGCTATCCTATTCAAAGATGCAGTTCTTCACTAGGAGAAGAAAACAGCAGAAACATTTCCTAAGACTTTCTCAATAATATGAATTTTAATTTCTTCTGATGCAAACAAAGAACAGAAAAAAATGACACAAAATGTTTCTCAAAATCAGGAAGAAAGGATGTGATGACTGTAACATGTATTATTATGTTCACTCAAAAATTTTGGAATGATCTCTGCAGGAAGACCAAGTGATTGCTTGTGTGCCCAAGCAGGTTTTGCAGAATGGCCTGCTTTCCATGAAACCTTCAAGATTACTCACATATTCTCCATCATGCATATGTTTTTTTAGTCCTCCATCATCTGGTGTTACTTCTTATTATTTAAAGGGTGCAATAAATGGTGATAAAGTTTTACAGACTAATAAAAGAACACAGCCAAGATTTAAAAAAATGACTAATAGTTTGGGAGACTTTTTGTTTTGAGTATCCAACCTGAGACACTTTCCAGGGGCTTATTTTCAGTAAGAATTTTGTGTTTATGTGGTCATTTTTAACTCAGGAAGATGATCAATCAAAGGCAAATACCAGTGAAATACAAACTACTTCCAAGATTATGACCAATCTCCCAAAATGCAACAGTATGCAAGATATATGAATAAAAAGAAAAGAAAGAGGGAAAATTATTGCAGTAAAAATACAGTAAATGCCCACTCTGTGAATTTTGGAGCCCTTTTAAAAGATACTGTTCGGAGTATTCTAATTTGAGGTACTTGTTTCAAGCTATTACGGGATTTTTGTTCCATATGTCTCCTGGCAATCCACATTGTTTATCAATGTAGGAAGAATCTGTATTAAAAAAAATTAAAAATTCAAAAAGTGAAGAGCACCAACAATGGACAAGGGTGGTAACATCTCCCTGAGCAGAGTGATGTACATGCTTAAGACTAGAACAACCCACAAGCTTGAGATAGACTAGAAAAGCTAAAAAGATAGACTAGAAAGACCCATTGGGAGGAACTATGGACAACTGGGAGTGCTATAAGAGCTGTTGTTCTGTTTCAGCATTGAAGTTGCTGACAGTGAAAGAATGCATTGCTTGCTTTCAGTAACGGCTGCCATATGTCTCAGATTTAATATGAAGCAAAGTCTGTTAAACATCAAGCACGTGTATAGTTCATCACCAGCAAACCCATGAGTATACTGCAAGCAGAGCTAATTCACCAACCCTATGGATTGCTCCATTTAAGGAAAGGCTGCAATCCAGTGTGCTTAATTTGGTTACTACTTTATGAAAATGATAGGTGTCTTGCTCCAAAGAACAATCATTTTATCTGAAACATTCTCTTAAAGTCCCTTAATGATGAGAAGAGGTGATGATTCAAAACCTGAAGAAATGAGTAAGTCCAGTTTATTTACCCTTTACCATACACACTCCTGGTAACTCCAGATAGCCATATAGACCATCTAAGGCAAGTGTTTACATTTACTCAGGGTCAATCTGCCTCCTTCACTTCTGAAGATTGGCAAGTAGTGGTGATCTCCCTCTTTTTTTCATAACTGCTTGAAATAGAGAGCACGCAGCTCTGATTTTTACTCAGAGTCAGAAAGACAAAACTCTATTTCCAGATAGTTCCTGATCACCAGAGAGGGATATATCCCAATTAATAATATCTGCTACTTCTTTTAAAAAGGACCACAAAAGGTCAGCAAGACCAAAGAGTCTAAAATAAAGCAGATGAGTGAGCCCTTCAGGCTAGCCCAAGGGACAGTGCAGACAGATCAAAGGGACCAGCACAGATGTTCCAGACCCTGCTTCTACTGACACATTTTACTCTACAGCATTCTTGGTGGAAAAAAAAAAAAAGGAAAACTAAAACAGACTTAGAAGCAGGAGCTCTGCACCTCTCCTAGAAGCATAGAATTGCCTGCCTAGACCTCTCTGTGGGAAAAACTGCATCTCTTATTTAAAAAGTCATTTTTGTGAGTATGTAGGCAGTTAAAGTATAGAGGGTTTACCCTATAAACTTTCAGGTTAGATTACAAGACTTTGTTTAAAGGAACCCTGGGAAACAGTTGGGCTGGCTTAATTTGTGAAATGCAAATGTCACCTGACCCCTTGTTTATACAGGATTTAGGAAGATGAGATTGTACATTAAAAGTGTAGAAACAAAATTCTAGCACTTTGCTTTGTGCACATCTTCACTACCTAGTAAAAACCACAGTTGGAACTGAATATCTCCGTTTTAAAAGATCCTTGCAGAGCAACATGTTTCAGAATAGAGCCAAGTATGGAAAAGGGCTTAGCTTTTATGAGAAATATAGTACTTTCCTGAATATGCTTCATTAAGGTATTTTTTGGCTGTATGTTCCTTTTTTCTCTCTATTTCGAGCTCTTTACCATGGTGACACCATAAAGGTTCCATGACCCAACGCCAAGATCTGGTATTTATCTTGGCTAGTTAGGTTTAGTTTACCTACTATGAAAACGTGGCTGTCAATCTCTTACCTTGTTTTCATGCTTTCAACAATTTCAACACTGAAACAAATCTGTCCTACCCAGGGACCTGATTTGCAAAATGCTAGATGTTCAGCCATTTATGCTAACTGTATCTTGAATTAAATATCTAACCTGTAATTTATCAATTACACACATACATTGAGATATTGGGCCCGAATGTGGCTATATAGATGATTAATGTTTTCCAGGAAACTAATGGTCAATTGAAACACGAATTAGTCACCCAGTGCCCATTCTGTAATTCTGCAGTTTTTGAAAGTAAACCATCATGGATTAAATATTCTGAGATAGCATAAAGGTAGTGAAAACAGGCTGTAAAGTGCTAGTGTTACTTTTCTTCTGTTGTTAAAGAAGTCCAGAAATACTTTAATTTGTCTTCATTTTAAATTCATACAATAGGATGATGTACTTAGAATCTTAGACTTATACAAAGATCTATCCTCTAAAATAAATGACAAGGGTTTGATAAAAGAGCACTCCCACAACTTAATGAAAAAAAAAAAAATTAGTCTCCTTATAATAAAACTCTGTTATAGTGATTCTGACAGATGAGATAGTCAAGGTTCAGGTGCTTTTTTAATATTCAAAAGGAAAAGCCAAATGGCATAAGTTATGTGAAAACCCAATCCTTATTTTATTTTCCATTAATTGTACTATTTTTGGTCTAATATTTAGTGCAGATACTCTTGGGAAAAAAATGAAATGAAACATTAGAATATGTGATTTTTTTTTCTTAAACTGTCATGTTGGTTATAATTTTTGAGAGTTGGCATTTCCCAAAGCACTCCAGTTTTCTTCCAGAGTCCTGACTTGAAGCTAGGGTCTCACCATGAATACTCCAGTCACTAATTATCCTTGCAGATGGAACATGTTGAGACCAAGTCTTTATACTACACGTGAAAGTCCTCAACACTCAGCACTTTGGTGCCTGCTGAGACCACCTTTTCAAGACAGCTCTGGAACCCAGTCAGGGTGGTGCTCCAGCACTTTCTACTCTTATCTTAGATGATTCCTTACTCATCATGGTGGCTACTGTGAATCCCAGAGGTAAATGTCTTGTTCCTTTCTGTATTCTGTGTATAATATTCACCTCATCTCAGGGCTGTGGATTTCATTAGAACATACCTGTCATTGTTTTGAATCGAGGATGGGAATGAAAATACTGCAGGGGATTACTTTTCTTAACAAAACTTAGGAACTGGAATAAAACCATCCCATTTTTACACAATCCTTCTTGAAATTGATGTGATATTGTACATAATTTTGAGAACTTATTAGTCTTGCTGTTTATTTTTTTTAGCAGCAAAACATTTGTAATGATGAAGTCTAAATGTGAAGTACAGAAAACATTTGTTCATCTAGTTTGGAAACCAGTCTACAGAATATGATGTATGGCTAATGCACACAATAAGATACTGGAAAGCTGATGAAAACAGGAATTTTGAAAGAGAGCACTTAGCCTTGTTTGTCTTGAGGACAATTATTATTACATTGGTTTATAAGGTATGAAATTTCTAAACATTTACAGTTTGTCATCAGTCACCACTGATGCTGTGCAGCAGGCACCAGGGCAGTCCCAGACTGGGCCCTGCAGCAGGTGGGAGCTGTGTTCAGGAGCTGGATTCTGGTACTGGGTTCAGGAACACACAGACCGAGATCGAAGGCAGAATGGATGAAGTTCTCCTTGGATGCTTCAATGAAGAAACCGAAAGAGGACCTGAGCCAAGCCAAGCAAAGCTGGCAAAGCAGTCCAAGAGGGGAGAAGAGTGCAGAGACCTTTCAGATCCCTCAGCTCTATGCTGAGTATGACGTATATGGGATGGAATCCCTTGTTGGTCAGTTTAGGTTCACCTATCCTGTCTGCTCCTCCCTGCAGGTGCAGCCTCTCACTTTTCTGCACCCCACAAGGTGGTACACAAGATCCAGCAGTGGCCTTGGTCTGCACACCAATCCTTGGTACTAACTCTACCCATGGGCTGCTATCACTGCTAGAAGCAGACACTGTCTGTGAGAACAGGCTGCTGCCTTCAGAAAGTGCAGTTAGTTAGAACAACTGAGCTGAAAAGCAAAATTACAGAACAGAATTAGTTCTGTTCTCACTCAAACCAGGACAATATGCAATACCACAGAGGTACTGCATAAAGGGGATTGTACTTAAATGATAATTACTCAGGTAATCAAGACTTACTATAAATGATATGTTTTCTCATCTTCAAATTTCAAATTCTGAAAAGAAAAATAAGTCCCCAAAACACCACATGTAAAAGGAGTTACACCTATAAAGAGTCATGGTTTATAACACAAAAGAGTACTAGTTTATAATTTTTGAGATATGCTGCTGCCCACTGAAATCCTCAGCTCCTGATTGTATGACTATATCTTCCTGTACCTTGATGGGGGAATATAGCTGCCGATAAGAAAAAAAAACTCAGCTAGACCCTTAAGGGTCCACAAAAGCTATCAAACTGAGGACAACATAAAGTATCCAAACTGAAATCTTCAGGGCAAAGTGTTCATGTAATTCAGTGTGCACAGCCTTGAGCAATTATGTCTCTCCTCTAAACTCAATTGGTTTGGGCACTTCAGGCAGGTCATCTCTTAGAGAGAGAGGACTGGTGGGATCCTTCTTATGTTTCCAACATGTGGAGATATGGGCACAACTTCCTGTCTAGCCGACAACCACAACTATCTCAGAAGCTGCAGAGTACAATGTGATTAGAAGAGATTCAACCTCTTCTTTTAAGGCTGATTTGCTTTGTGGAATGAAGTCATCATTTGTCCAGGCACACTTGACATTTCTATATTCAAGGTGAGTATCCTGAAGTACAGGGTTAGCACTCCTTTTCTTTCTCTGTGCTAACTAATGTTGAACTGTTCACACAAAGTAGAAAATATTTAAGAGAGATTTATCCATGAAAGATATGTAGCCTACAGATAAATTATTTTATTACAGACTGAGAGACTTTTATCCAATATCTAAATATGCAAAAAAATTCAGAACAAAAATGTCTTCCATGAGCACTCTATCTTCTGGGATGGTAGCTCATAAACTTATTTTGTGTGGACATCTAAGCATGTTTTCTAGTATTGTCCCACATGGGAGAATTAGATGGGGTGGATCTCTGACTTCACTGGCAGCACTCAGTAGCTCACAAGTGTCATAATGGGAGCAGATTTGCACAAGCCAGCTGCAGACATTTGGGCACTGGAGGAAAGTTTCCAGAGTTTTTACCTATGGAATCTATATCCAAATATTAGCTGAGCTATGATTTTGTGAGTATCGTGGGAGCCTGAATTATGGACTGGAACCTGAAACAATAAATTTTCCATGTGAATTTAATGCAAAACTCTCCAGCCATAGAGCTGGTTATTAAAACTAGTATTTTTCCCTATTGGTTTAGAACCACAGATTCACAGAAATTATTAATAAGCTTAAAGGAACATCTGAAGGTCGCTTAGTTCAATCTCCTTTCTAAAAATAAGGCTAACTTCAAAGCCAGATCAGTTCCTCAGGACACTGTCCATGCAAGTTCTAAAAATCTTTAAGGATAGAGACTCCAAAGCCTCCTTGGACTATGTTATGTCAGTGCTTCACACACTCATTATGAAGAATTTCTTTTACGTCCAGCCTAAATTTCTTGTTGGAACTTTTCCTTTCCCACCTTGTCCTTTCATTGTGCACCCCTGAATCTGTCCCCTTTTTCTATAGTGCTTTTTTAGATGGTGGAAGAAGACACATATGATATATTCAGAGAGGGTAAGGAAAGTGACTTGGCATAGCCTAGAAATGAGAAGGATGAGGAAAGTAATCTTTACAGCCTTCTGTCATAGCTGTTCTCCACTGAACTTCATTTTGCTTTATAACCTCAGTCTCTAGCATCTTTGGTATATGCTTGCTACAGCTCTACTGTCTTTCTTAATGATGCTTTACTTTCTTGCTCCCAGCTTTCAAAATAATTTGGTTTATTTGTTCCCTTTCAGTAAAACTGAATGTTTGAGAATGGGACCCTGTCAGGTTCCCTCCACTAGAGATACAGCTGTAATCAATGACTCCCCACTCCTTTCTTGATCCATTTGAGTATGCTGGACTCTATAAAGTTGTAGAAGGCATGTAGGTTTTATATATGTCCAGAAATTCACATTACTGCATGTTTTTTCTTGGGAACTTCTATAATTTAATCTAATATGGATAATGCCAGACAGTACTTGTTTATTTGAAAGGTGACTCTTTCTGAATGGCTGTGCAAAATATTTGCAGACCAGTTCCTGAAAATTTATGGGTAAAACTTTTGTCTGTTGATTTTGTATATTGTCACTGTAACACTGCTTTTCATTACACAAGTAAGAGAACTTCCTTCTTATGTCTGCTTGTCTGCTTTCAAATTCATGTCTACCAAAAAGATCCTGATCTTTGTAAATTCTTCCATATGAAACTTCACATGAAAGTGTCATGACAAAATTACCCATTTTTTCTGGAAAGGAGAGACACATATTGTAAGTAAATTGTGTACTTATACTATAGGCCATATATTATGTAGCCCTAAAAACAGTTGAGTTCAGGATAATTTGCCCAGTCCACTGTCTCCAAGCTACCACAGCTGTGTTATTATCTATTCATGTCTGCCTACTTCTAAATAACATGTTTGCATCTGTATGCATATCTTTTAATATTATCATATTAGGTGGGAAGAGGGATGTATGCAGAAATTGCAAGTTATTGTGACTTAATTTCGAAGGCTCTGTCTCTGTATTCCCAAACACTTACAATTCTGCCTCATGCCTAGAAAACTGTTCATGTAGCTTTCATAAACTGAAAACTAAAGTACCTATATATTGTTGCCCATTTGTTTCTATAAGATTGGGAACTTAAACAGTCTTTACAAGGATTTAGACAAATTCATTAATGCAGAAGCAGACACCTGTGCTTCTCTGTCATGAAAGCCAGGAAGTACAGTGCCCCTTTTCTCCTTTAGTAGAAGGACCTTATGTTCTAGTCTTTTCACAGGTACCATGATGAGCAAGCTGTGCAATGTTATGTCTCCCCAACTAACTGTGCATTTCTGAATCACAGGAAAGAGGTGTTCAAATTAAAAACGTACTTCCAAATGCCATTTTCTCTTAGTGATTATTGCAAGAGGAAGATTCCCTGGTTTCTGAGAGAGTTCGTTGGTGTTATTTATTATTCTGACAGAGGGATTCCTTCTACTGTATCCCTTTAACAGAACTTCAAAATACCTCGTGAACATCTGTGAATGCTTCATTTGCAATATATGGGTATGTAGAAAATACCTTCATCCACAGGTTTTAATCTATCCTAAGGTGGACTGTTCTCAGTCTCACTATTCACACCATTTTATTTTGGATAAAGATAACTGGTTTGCTGAAACAAACTGAAAAGAACACATATTTATCCTGTCTGCTAGATCACAGCTGTGGGGTGACATCTCAGTATCATTTGTGCTCTAGAGATCTTAGTGTTTAGCATATTTTCCAGTGAAGGGGTCAACTGGGTCATAGTCTCTGTGGAAACAGTTGCATGTTGTTTCTATTCCTTGGGTTGTTTTGCACGCAATTCTTTCTTCTCCTGTGTTATAATGCCTAGGTGCTGTTCCATAGTGACTCACACTCTGATTTGTTCAGAAACCCCCACCTTTAGGCTTTAGTCTTCTCTGAAAATTCTAGCTTACTTGTAACAAAAGTTACTTTCAATCCTTCCTGTATGTAGATTAAAAAAAAAAAAAAAAAAAGAAAAAAAAAAAAAAAGTAGTAACATTTACAAATTACAAAATTACTAATGAGGAGGGAAATATTTATATTGTCTCCTGTATCTCTCATTCTGTTTTAGTCCCAAGTGAATTGTGTATTGATTCCAAACTTCTGGAATTAGCAATGTGCTGACTACATGGTTTGGTGTAGGACTGGGTTTTTTCAGAGGTGATAGTTTCCACTTTTGCTATAGAAACTAGAAGAGTTTCTATTTTAGTGTGCAGTAGTCTAGTAGTTGCAAGGGAAAAAGTGCCTGCGGGTTCGTTCGTGTTTGCAAGCAATACATTTATGGCTCACAGTTACTGACACATTCATTTTAGTGTGTGTTCCAGGATGCTGACAATATATGGCCTATTCATTCCCAGGTAGGCTATACTACCATCTCTCTACCATGAGGATCTAGGGCTGTTTTCTTTGTTGCTCACAGCTTCTGAGAGAATTAATTGTTCTTTTGACAATACTGAGAAATTAATTTACAGTATTTCATAGTGCTGAACCTCCCATACTGCAAACTCGATAAGGCATTGACTTAATCGCCAACACAAGTGCAGTGGAGTATGTTAAATTACATGTTTACAAACACTGAAACTTAGAAGTAGAGAAAACAGTTTATTTAACCTTACAATAAATTTTAATAATAATAGAATAGCTTAGATTATCTTGTTTTAACCTGAATGTTTTTTTCACTTATAAAAGACTGAAACGTAGCTAACAATGATGTGGACACAAAATTACTATTTGCTATGTTTTATTTTCTACAATCTGGTTAAAAGTAGCATGCAAGTAGTTGAATAAAAATACTTGTATATATGACTTATTTTGAAATAATAATTATACCAGCAATGAATAAAAATCTTACCATGAAAGTTTAAATGAAAGTATGACAAAAAAAAGTAATTTTTTAACCTGAAAAATGTTTGTTTCCCTGTTATCCGTCATGTATTCCATTAATTTAATAATGCCATGGTCTCTGAAAAGATATTTTCATACATTTTAAATTGTTCTTAGATTGTTACATATTTTTTTTTTCCTTTGTGATTGATAACAATATGAAAAAGGCATGAATAATTAAAAAAGGTGGATTGACTGGGGAGGAATCTTGTATTTACACAGGCTACCCCATACTGTTCAGCACTCTGATGAATGCCAGCATGTAGGTCTGGTACCAGCTGGAAAGTATTGCATGCATGGACATAGATTTGTATGAAGTCAAATGCTTTTCATCAACTTACCTAGCCAGATGAAGGCATATTTTGCACCACATTTGTTCATTCTTGTGCTTTCTAAATACAACCATTTGTCAAAATATGCACACATTTTTTAAGGTTGTCAAGTGCATGCTAAATTTTAACAAACAGAATGGATAATATGGAGACTGATGCTTTTTTAAGACTTATCCTAATTTTAAAGAGCTATCATGATTTAATTCCTGTAGTTACTGCCCCTAGAAGGGAACTGGGTGTTTCCAGGTATTTCACTCCAGTGAAATCTCAGCAGCCACCCGAAGACAATTGTACATCTCTTGTGGCAGGTCAGCCCGAGTGAGATTGTTTCCATCCAGACGCAAATGTGTGATCTTGGAATAGGTCATTGGCCCAACAACTTTGCAGAAGCTGCTCAATGGGAATTCTGAAAAAAAAAGGAACATGAATACAAGAAAGTATGAATAATTAGGATGCTAGGATAAAAACATTATTTTTCTGCTCTTTAAATTTTATTTGGAAATTGTGACCTTAAATTTATTCTACTAATTTGAAATATTTTTCATGTCCACTAATGTAATGCCCCATGAGTTTACCAGAACTTGAGAGGCTTGTGTTAGGAGAGGTTCTTTCCATTACTTGTGAGAAATTCAGAATTTCAAGATTTAGTTTTTCAAGTGCTATACACTCCCAGTATCCATCTGATTTTTAAGACTTCAGATATTATATAGAGTTTGGGGACAAGTTTTGCATTTAAATTTTGTTGTTGAACATTTCCAGAAGAACAGGATTAAAAGGTGAGTATAAATGTAAAAAATATTTACAAAAATATTTACATTTATTGTAGTTTATATGTCACGATGCATATAAAATATTCAGTTGAAGTATTATGTGTTTCACATAACACTACATGGCTCTTGAGTGGAAAACTATGTCTTGTATCTTATAAGCAGTATTATCTGTAAGCTAGAAATTACATGAAGCAGAAATTCTGTACTCAGTATACAGAAGCACACACATATACATATTATACACCTCTGTCATGCAGAGATATGTCCTGAAGAGACAACGAATATGAATATACATGATGTGCCCTGCATGCCTCATTCTGTAAAGATGTTTGTTCATTCTCACCTTTGTTTCCTTTGAGTCAGAGGATTAATCTATTGAAAAGATCCATCTCTATTAAAAAAGCAGTCTGAGAGTCTTGTTCTTCTTTGAGCCATCAATGTCAATTGAATTCACGCAAAAAATATTTTAAAGAGACTCCTCCAATGAACTCATTCACCAGTGTGTGGACAGATTTCCTTTCTTCAGTTACTTTTATGTTGCAAAGGACTATCTCATAACATCAAGGCAGTGTGCTCAAAAATTGGATGCCATTTTAAATAGTAATCATAGGCCATTCTGGGACTTTTGAAAACACAATCTTACATACTTTTTCTGCATGACTATTTAACTCATCTAAGAAAATGTGATGACTTACATCATGTTGTAGTACTATAGGAGCTGAAGGAATTATCTTTCATATCTCCACTCTAAGTTCAAATCAGATTCTTTCAGAACTGGCAATACAATAAACTGCTATCTGTGATGAAACATGGCTTGTGTAAACTAAGTATAAATGTACACCCATCTGTACAGGCAATTCTTTAAATCATAAGAGCTTATGGTATTTTTTGAACACAGAGGTATGATGTTGAAGGAATGGGTAATGATTTGTGTACCTTTCACAAAATAAATTGTTTTGAGTAGAGTTTAAAGAAATGTATTTCAAATACTAGATCTTGATCACCAATTTGATTAAAGCAAACCAAAAAAAATTCCTAGATTTTGTATCTTGTACAGCCATCATTTGGAACAGTGAGAGATAAAGATGCATCCTTAATGGCACATTTATTAGACAGTTCATATTGCAATGTAGTACAATTTTAAGACTGCAGAAAAATTCTGATACCCTTCTATTCAGAATGTACCAGAATGAATTTGATGTGTGGTTACCTATATGATCTGTATGAGAACTGTAATCAGTGAGACCAGAACAGCATTACATAAAATAACCCTTGTACATGGGTACTATAAGCATACCTTAGCTGAGAGGAAGATTAACTGTGCAAAGATTCCTTGTTCACAGTAATCATGTGTAAGTTATTCCTGCACAGGCCATTGTAAAAAAACCCTTTGGGGTCTGATGGACTGAGCTAGATAAAAGACCATAAAGCACCTGCCCAACTGACTTTGTTTGGGTAGAATTATGATACAGGTACTGATCTAGCCAATGGACCGGACCATATGTGGACCTCTAACTGTTCTCTGGAACATTTTCATTCCCCTTTGTTTTATTCCATTCACATGGTACCTTCTTGCTAGGGTTTCATGTGGAAGCAACACTTAATCCTTTACAAGTACAAATTAAATACAAAGAAGTCCATCTTCTTGTATCAATGAACCTCTTTGATTTCTATACTTTTTTCCATCCTGCAGAGTTTCATTTTTCTTTGAAAAGACTGTAAAACAAGTGTGTACATATATATATATGTATGCATTCACATATTTATATATATCCTATAATCCTAGTGGCATGTTACAGCATGGTAGCAAAGCACTGTTGTCATTAATAGAAATTTCCACCTTTAAATTACTAATAGTAAGAAATATGGAGAAGTAAGTTTAAATTCAGAACCTCAGGTTTAAGGTAGGAAGAAAGCAAAGGCATTTATAAACCTTCCATGGTTCTGTGTTAGCTTGGAGATCCAACTAACAGCAAGTGCAGTAGATAGATTATACAGTTGACACCTAACCTAAATTCAATATAATGAATGTGCTTCATTGTGTTAGTTCGAGATAAGAGGAATTACTCTGAGTTTGTTTTCATTCCATTTTGCCATCTGCTTTGCCCACTGCTCCTCACACACAGATGAAGACAAAACATACTGAAGTGAAGCCAATTCTGCTACATTTTTTTTTTTATGTATACATACAGCAACTCTTGTTTAAAAAGCTCAAATACACTCAAATGAGGGTATTTTTCAAACAGGTAATTTTTTACATGTGGTGATGTATAATGACTGTAGCAAGGCCAGGATGAAACTCATGGACAATAATTTTGAGAAATATTTCCTTTCTTTATGGTAATATCAAAAGGGCTGGAACCAGATTATTCTTTCTTAGACAGCTATAAATGTTAATTCCTAGCCTAAAGGTATCTGAGAAAAAGGAAGACAGTAACGAATAAAGAACTCTGGAGAAATATATTTATGTAAGGTTTCAGTAAAAGTTAAAACCTTAAGTTATGTAAATATATTATGAAATATTATATCTTTTGTACACTTTAGAACAAATGAGATTACCTCTAACAGAGAATTCTCTCTCACACAGTATATGTGTACCATAGGCCATGTATGGAAGGAAATCTGGTTTCGTTTACAGTCATCTTTACACAAATGTCTGGCAAATTATAATATTTTATTAAAAAAAGAAACTGGTCATTTGCTTGAGGCTCAGATGTTCAAAGGTCAATCAATGGAAGTTTTAGAAAGACTCACAGCTGTAGGTCACGTGTAATGAATAGTGAACTGCAAACGTTTTGAACACCCCATATCTAGTATTTCAGTAAACTGAAATGCTTATTGCTAATTAATTTTTGTCCCACAATGTCAATTAGCATCTTAGGGAACACAATATTGTACCTGTGAAATTAGATAGTTAATAAAAATTATTATGGAGTTTTGCTGGAGTTTATGGTGAAGTAAAACCCAGTAAATCAGAATTCTCTTACATCAGTCCATAGCGTAGCAATAAGACTGTAGCAGTAACCATTGCACATCCACTCTTCACACCATTCCCCTCTGCCTGGTACTATGGAAATACAGCTTTCCTTGAAAAATTAAATTGTCATGGTCCTTGACTCAGAAGTCCTTGGAAATGTGGATGGAAAGCAAACTTAGTACCTGGGTATCTTACAGAAGGCTCAGAACAGACACTCTAAGCAGGGAAAAATGCCTCATGGATGTCATGATCACCACTAGCTCTTTAGGAGAAGGAGAGTATCTAATAGAGTTCTAAAGGTATGTGGTGTCTCAGGTAGGAAGCATTAACGCCTTGTTTTCCCTCAACAAATAACAGAGATGTGATAGAAAAAAATCATAACATTGAGGAAAATGTGAAGTGTAGTAGATACAAAACATTTCAAAAGGTCTTGCTCTCTTTCTGGTAAAATCTGCACTAAAACATTTGTCTCTAAAGGCTACATCTGTATAGAGTTAGCTCTGCACGGAATAGCTAACACTGGTGTAAGGATGTAAGTCCTCCTGCAGAAACAGTGATATGTTTGACAGATCTGCCTCTACACCTGGGACCACCACTGACAGATGTGCAGTTGGAGAGCTTCTGACATGATAGTGAGTCCTGTCCCGGTCTCCAATACATCCAGGACTAGGACAGTCTCATAAAATTCCTGTCTCAGTAGAAACCTCTATAATCTCATACAAGGTGTGACATTTCTTGACTTCAGAATGTATATTTTTTCAAATATCTATTAAAGACAGACAGTCTTGCCACCTGATAATGCAATGTGGGAAATGGGAATGAAAAGAAAAAAAGCCATGGGCAGCTCTTTGGATTTCATAATGGGTTTGGAGGAGGGGAATGTCATCTACTTTGTTGTATCTTTTTCACTGTGACATGTGCCAGATATCTTATGAATCTGTTGTCTTCTCCTTCACTCCTCTCTCCAGCACTTTCACTACCATCCTCCTGAAAGTTTACTTATACCATAGTCAGACCCTCAGATATGGTATCTGTCTTTTTTTTGTGACTTAAAAATTCTGAAGGTCTTCCACATTGATCAAAATTTTCCTCAGCTGTATAAGACAACTCCATTGGCTTCTATGGAGCTATTCCACCTCACATAGGATAAGAGTTTGATAATAATACTCACACCAGTATGAAAACAGAGATTTCTCCCTTTAAGATTAATCTGAGTATTTATCAGATAAAGGTCTGTCTTTTAACACTAATGTGGACAACCATCAGAGAAATGTCTGTGTGCCAACAGTTTAACCAGTACTGGTTCAGACTGGTTGATCTACCCTTTCAGATACTTGCATTGACCACCAGTGCCTACACTGTGGTAAATATAATGAAAATATGCAAATGTAACTCACTGTTAATTTTGTTGACTTGGAGGTAGAAGTTTTCCAGGTTCTCACTGACGATTGGAATGCTCTTCAGTTGATTGAAGGAGAGATCCAGCTCAACCAGTGATGTGATATTGAAGACATTGCCTGGTATTCCAGAATCTGTTAATTTGTTGTGGGATAATCGCAAATATTGCAGGGCTTTAAAGCCTTGGAAGTACTCATCAGGAACATTGGAGATCTGGTTATTATCAAAATACAGCATGAGTAAGGAGTGAGGCAGTCCTGTTGGTAGCTTTGTAAGCTGATTGAAGCTTAAATCAAGATACAAAAGTGAATTCAAGCCTTTAAAAGCCCCAGAAATCGAATCTGCTTTCAGCTGGTTATTCTGGAGGTGAATGACAGTCAGATTCATCAGCCCCTCAAGTGCACCGGGATTGACTTTTGTGATCTTGTTGTGACTTAATTGCAGGTCATCCAGAGTTTTGGGGAGTGGTCCAACAGCTTCAGTCAAATTGTTGTAGTTAATATGAAGCTTCTTCAGATTTTTTAGTTTAGAGAAGACTCTTCCCTTAATTTTTGAATTTTCCAAATGGTTATGATCTAGGATCAGCCACTGTAGGTCTGTTACATTATCAAACGTGTTCTCTTCAATGCCCTCAATCATATTGTTTCGAAGATAAAGGTATTTTATTCCACTTGGCACAATTGGGATGGTTTTCAGTTTAAGATTGTCACAATACATGGCAGTAGGATAGCTTAAAGGACAATTACATTCTGGGGCACAGACTGCTGAGGATGGCCCAAAAGGATCATAACCATAATCATCTGCAGGACCATAGTCATATTGGCAAAAAATGCCACTAATCAATAACATAAAGATATGTAGGAAGTTTAAAGTCATCTTTGAAATGTGTCTTGTCCCTGTATGGTGAAAGGGAATAAAAGTTTTAGTTTATTTTTTTAATATATTTTTTCAGAAATATTTGAAATTTTATCCAATAAAGATTATAAATAAAATCTAATTCTTTCAGTCTTCTTGTTTAAAGTCATTAATTAAGAAAAATGTGTTAGTTTGTTAGTATTTTATTGTTACTACTATAAAATTAAAGTCCCTGTGTTGTTATAATCTGCCTTTATCATGCAAAATTGCAGGCCATTATGCTGTCATAAATAAAACATTTTTTATATTTTCCTGCATTCATTCACAGAATCACAGAATAAGTCACAAGTCACAAGACGGATGATAAAGTCCAATGTTTTAAACTTGTCACAGAAGTTCTCAGTTTTACTGAAGACCATGTTCAGAGGCAGTTCTTCCATTTAAATTCTATCAAGCATTCCAGATATATTCCTAATACAGTGAATTATCTCATATATAAATAATGTGACAATTTGACACAAATTTGAAAAAGACAGGGAAGTTAAAAACTGAATCTAATGATCTGCTTTATACTGTGTTGGTAAGATGCTTGTAGCTTGGAATATCTTCTTCTCCTGGATCATGTTCAGGAAAGTACGGCCCACTAAATTTCATGTTCTCCTAAAAATCACACTAATAGAAATATGTACCATATTCTCCTGGACATGTCAAATAGCCTGCACTGCATATGTCTGCCAGAGTATATTCTAATATGGATATAGAGTGGATCTGAAATGACTAAATTGCAGATACTGCAAATATTCTTGCAAATTCTGTATATATCAATCAATGCATGGTTACATTGCATCACCATTTCCACTGGAGTCCCATAGTTGGTGTTGCAGTTCACATAGAGCAAAAAGACATTCAGTGTTCTTGGGGATGTTTTGCTGTTGTCCAATACAAGCAGTGTCACCTTACTTTCTAAGGGCATACCTTTTTCATCAGATACTCTAGAAGATGCTAATATATGAAGATTAGTATCTTGCTTTCATTTCCTACTACCTAGATAGACATTGTGTTGGAAAAGGGGATCTCACATCGTTGATGTCAGTGAGCTTTGATTTTCACTAGTAAAAGATGGGGCATGGTGTACTCAGTTACTGTTCAGAGAGTGAGATGATTAAAAAAATCCTTAGAACCTTCTTGTTCTCAAGTAATTTCAGAAAGTATGTGAAGTCTGTAAACAGATCACCAGACATTGATCTCTTATCTTGGCAATCTTCCAGCAGAGTAATTTAGTCTGCCTATTGGCATTGTTTAATGCTACACAGAGTACATAGTGTTAAAATGTAGGGCCATAGCTAGAAAGTCTTCCCTAATTCTAAATTTCCTCTCTCTTATTGACTTGATAAAAACCACATCATATTATAGTCAGCTAACATTCTCAATTGAAGTACCTCTAGGCAGGGCCTATTGGTCTCATGCAGTACAATGTGAAGATTTTTTAAAAAAAATGTTCTTGTGTTATCTCCAGTCCATCACCCACAAAGTCCTTCTGCTCAATATTAAGCTACTGTCCCGATGACAATTGCTGATGTTGGTCCCATCACATTTACTTAATTACAAACCAGAGGATACAGCAATCATTGAAATACGAGTTGTCAGCACAATTTCCTTTGTCAGTTTTTCATTACTGCATGAGAACATGCAAATTCAACCTTCAGTCCCCTACTGGTGTAAATAGGTACAGCTAGTCTGAAAGCAGAGTCACTAGAGTGACACAATTCAGCTCAAAATCTGGTTCTACTTAGGTACTAAACATTAATGTTGGGCAGCTAACTGCTTCTGTATTCAAAGTACAAGACAGAGTGCAGTAAACTTCTTGGAGTACACTTTTTGGCCTTACAGTGATATTTTTACACATCTGCATAATTTATAGTCTTACTGATAAAGTAGCATAAATATCCTATTGTAAATTCAAACTCTATTGTTCTTCTAGTTTCAAATTATATTTGTAATACTGCATTTTATTATTGATAACATAGGCTGACAGTCCTTTTAAATAATATAAGATGTTATACTGCTCTGCAAAGCCCTGGAAGTAATTTAAAAAGTTAGATGGCAAGTGTTTTGAATTATTTTATCAACAACATTTTCAACTCAAGTGACAATTCTGTAGTGCAAGGGCACTTCAGCAGCTGTGTGTCATAAAATATCACAGTAAAGTACATACGTAGTGTAGTGAACTTGAGCTATTCATGGATTTCTCATTCATGTATCTAAATATTTCCCTGTCAGAAGTGTAAAAATAGATCATGTACACATGCTTGTTTGTTGCACTGGACTATATGGATCCAAAAGATAAAATAGGAATACATCTTTAGATGTTTATCTAATAACATAAGCATGATTAAACTAATTGCCTGTTTCTGTTCTAACCAGTTACGTTGTAAAATACCTGTGCAAATATTTGTGAAGCTGCTGAGGCAACTTGCCAATACATACTAAACAACAAATCCATGACTTTGGAAAAAAATTTACTATAGTAGAGTAGACAAACTATTCAATCTATTTTGGAGTTAGTCTATACTACCTTAGTTCTCAAGTTGTTGTGAAACAAAATAAATACAAGCTTATTGTTCAGTCAACCCTAAAACTAAATATACCTAAATTCTACAGCATAACATCTTACGCAGCTTGCGAAAGATTTAAGTTTAAAAGTGTTTAAAATATTTTAAGTGTGCTTTAAAATTTACTAAAAATTGCATAGCACCTGTAATTTTCCTCTTACTGTTTACTTGATTAATTATGTAAATATCAGAATACCTTGTCTTTTTGCAAAATGATTTAACAAATGGACCCTGTGGTGCTCTTACTAATAGATGATGAATGAATAAGTAAGCAGTGAGCAGTCTTACAAATGTCTGTACTGTACATCAACTCTTTCTGAAGTAGAACAAAAAAGACTGTAAAAAAGTCCAACACTGATGTAGAAAATATGTGAAGTTGTTTTAAGGAAACTGAGAAAGTGAATTCACTAAGCAACTGCTGATTTGTATTCAATTTACAAATTGGCAAACCTATCCTGACATGTTTTCACATTCCCATTACAGCTACATTTAAATAGCTGAACATTAGAGTTAAAACATGCAGCAGCACTTACCTTACTGCCTTGAAGCTGCTTTCCTTAATTCCCACAGCAGATGCGATAAGGGACTGTATCGACCAATATATGCTGTAAACAGTGTCAGCAGGCAAAAGTCTGCCAGATCCTCTGTGTTACAAGACAAAAAAAAAAAAAAAAAACCCCTAGTCACGCTGTTCTCTGAAGCTGCTATGTCATCATGGTGATCTTGTGGTGTGGCATGTATAAAAATGCAGCTCTCTAACGAAGTGCAGGTGGATACCATATTTTATACAAGGACAACCCATCTGTCATTCCTGTGGGATGAGAGAATGATCAGTCTTTCACAGACCTGAGAAAGTTTAGACTACTAGCCATAGACTTATAGCAGGAACTTTTTTATTTTAGGAGGAAAACTTTTTAGATTGTAAACCAAATTGCAAACAGACTTTTGTTTTCCAATGCATTTTATACTGCTAGACATGAGCTAACAAATAGCACTCAGACCTCAATGCTGCTGTACTTCTTCAGCCAAGTGACTCATTCATTTTTCTGCCTTTTTCCTTAACTATCTTATGTCCACAGTAAAATATGCTTAATAGAAGTTTTATTTAAGGATCAGAACAAAAGATGCAGGATTATCTTTGAATTACTGCATTTTCCACAACATTAAATATCAACTTCAAAGTTTCTGCAGAAAAACATTGGAATTTATTTCATCTGGACATTTTCTTTGGTGATAAAATGTATGTTTGTTTAATAGAAACACATCCCAGGAACAGATTTTCAGCGGTTACTGTAAACTCTATACATTTTTTGCACTTACAGCTTTCTCCTGCTTTTCAGAATCTGGAACTACTCAGCTTTACATTGTCTGTTTCTTATTCCATGGATGTAGTTCAAGAATGCATCTTAAGGCTTGGATGAGATGTTATTTTCACCAGGCAACGCCAAAAAATAATGCACTAAGACACTAACTGTTTAAAGTGGGTCTTAATGTTTCCCTAAGAACATTTTCTTATATCTAAATGGTGGCCATCTTCCCTTTTTATGGGAAACAAGCTCTTCCTTATAAAGTTGGATGGGTACAAATGTGAAATATGCATATAGAAAGTATGCACAAGCCATTTTAAAGTGTCTTGTGTTTTTAATTGTGTTTGGCTATAATTATTGTTGGTCTGGATAAAGGTCTTTTTATCTGTGATCAACTGACTATCTTTATGAAAAGTCATGGTACAGGATGTGGCTGGGCAGCTTCCTAAGAAGAGCCTGAATGTGGGCTTCCCCCAAAATCTGCTGCTGATACACCTGGAACTCCATGCCAGTGCAGGTTAGTGGGAGCAGGGAAAGGCCTGATGTAAGTCAGTGTCCTTCACTGAGAACAGGAAAGATGTCAAATGATTACAAACCTCTGTGCTACTGCAATAACACAATTTGGTCAAGACAGAGTGCTGAGTACCAGTGCCTCCCATAGGGAGTGAGTGTTATTCTTTTGATGTCTGACATCATGCCTGTCCCCCTTGTATGGGAGAACCATTCAGTCTTTAAGAAACATGCTGATGACAGACCATAACTTCATTATATTTGAATGATGCAAATAAATGAATGTGAGACAGTGGGATTACAATAGTGAATTAAGCTAAGTAGGTGCAGAAATGTGCATGGTACCAGTATTAGAAATGGAGAAGTGGACAAAGCTGTTGTTCTGCATGCGAACAGAGACCAGATGGAGTTTCTCATGAACAGTATGATACTTATCAGAAAATTACTTCATTAGTCTCAGCTGACCAAGGAAAACCTGAACTGTAGCCTTGACTGCAAATGGGGCACCAAGCAGGAACATTTAGCCAAGAGATCATTTGCAATAAAGCAAATATTTAGAATACAGAAAAAGAATATTGCTGTTAGTGCAGTACTAAGGTTTGCTCTGTGGAAGAAGGTACTGCAGGCTTAGCAATGGAACATAATGTTTATAAAGAGAATTTTAAAATTTATGGGAAAGGCACTAGCTGTGTTTTCTATGATTAAAGATTTCTTTAGAAGGACAAGCTAAGTATTGCAACAAATTAATATATGCTTTGATATTTCAGTAATAGATGTAGTTTTACATTTGCAATGCAAATGGAATTGTACATTGTCTGCAAATACAGAATAGTGCAGCCTTAATATGTTTTTGGCAGGGCTATATTTATGTACCAGTTGTTTATCACATTGATTTCTGTAGGTTCTTTATACATTCTTTTTTTCTCATTTTATTAATAGAAATTCAAAGCATGCATATCTTTATAAGCTGTAAAAAGCCCTTATTAAACAAATGTGATGATATTTTGTGGTAAAAGCTTGGACCACATAAAGCTCAGCTAATACTTTTTCATCCACACAGCTCCTGTCTTGCTGACTGTTTTAAATTAGCTATATAAATTACACAGTCAAGATGCAGAATCACGTGCCTGACAAGGATAAGATACAAACCAATGGACCTTCCCTTGTTTTAATAAGATTTTTGCCATCTCTCCAATCTGTTATTTAATGATGTTTCTTCAGCATCAATTTATATGTTTTTCTAATCTTACTGCACTGACTCATGAAGCACTTGCCTCATAAAGCTCCGTTTGGGAGAGCAGGGACCAAAACCCAGTAAATGGAGGTATGACTTCTTCCACAGCAAAGAGCAGGAAAAGTGGGTGGGTGATTTCTTCTTTCTGGCCCTATTTTGTGGTTTTGGGTTGTGATGGGTTTTTTTGATTGCTTCTTTGTTTGATTTTTTGTAGCTCTCAGAATTCATTAAACAGCATATGAACATAGTCCAGCTAATTTCCATGGAATACACAAAATACCATGTAAATTCACCTGACATTTAAGTTGAAAACTGGTTATGAATATACTTCATACCTGATGATGTCCGGACATACTGATATTTAACCTTTACAACAATGGTGACCCTAATTAAGCTATCTCAGTTTGTTTTCTCCAAAATTAATCTAAACCAAACTCTTCCTTTCTGTCTGAAACATGTGTACGCATCTGGTACACAGATGTGTACCCTAAGAACCAAGAGATCTGGGTAACTGAAATTAAGAGTAGTATTGAAATTAAGAGTAGTATATCTGAGTCATAGGAACATATAGACACAGAAAAGGTATTTGTGAAACCTTGCACATTGCCACGTAAAATGAGTATTGAGTTTTTCCACTGACCACTCATAATTTAAATAAAACGTTATTCTTGAGATGAAATGAAGGCTAGTTCATTCTAATTGTCTACCTGAAGCAGAAGGTAAAACCTCCATTAAGGGAAAAGGCCATTATATGAGCACCATACAGCAAGCCACTTAACTATAGAGGTAATGTAGTGTTTATGCATGATGTTTTCCATATCTCTAAATAGTGTATATATATCCTGTTAGCCTATATATAGTGAATAAACAAAAAATATGATATTTGCTCAAATCTCCAGTAGTAATTAGCTAAATGGTTTTGTGAAGTCCTGCAGCATTTTGAAAATGTTACTTAAGGCTGACTCATGTCAAATGAGTTCCACTAAAAACAATTCAGTTCCAGATTCTGAAGGCTGTAGGTGCTTATTATTTTTTCATCTAAAAACTTCCATTCCTCCAAACTGAAATTTCATTTGTTTGTCCTCTACACTGCACTTACATGTTAAATGGAAACTGTTAGAGCACATACTATAAGCATTACAAAATTTGTGGTCATCCAAATCCTTTTTTTCCTTTCTCCTAAAAAGGAAATAACAGCTTTGGAAATTTACAAAAATGGTAATAGTGGTAAAACCTATTAACAGACCGCAACAGATATTTTAGTTGAGTGTGAATCTTTGTTTTTGTCATTCTGAAAAATTGCTCACTGTTTTCTTTCAATCTTGACAGTGTCTGTATTCTAGTACTGTTAGCCTCCTCTCCATTGCTTTTTAGAATGTTTTCGTACTAGACTGCACTTGATTTGATTTAAATTGTCAAAGGTAAAATTCTGTTGAGTTGATTCAAAGCTTGATGAAACCTCTTTTATGATGAGAACTGCAGAGATGAAGGCAAGATATTCTTTTTAAATCAAATTCATACATACGTATACACTGTACTTTGTGTTACAGCATTGTGTTATGTATAAAAGAAAGTCAGGTGTCCCTGGAACATGAACCAATTCTAATGATTCTTAATGTAAAGAATGTAAGAGGAACTCAAGGAATTATTGCATTTGTGGGAAAGTTGAAATTACAGGTAAAAAATATAGTCTCGGCTCTCTATTTTAAACAGTACAGATAATTTATAGGAAAAGAAAGTGATGGACTTGCAGACTTGGCTAGCTCACTGCCTATTTTTAGACCTCCACCGTAAAGCATTGTGTACTAAACAACTTTCTCTAATTTAAGCATTGTGAATGTCTGTCTGCTTTCAGACCACTACACCTCAAGGTCAGAAGGAATGTTGTATCATCTATTCTGACCTACTGTATAACACCAATCATTATTAAAACTTCACCCTGCTATTGCAATACTAAGTTCAACAACACACCTTTGCCTACTTGTGCTCCAGACAACATATAACCATGACCTAAGACATGAAAATTATGAGAGTTTTCTACTGTGGTGAAAAAATCTGACAATTTTTGCACAGGCTGGTTTCAGGATCTGGCAGTTTATGATGGGCACTCAGAACTTTAATGACTGTGGGCAGAGGGTTTTTGTTGGGTAGAGCCAACATAATTTAGACTGCCAGTTGAGTAAGGGTTGTGTATACATCACAGTTATCATCCTTGTGTCTGTTCATGTATACTTGCAGACAGCACCCAAAAGTAGAGGGCTGGTTCCCAGACTGGTAGGTAAGACGGTCTGCTCAGTTAGCACAGACCCAGGTACGTCTCTCAGAGTTCTTCTATTTTGTTTGTGTTGTGAATTGTGGCATTGTGGGAAAATTGTGGGAAAAAAAACCCCTCAATACAACCAATTCTTGTGTTGTGAAACAAACTCTTCTGTTTCTCTTTAAAGCACAAACACCAGAAAACTTTAGGCTTACAAACTCAACAGGGTTGCCAGCTGGTACAAGAGTAGTAGCTTCTCTCAGGGTCTATGGTGAGGTCCTGGGAAGTTGGTTAAATAACATCTATTATATCATAAGTTATCTATTACTATCTGTTGTAATAGTAGTTGTCACTTAAGTCATGACTAACTGAATGTTGTATCATATTTTACATTATTTTTCCTGGGACTGATGACAGATTAATAGCCTTGAGGTATGGTATCTACCTATTTGTAGTTCATGAACAGTAACAATCCACTGGTGTTCTGGTATTCCCAGGTTCATGGAAATAGACTGTAAATGTACCAAAGATCTCTTGCATGACTTCCTAAGACATTTAAGTGCAAATTATTTTGACAACCCAATATAGGTATTTATCACTAGGAAATATTATTTAGATTTTTTCCCTTCAGAAAGAACCAGATAGTCCTTACATGATCAAAGTACATCAGCCTGAAGAAGGTCTACTCGTCTCAAAAGTCAGAGAAACAATATTTTCTGTTTGGTTGGTTTTTTTAACATATTTATTTTGTATCCATTGTCTTGAATCAGTTTACTTGTGGTTCTGTAACATTACTAGAATTTATTTTCCACATCATAAACTTCTTCCAGTTATCTTCAGCCATGCTATCTGTAGATCTGTCACTGATATCTTCAGTGCAACTCATTTTTATCTTTACCTAATTGCTAATATGTACAGAGACACTATTATATATACTTTGTATTCCTCATTCTTCATGTCTCATAATTTTTTTTCCCCATTTTAATAGCATTTCACCTTTCTACTGAAACAAGAAAGCTTATGGTTAAATTTGGCCTTTTCTGGTTGTAAAATTAGGGGGATGAAATATTTAAGGCCACTCTCTTAAATTCTTTTTAAGTATAGGTGTTCTTATTTTTCTTCTAAATTTTTCCTCCCAGACAAACTTGCTCATTCTTTTCCTGTTAGAGGACATTGAGATCCTCTGAAATAATAACTGGAAATATGCTTTTGACCATATTAAATGGTTAGCTTTGGCAACCACCAGATTCCAATCCAGTGATTAACTTGTCTTTATTCATCATAAGGAAATCCAGAGCAGATGTACCTCATGTTGTCTGCAATACCTTTTGTCTTAGGAACTGTGCAGTGTTGAGAAACTCTTCTAATGCTTTATTATAGACCGTATGGCACTGCTAGCAGTATCTCATAAAATACAGTTTCACATTAGAAAAGCTATTTATTTCGTAAGTTATTCCATCTTATATATCATTAAGAATACCTCCTCTTCTCTGTGAGATGTAGACCACCTTTTTTTGCAAATGGTCTCAGATGCTGTATCTGGCACTTTGGTCCTGAGAGACAGCAAACATAGGTGACGATGTGTGCCAGGAGACCAAGCATTCCTCGTGGTCAATGCAGATCTAGTACATAAATTTATGGAGCCTAGGGAGTGATTGAACTCTATAAAACATGCACCATAACATTACTGAGCTAACTAAATGTAGGCATCTAGTATTATTTGAGACGTTCTAAGGTATCCAGCTCATCAGTATAGGTTTTGAGAAAGGACTTAAAGACCTGTCCTCTTTTCCAGTGGCAGCTGATGACAAAGCACAATAGTCCACACCGCCTGATAACAAGGCATCTGCATTTAGGCAATTACCTGTTGTTAATGGGCTTCAGTCAGCTGGTGATGAAAAGGCATCTACTGTTGTCTGAAATGCCTTGAACTGTACACCACATCCAAGTGGGACTGGCTGCTACGATTCAGGATCTCAAGGAGACCTGTCCTGGAGTAGTGGCAGGAGGCTAAGCACACCTAAAAAACCTAGAAAGACATTAGACATTTATACTTTGGTATCTGAATTGTGCCCTTGGAGCTTCAGCACAGGAGATAGCCAGTCTCTTCAGTGAGTATCCTCACTTTGTATAATCTGTCTGATGGTTGTTTTCTTCTACAATTTTTACTGTAGACTTCTTGTAGCTGAGTATTTAGCAAAATGTCTGCAAAAAAATGTCACAGAAGTAGAGCCAAGCAAAATGAGAAGTGCAAGCCTGGAGACAGTCATGATCTATTGCCTCACAGGTATTTTCCATTTTCTTACCACCTCTGAAAAACATGATTAAAAAGCCAAAACAGTGAATTTTTGTTTGTTTCAAACAAAAATTTCAAATTTTTATTTGTTTCAAAACAGTGAATTTTTTGAAAAGTCAAATAAAAAGCTACTAGACAGTCCTCTGCTTCCATTAGATCATGACCTAAGTACTCACTGAACAGTTTTCTTTTAATCAAGCAAAACTTTCTAATAGATTTCATATATAATTGTAGAAGGGACAGAAACAATTTAAGTCATTTTGCATCACAAGCTTTCATAAGATTATTTTGAATTGATGCAAGAGTGCTTAAGGTCTAATTTGCTCTCCATCCAACCCAAAAGGGACAAGAAGTACCAACGTTTCCCTGTGTTGATTAAGGAGAATATTCCACTTCCGAAGTACTCTTGTTCACCTCCCATAGATTATAGACCTCTGGCTACTTAGTTTCTTTATTCCTTACGTCTTTGTATTTTTTAGACTTTGGTAAGCACTTACCAATTGTATTTGGATAATTATGTATCTGTGTATTTATATACATGTCTGTCTGTTTGCTAAATGGTCAACTGATTTGGACCAAAACCTGGTATTAACATCTATCCCTTAGACTTCCCAGTAGTCTTCTTTATATTTTCTTAATATTCAAAATTACTTGGTTATATAGAAGCATTATGCTACGAAACAGATCAGAATTTTCAAAGATGCAGCACTTTTTTGGAATAACGATATGAAGCTAACCTAGAGGGAATTTCTTTCCTTCTCTTTTCAAATATGTTGTAACTTCTTTCAGATTGTAGGTATAGAAAGCAAAACATTGCAATGAAATATTTTAACTCCTCCAGCCTCAGTCAGATCAGAACTCACATGTTATGAGCTGTTCAAAATTATACAGAAACAGAGACAAACATTCCGGCGAATGGCTGAAGAAAGCAGTAAAACTGACTGAGAGGAAAAAATAGGAAAGCATCCAGACAGCAAGCTGGTAAGAGCTGTCAATATTTGGGTAGATCAATGAAAAATATTAATGTCACCACATGTAAAATTATTGTACACAAGCAAAGGGATGACTTACTTCCCCTTTAGGCTCTGCCTACACTAGTAAATCACATAGTGCCCCTGGCACTGACAAGTCACTCTTTCTAGTATTATTTTATTGGAATGGGCTTTTCCATGATTCTAAATTGAACTGAACAATTCCTAGCCATGTTTTGGGACTCACCACTCTCAGCAGAAAGTTTAAATGGAGCCACCCTCTTTCCTGTTGTAAGATAGCCTTACTGTAGAGATGGGGCTAAGTCATCCTAGTTGTTCCAGAGCAGGAAAATGGCATGATTTAACTTAATAATACAGATGCAGCTTTAGACTCTCAAATATAACCTGGGCCATCAATAAGAAAATAGACATTCAAGTCCTAAGGACTGATTCACAATTTGAATTTCATCAAATTATAATTTCATTGTTTTCACCATTTTCTCAAAATTTATGTGTGTTTGCATGTTTTTGTTTGTGTGCATATGTCATTCTTCCTTTACACTGAAGTTTTGAAGAAGATATATGAATAATTTTTAATTTTCAAAGGAGAAATGTGTATGTTCCAGAAACACAACCTGATTCCAAGCTTTAGCAGAGTAATATTTTTTAAGTGGAAAAGCTGGATTTGCATAGAACTGCTGACACAAACTTAGTTACACAGTGAGGAACACTATAATTTAGGTCATCTTCCTATCCCAGAGATAGCTTCAATAACATGGCTAGACAGTTGTGGTGTAACAAAATCCATTGCTCCTGTTCCAATCTCACAAAGCAGACTGAGACTTTCTTTTTTCCAGAGCTCAGAATCACACATTTGTAATAACTTTGCTCATGAACAGATGGGCTTTATACTGTGTTTTAGTAATTAAATCTTTGCATTTATTATGAAACGTTTAGCACAACAATAATTGAACAACCCTGAGAGCACCTGGTGTCAGAAAACTGTATAAACAAGGTAATCACATTAGAAAGACCCACATTTTGTGTGAAAGAGTTTTGGTGACTTTTTCATGCTTTTCTCCTATCCTATTGAGATTTACTCTTCTCCTTTTCTAGAACTTAGTAAGAGGGTTATTTGAGGCATGCAAATGTTGATGAATGACCAGGGTGGTTCTGAGCACATGTGTAAGCTTACATCCTCATGTCCCATATGTCCAGACCCATCAGAGGTTTGTATTGTCTCAGACTGGTGACTTTTCTAGGGAACCCACATGAGGCTCATTCTTTCAAGCAAGTGAGGAAGAGATGTGCAGGTGATAGGCCACAATATTTTGATTCAAAGCATGGTGAATGGAAGAAGGTGTTTGCTTTATCAATGCGCATGATGTACTTTCCTGGCAGCCACCACTAAAGACTTGTCACATATTCATGTGTCAAACCAGTTTCAGAAATGTGCCTTCCGAGGTCTTGGAAAACAACATTTGGGCTCCTAATTCATTCAGGTGATGCTGAAAATTCTACTCCATGCATATGTACCTCTCAGACTAGTAAAGGTCTTCTTGTTTATGTCTGAAGTGCTTGTTGAGTTTGGAGTTGTGTGTGTCCCCAGGGAAGAACTCATTTATTTCCTGTATTTCAAGCCTGCAGACAAGGCCATTGGAGTGAGTTACCGGGGACTTCTGCAAGCTCTTTATGTGACAAGACACCACATTTTGAGTCCTGAGCATAGCAGCAGGCTCTGATTGTTCTGACAAGCCTCATCCACATTTCCAGCCATGCTGCCTGGACCCACTGGTTCAACAGCTGCGCTTAAGCTGAACCCCCAGCCCTAGCTGTGCCTGCTTGTGTACCTCGTATTATGTTATTAACTTGATATATACGTTTGACCTTGAACTTGCCTCCTCAGTGGATATCTGTCATAGGATGGTTGATCAGCCCTGTTTTTACACCCCAAACCACCTCTGTGATTCTTCATTATGTGCTGTGGGACTGTGAACCTTGCTCATGAGGTTGCTCCCTGTCTTTTGTAACTGCTGGCTTCCAGCTTGCCTTCCCTTGCACAGCTGCCTTCTCTTGATGAACCCTGACAATAAGGTCAGGGAAAAGACAAGAACCTGAGCTTAAAAGTAGCTCCTGGCACAATGAGTGGTAGGTGTCTAGACAGGCAGAGGCTCTGGAAGAGTATGGTCATGAGTGGAAGAGCTTCCTCATATACTCAGGGGCCCTGGTACTGTGTATGAAAACTGAATGGTTTGGGGACAGGACCTTTAATGATTATCTAGTCCAAACCCCCTTCCTTGAACAGGGACATATTTCATTAGATCAGGTTGCTCAAAGCCCCATTCAATCTGGTCTTGAACATTTCCAATAATGGGATCTCTACAATTTCTCGTGGCAACCTGGTGCAATTGAAAGGCTGAAATAATGTCTCCCAGGCTGAACAACACCAATTTTCTCAGCCTTTCTTTACAGGAGAGGTGTCCCAGCCCTCTGACCATTCTCATGGCTCTCCTCTGGACCCACTCTAACAGGTCCATGTCTTTCTTCCTCTGTGCAACACAGAACTGGATGCATAACTCCAGGTGGGAGTTTCATGAGAGATGAGTAGAAGGGTAGAATCACCTCACTTGACCTGCTGGCCACATTTCTCTTTATGCAGCCCAGGATGCAACTGATTTTCTGGGTTGGAAGCACACATTACAAACTCATATCCAATTTTGCATCTACCAGTATCCTAAAATCCTTCTATGCAGTGCTGATCTATTCAGTCTGTAGTGATAGTGGGATTGTCTCAACCTTCAAGAAGTTTACATATATTCATGTCTACCACACATGTACTCATGCTAGCCCAGAAAGCTGTCTATGAGGTACTCAAGTAGCTAGAAAGCTCTTTTATCTACTCTCACTTGAACTGTGGCAGAAGGTGGAGAGGGGTGGGAGGCATCCTCGGCATCCTCCATTGTAGGACAGAGCTTTGGAAAATGAAATGTGTTCTGCAGTTCCTATTCCTGCTGGTCTTTTTCTTTTTCAGCTCTGCAGAATAATCTAAAATCACTGTGCAGTTGTATTTTTCCTTAGTGTGAGTACATTCCTGCTGCCTAAGATGTACAGAACATAGGAGTCCTGCGGGTCAGAATTCTGACAAGGAAGTTCAAAGGAAATATTACCATTTCACAGTAATTTAGTCTTTCAATAGCAGTTAAGAGCCTAACTGCATAATTTTTTCCATAACAACCCAATTATCTGAACTGGCTGAACAGAAATTCACTCAGTCTTCTCTATCTTCCTGTAACCTACACATTCAGTGGCTTCTACTAAATATGAAAAATGCTTTGCTTGTCTTTAAAGAAGTTGGTGCTGGAAATGAGCAGTAAGAGATACGAGAGAAAAAAAAAACAACCAACAGGTTAATCTTTTTGTTTAATTTTGTGATAACATGATGAAATATTAAATTGCCTGAGGTTTAGCATCTCTCAATTAGCCAACACTTCAAAGACAGTGCTTTGTTTCACGACTTCATTGCAATATGTCCACTTTCTCTTTCCACATTAGAATGATGTGCATGGACAAACCTCTGAAGGATTATTCTCAGAAGTGAATAAGCCCTTTGAAGCATTTCAGTTGTCTAGAGTTTCTAACATAGCCAAGAAATATTTAGAAAGTTTCTGTCTTTCATGGCAAGATTATATTATACATTTTGAAATTTTTATTTTCTTTTTTTCTGCACTCTGGATTTTGGTTTCTTCCTTACAATCTTTTGATTCCTGTGAAGATTCAATACCTTGAAATTATAAGATGAAAGGATTAATCAGCAGAATATTACATGATTAGCTTAATTGGGTCTGAGTTTTCCTGTTGAAAAGGCTTTCTAACATGCATTTAGTAGCAGACACATGGTCCCTATTTTCCATGCATTTCTATTTGGATTTGAACACTTTCAAAAAGTTACTGTGTGGAGAAGCACTAGCTTAATTCATCTCAGTTAAAGTCTTCATCTGGAAGTAGTCCAAACCTGAAGTTTTCCAAAGTAGCAGCAAAATTCTTAAGGCTTTTTAATTCAAATATGATATGTAGTTTTAATATGTTAGTTGAAAATGAATGTCTAAGTATGATTTATCATAAATGCTCTTCAGTCAGTAATATAAAGAGCTTAAAAAAAAAAAAAACAAACTGGAATTTTTCTTGATTTCATGTTAAATATGAAAATAGAAAGTTTTGTAAATTGTAGCCATTTATACAGGATAAAGCAGTACATATTCTACTGTCCATTCTGCCAAATTCTAGAAGCAACAAAACCTAACGATTAATATTTGTGCATATAAGCAAAATATCATGCCATTAATCACCAGAAATCATAATTTGCAAGTATTCATCTTTTTCTGGGTGTGAGCCAAAGACAATACGTAGGACAATTTTTTGAGTGAAACTTTTCTGGATAGAAGTGGTTTACACAGTTTTTTTATATGTTTGTTTAAAAACAGACTTTTATATTTAGACAGTGGATGGCATGTTTAATTTCTCTTCAAAACTGAGTGCCCATCTGAAGCTATCAGTGCCTCTGACTGAAAACATTGGCACTATTCATGTGGTTATGTGTTTGCAGATACATTGGTTATTTTCCAAAAAATACTTCACTGTGTTGCTTGCTGCAGCCATACACGTGGATTCAGAACCATGACCATCACTGCTTCTCATTCCACTCCAGATTCTCTGATTTTGTTATTATGTCCATTTCTTTCTTTCTTTTGTAATATGACGTGATAATCTAAAAAGGTGTGTGTATATATATGTATATACGATCAAAACAATACCTCTTTTCATAGTTTTGTCTATTCTTTTTTTCCCATGGATTTAAGTCTCAGTTTAAGCAGGCAGTAACAGAGCATTAACATTCTTCTGGCATGCTGACTTAAGACACCCACACAGAGCTAATGTCCAAAGCTTTCAAACAGCATAATGTACACACTAAGAGAACAGCCTGACAAAGCACTTTTGAAGAAACCACTGCTTTATATATCTCAGAAAAGAAAGTGTGGAGTTTAACAGGCAGGGTAAGCAGCACTCCGCACTATCTGCATCCAGACTGATCCTCAGGCACATATGGTATACTAAGAGCCTGAGCCTCCAGAGCAGGAAGCTGGGCAGGAGACCAAAGACTGGTTTATGTCTGCTTTAAATTAATCCATTGATGAATCTAGCTATTTGAGTGTTTGTGTTGAGTTTAATTCAAACACTAAAACAGTTTTTGTGCCTTTTCAAGAGATTCATAGATACTTTTTTTTTCTATTTCATCTGGAGCTGCTGGAGCACTGTTAGCGTAATATTTTATGCTAATATTATCAATATTTTTAGTTCCATTATTTCAGTTTCAAGAAAATGCACCTAATATTGAACATCTCATAGCCCATGTATGCCCTTGAGTGCTGTGCAAGCTTGTCACTAGCATTTTTCTTTATTTTTTTTTTTATTGAATAAACTACTTATGACTAAATTATCATTGACTAAACCCCTTTGTTGGTTTAAAATTTGGAATGGAAAAACTCCCTACCACCTAGCAATAGCTTGGTAATGACCAAAGAAAATAAGGCAACATCCTTTCAAATTAAAATTCAAAGTTGTAGACCACTTCCTGTACAAAACTGTAGCAATACGCACATTCAGAGAGGATAAGCAAAAACACATCCATGTACAAAGCAAGAATGTGCGCCTGTGAATGTACAAAAAAGGCTACTAATTTCACCTCTATGCACTGTGACTTAGGAAAAAAAAATAGAAAACTGAAACAACAGAGTGAGTTTATGAATTTGGGTAGCCTTTTTTTCATATAGCCTCATAAACATCTTTCCTCCTTGTTTCACAGTTAGTGAACATTAACTTTTGTTACTGTCCCTCTGTGACACTAGATGGCACTTCAGAGTAGTGGTGGGATCAGAAAGTCTTTTGTAGCCTTTTCTAGTTATTTTGCACATGGTATTATTAACACGTGAAATTATTGCTTGCATCAAACGGAAGAAATTTCTCAGCTTTCTGCTAATTTGCATGTATGACTGTGAGGTAGATAATACTATGTGTTTTTAAAAAGTAACAGGCATAAGCAGAAAGAGATTATAACGGAGTGGTTTACTAGTAGGTCAGAAAAAAAGATTACAGGTCAAAGATCTGCTGCCAGAGATTGTGTTTAGAGGATTCCAGAAGCAGTTTGTGGAAGGAACTGAAATTAAATCTATAGGCCTGGAAATCAGAGCAATATGTTGATGACAGGGTCTTAGGAGTTGATCCTTTCCTGGAAATGAAGTTAGCAATATATGATTTTGCTAAAAAAAATGTATATGCTGTTTTTGAAAGCCTAAACCTGAGGAATGTCATTAATTTAAAAAAGAAAAGTTAAAATATTGGGGAGGATACTACAAAAGCAAAAGAATAAATTTACAGTATTGGCATCAAATTGCAGAAAAACTTAAAGAAACATTGCTTCTTTAAGACATTGTTTTAATTCCCAACTTATTTAGTCAATACAATAGAAAACAGAAGGGACTGTTTTCTTTAGTTAAAAACCTCTTAAAGGATTTTAATTAACGCTTCAATAATATTCATGACTAGGGGGAAAATGATATATGTATATATCAAAAAGTAGCAGAAAATATAGGCCATAATTCTGAAAAACTCTTTAAGAAAAAGAGAAGCCCAAGCATTTACTCAGACATGTTGCTAAGTAGTGTGATGAAACAATCATTGGCATTATTAATCTAAGATGGCAGAAAATACATTGTTGTCTCTAATTTTATTATTCTGTCTTTTTTATCACAAAAAGACAAGATTTGTAAAAAACAAAGGCAAGCAAGTAGTATGATTTTAGTTAGGATTTTTTTATAATTGTTGGAAGAAATACGAAGCCTCTGTATATCAGTTCAAATCTTCCATCATTCTTGCAGCTGCAGATTTATCATTACACCTTTTTATTCTCATATCTCCTGTTTCCACCAGATTGAATTTTCTGATTATTATGACACTCTTTGTTTCAGGCTCTCTAAAAAGGTCTATTCTCACACTCAAGAGATGTTCACATCCTTGCCTGCAGTGACCCCACTGTGGCCCAGGGGTGCAGGAAGGGATAAGATACTTTAGGCTGCACCAGGGTTTAAGTGTTTGAGTCCTACAGTTGTGACTGTTGACCATCTTCATACTTTATAGAGGGTTCTGAGACACAATGTTGGGCGCAAAGGCATTCTACTTCAGCTCGTTTGCTTGTCTTTCTTTCTTTCTTTCTTTCTTTCTTTCTTTCTTTCTTTCTTTCTTTCTTTCTTTCTTTCTTTCCTTCCTTCCTTCCTTCCTTCCTTCCTTCCTTCCTTCCTTCCTTC